>JAHWFO010036074.1:1095542-1119727 GCA_023313115.1 Rhysida immarginata | reverse complement strand
TTCAGGCGGTAAACTCCGGATTGGGAATATACATTCTGATATTCTGATTCCTCTCATCGAGGAAGATGAAGTTAGACTGCAATCTTTCAAAGAACATAAATTCTTAACCCTCTGCAAGAAGCTAGACGACCTCCGACGCCCGCCTCGAATACACCCACGTCCTCCTGAAGATAGTTTTGTCTTCCATGCTAACGTCGTGAACCTAACTTCAATCCAGCTGTCCGACAACGAGCAACGACTCCTTGACAAAGGCCTCAAACATATTGTCTATAAGAAGCCAACACAGTCCGATTTACACGATGTCATCACAGATGTCGAACATGCCATCAACCTACTCCCCCAGACCGACCGTCCTCCGGCGCGAGCCATTGCCGGACATCTCATACACCAATCTTTCATAGAAGCGTCCGCATTTAGACCACCCCGCGAACTTCTCACCGATGCTGCCGCCTCCACCACCTTGAAAACGAAGTTACGAGACTCCGATGCCCTCGTCGTCAAGGCTGATAAAGGTAACGTGTCAGTCATCATTGACCGTTCTACTTATATAGATAAAGTCAATGATTTCATCTCCGCCAACAATTATGCCACCCTCCCTTCCGACCCCACCTCAAAGTATCACAAATCCATTATTTCCGTCGTCAACAAATCCCCACGCTTCAGATACCTCCGACGCCTCATCCCACCTAACCCTCGCCCACCCAACCTTAACGCCCTAGTCAAGATCCATAAACCTAACATGCCCATACGCCCCGTTGTTAACTATTCCCCTGCTCCTGCCCACCTCGTTGCCAAATCCCTTTCTACGTTCCTTTTTAACCTGAAAATCCTCCCTAATACTTACAATGTACGTAATTCCCTAACCCTCACTGAGTCCCTTTCTTCCATCCGCACTGATGAGCACCTCTCCCTTATGTCCCTTGACATCACCAACTTATACACTAACATCCCTGTCACCCCCACCCTTTCTATACTACAGTGTCTGTTACTTGCTGCGTCTTTCCCTAAACCCGATACTATTGACCTACTAGCTATCCTCTCTGTAATTTCTTCGCAGAACTACTTCTCCTTTAACAACTCCTACTACTCCCAACCCACAGGGCTAGGAATGGGATTCCCACTCAGCAGTTTTCTGTCTGAGGTATTCCTACAGCACCTGGAATTAACATATGTTACCCCCCCTCCTTAATAACCCCTCTGTCATCGCGTATTTCCGATATGTCGATGACATCCTCATCCTCTTCGATTCCCGATCCACTACCCCCACTAATATTGCTAACATTTTTAACTCCTTTTCCCCACATATCCAATTTACTTTTGAACTAGAAACTAACCGATCCATCCCTTTCCTTGATATCCTCATTACCAACAACCCCCACACTAACCGCCTCTCCTTTTCCGTCTTCCGTAAACCGACCACTTCCTCCAACTTAATACACCATTCCTCCTCACATCCCCCCTCCCACAAACAAGCCTCATTAAGATTCCTAATTGACCGTGCCCTGAAGCTCCCCCTCAGCCCCCAATCCAGATCATCCGAACTCCGCATAATCCGGAACCTCGCCCATGCCAATGGATATTCGACCTCCATGTTCTCCCGTATTCTTCACCGCCGCAGACGGGCACTCTTCTCCCCCTCCCCTCTTGTTTTGCCCCTTCCCAAGAAATGGACGTCCTTATTGTATCTGGGCCCTAGTTTCTCCCAGCTCTCTAACTTCCTGTCGTCCCTTGGCCTTCGAATATCTTTTCGTACTCCTTCACCATCAGCCCGCATCCTGAACCCACCCGCCGCCGTCACCAGAGACAAATATTCCCAATCCGGAGTTTACCGCCTGAATTGTGCGTTTTGCGACAGATTTTATGTAGGATTATCGACCCGCAATTTTGCAGTACGATTCAAAGAACACTTTGATTCATATAGAAAACGAGATCGTACTTCCCACTACGCAAACCACCTCGAAGATTCCGGACGCGCTTTAAAGACGCAAGAAGATGTTATGTCTGTCCTACATATCTGCAATAAGCCAGAAAAAACCGCTACCCTCGAAGCGATCGAGATATTCAAGGCCAAGAAGTCCTCCCCCCACCTGCTTCTCAATTATCAAACAGACTTTAATGTATATGCAATACTTAACTCTTTATCCGATCTATTATGATCCCCTTTTTTCTCGCTTTCTTTATTATGGTTTTTGTTTTCCTTTGCATTTTGTTATTTCTTGCCTGTTTATTTTTCTGTAAATCCTCTTGTCCCCAGACAACCGGATAAGTTCTCTTTTAGGTCCGCGTAAACGCGCACCATCCCTTTGTATATTTTCTTTTTGTATAATTTTTTAAAAAATTAGCGTTTACACCCCTTTTTTCTATTGGCCTTTATATTTCAAAATCTGTGTTTTTTCTATTTATCCTGTTGGCCATTATTTCCTCTTTATTTCTTTTGTATCCTATTGGTTCATGTATATGCATAATTTGTACCACTGTTCTGTATATAAAGGCTTGCATGCCTCTTGCTGTGTATATCCTTGACAAAGCCGGGAATAAATGGCGAAACTAGTTGGAACTCCTGATGTCCCTCTGTTATACTGTAAGGCCACCACCTGTTTAACTTATAGATGAATTGAAAAATTTAACTTTTGATAAAAATTGGAAAATCTATACGTTAGATATAAAATCAACGTATGATTTCGTACCTCTTAAAGAATTGAAAAAAAATTATTGAAGAAAAATTATACAGCACTAACTATAAAATCAATGAAATAAATCTTTTATCATCAGTACTTCAACTATTTTTATCTGAAAACCAAATGAAATTTAATAATAAATTATATTCTCAAGTAAAAGGTCTACCAATGGGTAACTGTTTATCTGTTTTTTTGGCCAATATTTATATGTATAACATTGAAAAATTATTATTACACTCAAACTAAGGCAAAAAAAATAGTTTTCTGGAAACGCTACATGGATAATATCATCTTAATAATAAAAAACAATGAAATAAATTCAGTTATAGAATATTTAGAAAAAGTTTCTGAATTCAAATTTACTACAAACAACATGGAAGAAAATTTAATACAATATCTGGATTTAGAGATTGAACTAGAAAATAATTCTAAGTTTGCTTTTGATATATATACTCTGACATATAAGTTCGTATGTACACTAGCCGTGTGACATATGAAATTATATGCACAAAGATAGGACTGGAAAGGCCATATCTGCTAGTATAAATTAGAATTAAAAACGGGGGGGAGGAAACACTTAAGGCAACCAGGTGGGAACAAATTGACACAACTTGAAGGTGATAAAGAATGTATTCAATGAAAACTGATTATTTAATTTTATAATTATGTAATGTATTAGTTTTATTAGCTCATTATAAGACAATGTAAGCCTAAATATTCAAGCATGTGCTTTATTAACGGGGAAAAACGGGATCCGGGAGACTCCTTGTTTTAATAAGAAAAGGGGGAGGGGCGAGTCATCGCGATAAGGAGAGAAGGGGAACAGGAAAGTTAAAAGAGAAGTAACGAAATTACGTAATAGTGTGACCCCCCAGAATGCAATGGTAACAAGTGAAAATCAGCGTGTGAGAGCATGAATGTATTCGAGAGACGACTAGCCACGAGATCAGACGCCAGTTCTTAGTTCTTCATACACCTTAAGAGTCAATGACCTGTATACAGCAATGACCGATGTAAGTGCCTTGTCCACGGCTGTGACGACCGGAGATGTAAGATAGACACCTCGAAGATGGCGACGTCTTCTGCGTAGCAGGGAGAGCGACCAAGGTCCCTAGGCCTCTCAGCGGGATAGAACGGGCGTGGGGAGTCTTGTGGGCGAGAGTAAGACGGCCCCGTAGTTCTAAACCGAGAGTGTCGGCGGTGGGTGGTCACCCAAATAGCACAGCATAAAGTATCCAGCATCAGGCGACCAAGGAGTCGGATCGACGGCTGCCAAGAAAGTGATCACGTGCTCTACAGGTAGCGACGGAATTCGGTGGAATTCACGACCAGCGTAGCGTCAACACCAATGACAAGTACTGTAACAATTTTTACATTATGGGCCCCAACGTTATACAATGTGCTGACAGACTGAACTGAATTAACGAAATCTTAATTAATTTACCGTAGGAAGTTACTTTATCTTTTGCTTTATTTCATAAGTTTCGGATCACTAAATAGGGTTATAACTAAAATCTAAAAGCACGTGGTTGGATGTAGGCTATTGTGTTTTTTTCACCTAGAATAAGATTTTACTAGTGCTAACCATAATCGTAGTTTATCTACAAATTATTTTTGATTGCAAAAGTGAAAAGAAAAGCATGTGTAGTTTACGTAGGAGATACAGTACAGTATTTTTTCGAACATAGGCCGCGGCTCTAAACCCAAAAAAATCGAAAATTTTGGGAGTGCGGCCAAAAGTGAGTGCAGCCTGAAAAAAAATTTTTTTTCTGAAAAAAATCATTTTCGATAATTTTGGATAGAACAAAAAAAAAGATCAAACTACTTTGTTTTAGCACCCATAGTATATTACATAGTACTTTAGATAGTAATTTCATTATTTATATAACTATCTGAATTATTTTTATATTTTATAAATTTATTGATGAAATGTGTAAATAATTATAGTAATTTGATTTTAATGAGAGAGTATAACTTTTATTTTGTGATGTGTTGTTTGCTATGCAACAATGAGTAGTATAGTTGGGGTTTCACATTTATGATATTGCCCAAACACACTCCTCCACAGCAAAAAACAATCATTGAATACTTATGAGATAACAGTTACAATACACCCATGTAACAGAAGCTTAGTCAAAATTCTCTTATTAGTATCACTTATGAAGATATTCTAAGTCTATGTTCCCTTCCCAGAGGCTACGTCACGTTAACAGTCCCTGACTTACTTTTCTCAGTTTCTAAAATTTGTTTTTTTATGTGTTGTGCCCGCAATAATCTTTCTTACTTATTCTTATCATTTAATTATTTAACTACTGCAGTATCAATATCCTTTATGATCAGTTATAACAAATAAATGCATCGTAATTTAAAGACTGGAACTAATTATTTTAAGAAAGAAAACAATCAATTATGATGATTCAAATTGTATCGTTATATTTATTCAAAGATTCAATTTAGCAAACTTAGATTGTTAGTCAAATATATATGCACATAGCATGTAAACAATTTGCAATACTTCTGAATTTCCAAGAATTGAGATTTTATGATAACCGACTATACTTATTTAAAAGCTTTCCCAAGACTATCATTTAAACGCGCAAATGCAATAGTTCAATTTAAGTTCTATGTTCTCTCTCTTATAGAATCGAAATGAGCTCATTTTAATTGTAAACAGGAAACATATGTTCACTTATCACTTATCTGTGTATTATGCTGTCACACCTCTAGACAGTATGTTAAGGAACCTGATGTGGTGTTGCTTTTGTCAACCGTTGAAATCTTGATCCGATCCGCTTCTCCTCTCGTAGAACTTGGCCGTCGCTGCTCCTCCACCCCACGGCTACCACAGTCGTTACCTCGTGGATTCAACAGCTCGCTCTCAGCTTAATCACTCGCAAGAGACCTGGTTGATCCTTGCACCATGTCGTGGACAATTGTCACCTGGTTGAATCGCTTTCATTTGCATTTGTTCAATGCTTTTGAAACCTGGTTGATCTGCCTAGCTTGATTTTCAATGTCGCCAAAGCTACGATGCTTTGGTTCGATTTCGCCCCATTCAACAGCAACAGTTCCATGCGTGCGTCGTTTTAAATGAAACGTTCACGTCGAATCATTCGATATTCACAACTGTTCATCATATATAATTGAGAAATCAAATATGCTACTTTGCATTGGAATCATTATTGAAAGAGCACCTTTGACATAGGAATCATAGTGACAGGACTCAGTTGAGAGACCTCTCCCAAAGGAATGCATACGTGCGAGAGAGATGAGAACAAAAAGCACAGAGAGAGAGAGAGTTCCGCTTTTCCCCCTTTTATAAACAACGCTCGCTGCGCGGGAAAGCTTCAAACCGACCAATCATTGCCCTCGACCACACTAAGGATAAGAAAAGTTCATTCGTGAGAAACTTTCGTTTCTTTCTTTTGTACACGATACAAATGACGCTCTGAAACTTGGCAGGTCGGAACAACGAGAGATAGGCTTAATTATATTTTAAGACTAAATGCATAAAAATGTAAACAAGAGAAAAGAACGCATAATGAAACTGAATATAAGATAATTACAAAAGAAGTGAAATTGACAGGAACTGATCATAAAGTCAAGTTCAAAACGAATTCAAATGAATATATTTGCATTTGTATTCGTGTGACATATCAGAAATGTCACAATTTCTTCAGCGGCGGCCATGGCTCTATCAATGAAGTGCCGACCAATAGCGCGATAGAGCATTCTATGACATCACAACAACTTTGAGCGTAGCCAATGAGATTCGACCTTGGAGTAGAGTCGGCCAGCAGAAGGAATGAAATCGCCGACAATAGCTTTAACAACTGAATTGCTTAATAATTTACAGTTTATGAATGAAAATATATGTGACTGGTTAATTATTGTTCTGAAGGGTAAGAATATTAATTTCACTGTTAGAAAACGATTCATTAAAGGCTGGATAATTTAAAGCCATCAACTCAAATCGACCGTGTTTTAATCGGATTATTTTTGCCGATCTACGATCGATTTACCTTTTCAAAAAGGGTTAATATTAACTATCTGCACAATCGCAAACGCAAATCCCACTCTCGGCCCTGCGGGCCTCGCTGGTCACTGGTTTCCGTTACTCCAGGGGCAAATAACTGCTATATACCCCAACCTATTTGATTACAGGGGGCAGTTGGTTTCCCCTCGGCTGGTTACAGGAATCGCGACGATTCAGTTTGCGGATTCAGTCATCGCGCGATTGTGCAGATAGTTAACATTAACCTCAAAAAGTATAAAATATAATAGAAGTTTACTGTAAAAAGATAGGAAGCAAATATAAAATATGTATTGACTATTGATCAAATATAGGTGTTTTACATGTATTGACTATCGACCAAAAATCATTACGCTTACGACATTATTGACAATACTCCTCATTTCAGTTGGGGAGGGGGACGTATTATTAAAAAAAAAAAAAGCTAACAACAATTCGACTCTATTTTACTATAAATTTTGTATAAAATAAGTACAATTGTCTCGTACGATAAATAGAGTTGAATTTCTTTCTTGTATTAATAAAGATTAGCCCTTTCTCCCACCAAAAAAAAAAAAAAAACTGCTCCCGTTTTCACAGTTGTAGAATTAGTATTTTTTTTTTTAATAACGGAATAATTTTTGGTCGATAGCCAATACAACCCATCTATATTATGTCTATTTTCTGTTATATTTGCTTCCTATCTTTTTATAGAAAACTTCCATTATATTTTAAACTTTTTGAAAAGGTAAATCGATCGTAGATCGGCAAAAATAATCCGATTAAAACGCGGTCGATTTGAGTTGATGGCTTTAAATTATCCAGCCTTTAATGAATCATTTTCTAACAGTGAAATTGGTAAATTTTCGGTATCTGCACAATCGCAAACGATCATGTGACCAAGGTAAGTGAATTTATTTTTTTAAAGACTGGGGGGCTGCGCCCCCCAGACCCCCCTCTAACGAACTGATATATACCTCAACCTATTCAGTTACAGGGGGCAGTTGGTTTCCCCCCGGCCGGTTACAGGAATCGCGATTGTGCAGATACCGAAGATTAACCGTGAAATTAATATTCTTACCCTTCAGAACAATAATTAACCAGTCACATATATTTTCATTCATAAATTATTATGCAATTCACTTGTTAAAGCTATTGTCGGCGATTTCATTCCTTCTGCTGGCAGACTCTACTCCAAGGTCGAATCTCATTGGCTACGCTCCAATGTGTTGTGATGTCATAGAATGCTCTATCGTGCTATTGGTCGGCACTTCGTTGATAGAGCCATGGCTGCTGCTGATGAAATAAAAGTTATACTCGCTCATTAAAATCAAATTACTATAATTATTTACACATTTCATTAATAAATTTATAAAAGTTTCATTAAATTTATTAAAATAATTTAGAAGGTTATATAAATAATGTAACTGGTATCTAAATTACTACTTAAGATACTGTGGGACGCTAAAACGAAGTATTTCGATCTTTTTAGGCTAAGTTTTTTTTGCGGCCTAATGTGAATCGCAGCCTATAAAAAGTTATTTTTTCGTTCTACCATCAAATTGCGGCTGCAGCCTAAAGTGAATGCGGCCAATATTCGAAAAAATACGGTATATTATTTTGTTTGTCCTTCTGTTTTATTCTTTTGTAATGAATGGTAACTCGTAGCAAAATTAATATTTGTTTGTTTGTAAAGGACCATGAAAATGTTTTTCTTCTGTTTGCTTATTGATAACCTTGAACCATTGCATTAGCCTGTTTTAAGCCTAGTTATAAGAATCCAAATTTTGTTTCATTTACTTTCAATAACTGTGCGCATTTTTCTACGACAGCCAAATTTGTTCCTACTTTGTTGAATCGGGTTAAAGAGAATAATTTACTTAAAGGGGATTGCATCAGACAATTAAATCAAGGGTTAGTCAGGATTAGAGCTGTTATTGGGAGAGAACAAATCACGTCACTATACGATCACATTCGGCCAAAACGAACAGAAGATATTAAACTTAAATTAAGAGGAGAAATAAAGGGACTCAGGAACTTAGTTTTATAAGGAAGGAAGGTAATCTAGAAGGAGACTAAACCTAGGAGTAATGGTAAGTTAGTTGTAAGACTATGTACGCCGAAGATATTAATATTGACGGTCGTTATTGTAGCAAGGGTAGAGACACAACGAAACCGTCACAATACAAAGCCTACTAGAGGAAATATCATGATTAATTTTAAATCCTTTCAACCCATACATTATAAAATCAATGCCATTATTAACTTTTTACATAGAATCTATAGAGTCTACTCCACAAAAAACACAACACCCCAATTACTGAAATTAAGAAAAAAATGTTAATTGACAATAATTATCCAATTTATTTTATTGGAAAGATTTTTTGGAATTTTTATTGGAAAAGTCGTGTAAAAAAGGAAAATAACCAAATTACAAATGTAAATTTAAATCAAAACAAAAATTATGTAACATTTAATTATCACCCAAAATTGAATAGAACCCTTAAAAGTATAATAAAAAGAGAAAAGAAAAATAATATAAAAATTGCCTTTAAAAATAAAATGACAATTGGAAACCTTTTATTGAAAGGAAATTAGAAAATAATAATAAACTTATAAAAAATAATGTTATCTATAAAATTCCCTGCAAAGAATGTAATGATCACTATATAGGACAAACAAAAAGAAGTGTGATAAAAAGAATTGATGAACACAAATATCAAATAAAAAAAGGTAATGAAAATAACCAATTATTTTTACATAGAAAAAAACTTGTGTGTTGCGAGACACTTGACCGAAGTGAAACTTCAAGTGCATGATAATAGTCAGTGAAAACAAGAACAGATGAAGGAACAGAAGTGCATGATAATCCCCCCCCCCCCCCTTCATCTGTTCTTGGTGAAAAACATTGGATGATGTAATCAGTGACAAGGATTAGTAATAATGATTAAAAACACAATAATTTAAAATATCAAAGTATTTTATACAAATACAAGTTTATGATCTAGCAACAGCACAATGTCTTACTTCAAAATGTTAAAATTGTTACAAAAGCTTTAGAGAAATATAAATAATGTTTTATAATGTACTTTATTATACAATAAACTAAAATGTGTACTTTTGACATTGAAACGAGGTCTCCAGCAATACAATTAATCAAAAAATTATTAATGGGGGAGGGGGGGAGTTGAAATGTGAGTTACAGCATTGCCAGAACGACGTTAACAAAAAATGCCATTATACGCGAGCATGCGGAATGACTTCATTAAATCAACAATCACTGAGCTTCGAATTTTACGATAGTCTTCGCTCCGCAACAATCAAATATTTTATTCAAATTATTTATTAATTTGAAAACTACTTAACTTTCAAATTTTAAACTCAATTTTATTGATGAAGGCAAAGAGACGGAGGGTCGATCTTAGAGACATTCCTATTCTAATTTTCGATGGTCTATCCGAATCTGAGTCAAATTCAAAAAATCCAAAAAAATGGTTGGTTGGTTTATTAGAACTTTTGGCGTCGACAACTAAGGTCATTTTGCGCCTTTTACTCTAGTTATATCTGTAAGCTGCCCGGAACAAACACAAACACCCATGCCCATGGCGGGATTCGAACCCACGACCAGGTGGGCTCGAGAACTAGAAAGCCTACGCCCTGGCCCTCTCGGCCGGCCCCAAAAAAATAGCAACACCAAACGACCGACTGCACAAATCCACTGTTCATCACCGCTTTGCATTATTTTATTAAAATTACTTTTGTTGCGGGTTGCTATATGGTATATTTTTATTTATTTATTTATTTATTTATTTATTTATTAGTACAGGTAATCCAATACGTCCATCCAGGGCCATTATGGCCTGAGGCCGACGAGTTGGGTCCCTGGATGGGCCTGGATTAACGACTGCTGTATCATACACTGTCCCAAACATTTTGGCGAGAAGGGAGAGAGCAAGTGGGGGTGGAGTGAACGTCTTTGAACAGATGTTTCCATGGTAGCAGTCACGTCCCGTGGGAAACTCAAGAACTAAGAGAAAAGCAAGCAATGGGATGAATAGATTTTTTTAGAGAGATGTGAAAGAGACTGCGAGCAGTGCAGACGTTTGACAGTTTTCGAGCGGTGCAGAGTTGAGAAAGTGACTTCGAGTGTTATACACAAGAACGACGACTCAGACTGATGATGCAGCCGTTTTGAGCTCCGACACTACTATTGCCAGAAGGACGGTCTTTCTACGGAAGACAAACAGGCTGTTCGATGACTTCTGGAGAAGTAGACGCAGGCAAAGCGAACGACAGCTATGTGGTTGATTTGGAAGATGACTAAAGGACCCGGCCAAGCAGCCATCGAGAGGCAGCATGATCATGTCATCCGGGCTTGGGCGTGAAACCCTGCGGTGACTCGAGCATCAGACGGCCATCAACTCGAGGGGAGTGCAGCAACCGGTGAGAAGGAGTTAGCGTATTTTAGTTTAAGAGCGAAGAAAGCGAAGAACAGAGGGAGAATAAGCCATATCTTCAGTCCCTACTGGCTCACTCCACCGTGGACGCTCGATTTGCCTCCGACCATTGGGGCTCCAAGCTGCTTGAGTGACAGGTCTGGAGGCGGATATCCCACGGAGCGATCTCCAACAGCCGGGCTGTTCGGGAGAGTGTGGCTCGGAATATCCAGCGGTGAGAGTCGGTGGCTCACGGTTCACCATTGGCGTGGAGCGCAGCCCAGCGATCGCCACAGCGGAAGAAGAGGAGGCTACGACCAGCAGAGACAGCGAGAAGCTCGGGACCAACAGGAACAGATAGTCTGACCAATGCCAGAGAGAGAGAGAGAGAGAGAGAACAACTCAACAAGAGACAAAAATCGTCTAGCGACCATCGAGAAGTACTTTAGAATGAATTAATGGGCCCTCGCGAGTTTTTATTAAGTTCATTGGTGTAAAGATTTTAGGTTGAAGCTTTAGTGTAAAGAGGAGATAGACTGCCTAATTTGACTCTAGCTTAGTAACGATCTTCTCCAGATATAGCATAACCCTATAGAAATAAAGATCTCTGAAAGAATTGTTCATTTCATACTCTGAGTTTCCACGCAAAATTGTTAAAACTATCCTCATCTAATTTGATTAATATTTCATTTTTACTTACTTTATCTTTTGCCAAATTTAGTTATACTGTATTTGTTAAGGATTTACTTATTTGCTATTTTTCAGTTTTGCCACTAGGTGGCGATACTTGTTCTTTCTCTTTTTCTTACTGTAGCTTACGTTTGTTTTTTTGCTCCCATATAATTCGTGTACTGCTGTTTTCTTTCGCCAAATTCAACACCAATGAGCTCATGCATCGTAAGCATAAACTTTCCTAAATCTATCATCATAAATAACACAAACATTTTGGTCCTTCGAGCTGGATAATATTTGCAAGTATCGAAATTATTTCTCTCGAGTGCGTTGCTTTCATGAGCTCAGTTGATGATTGCTCCTGGTCCTTCGAACTGTTGAATGTGTGTTTTTGCTGAGAAAACATCGTGATGTTTCTTTCCACCACTTCAGTGTACTGATTATTTGTCGTGTTTGTGACTGTCTCGCCACTCCATGCTGTCGTTTGTTCAACACTGACTGTGTTTCCCGCCATCATTAGTTCCCTTCTCGCCATTACGCCATCTTGTTTCTACGCATCTCCTACTGCTTCAATTTGCTGGCTTCATCAAACACAATGGATCCTAAGAGAAAACGGACTTCGATCAAAGCTAAGCTGACTCGTTTCGAATCCTATGTACAGGAGCTCTCGTCAGCAAATCCTTCTACATCCTTGAATGAATTCGATGCTGCTTACTTACGTGAACGGCTGCTCAACATAAAACCACTACTCACTTCATTTGAGGAGATTCAACTACAGATCGACGCAGATGAGACAAACGACGACTCTGAATCTGCAGAATTTGAAATTAAGTACTTTAACATTATTATTGCTGAACATTTGTTGGATAGAAGTATGCCTCGCCCAACCTCCCCCTCCAGTTCTGTAAGTTCGCTTGGCAGCTCACGCCACTCTAATGAGTCATCTAATTTAATTAAGTTTCATATGATCGTTACAACAGAAATATATAAATTATATTTCTGTGTTCTAAGCAAACTTCGCTTTATTTAACAAGTTAATTATGGGAAAGGGGGACAGGGACGTTATTGATAATTGAATCGGGGAAACGTTCCATTGACGAAACTTAGCATAATCATTTATTAAGGAGGAAATCTTATAAATTAACTTTTCTTTATTTGTGGTTTCTGTGCTCACCACCTCAGGCGGGAGGAGAGAACGTAAGCAAAAAGTAAACAAAGGGGGGGAGGTGCAGGAGCAAGAAGAGCTCTCGCCCAGCGAACCAACCAGCAAGCGTTCTCGCCCGGTCACGTGTTGGGCGCCAGAATCCAAACGGAGGTAATAAAAGGGAGCGAGAAATTTCTCTCTCTCTCTCGTGTTCTCTCTCTAGCTCTCTCTGATGTGTTCGTTCTTGATTATGGAGATCTTTCTCTCTCTCTCATGCGTTAGTCTATCATCGCCATGCTCTTGTTATGTTTTGTGACCAAACTACACAAGGATAATTAAGAGCATGATAATGACTGAAATGTTACATAGCAGCATGTGTAAGTCACAGGAACAAGTGCTTGTTCTGTGATATGAAATCTCAGGGGATTCCAGTGAACAAAGTGAACTCTAAAAAGGACTGTAAGCATCCGAAAAGAGCGCGTTGCCAAACGGCGCGAAAGAGCAACCGTGCACACGAAGGCGCACTAGGCCTATGAAGGCGGGACGAACATCGAGAAGATAGAAGCGATACGGCGAAAGGAGCAACAGACCCAAACGGCGGAGATCAGCGACGGCTACGGTGATCGTAAGTGGAGGGAAGCCCGGTATACATGACCCTACCAGCGGCCAACTCATTCGACCGACCGTGAGCGGAGTGACCTCGCGCCAACGGAGATCTTCCCGCCAACGCAACTAGCAGAGTGCCGACGGCGAGCTGGGCTGTCGTCGGGCAATAAGTGTGGAGCATCGTACGTCTTGTGTCAGCGGAACAGGGTGAACAACAACAAATCGCAACAAGCAATTCAAGTATGTACATTTGTTTATTTGGGCCCTTCGCGTGTTCGCGTTATCAATAAGAGTACTGAGGAACTATGTTTAAAGTAAATACAATCAATCGCGCAAGTTAATGCAAGAGAGGCATGGAAAGCTTGTGAACTCTATGACCTAAGAACTCGAAAGTGCATCAAGAGTAATTGAATAGTCAAAGATTCTACTATCCGCCTGTAATTTAATTTATAGTCAGTTGCTTTAAGTAATTTTATCATTCCTCTAACTAATTCTCACTAACCTCATCTTACTTCGTTTAATTAGTTTTACTTGAAACGTATATTAGTCATTGAATAAAGAAACTTTTAATTTACATGAAGGATTTCCTCCTTTTTTTTTTTGACTAGTAAACTGAAGAGGGGAGGTGAGGGGCTTAATTCTGTTGATGGTATTGATACTGTGGAACCCCAGGGACTAAAGTAAATATTATACGATCCAAAGGAAAAAATGAACACAACGCAATGTAAAGTGGGAACAGCAATATAAGGGGTATATATTGTTTAAGAAATATTGAATTTAGTTGAAGTGGGACACTATTGGTTATAAAGGCCTATATTACTTGGTATATATGTTATAATGTATCATTCTGTCATAACTGATTGTGACTATTGAAGGTCTGAATACCGTAGAGGTAAGTTATAGCCAGAGTGGCAGACAATGGTGAATGACTAACACATCACGAGCCATTGATGTCACTGTGATAGAGATATAATAGAAATCCCGATCGCTGGAGTTGGCACTGTAATATTAACACATGTTTGATCGGTCAGATAAATAGAATTGAGAATCATTGTACGGTATAATAGGTGCCGTGATTTATCGGTACGCATAGTTAAGACACTTTTTCCCTACCGGTACAGTTTGAAGACTGGCTGAACTTCAAAGACTTATTTACAAGCCTCATTCATGAAAGTAGTGAACTCAGCAATATACAAAAATTTCATTATTTGCACGCCTCGCTGGCTGGCAAGGCAGCAGAGGTCGTTAAGAATCTCGCCTTCACGGGTGACAACTACACTATTGCTTGGGACAGTTTTCATGATCGCTATGACAATTG
Organism: Rhysida immarginata; assembly: GCA_023313115.1. NCBI lineage: Eukaryota > Metazoa > Arthropoda > Chilopoda > Scolopendromorpha > Scolopendridae > Rhysida > Rhysida immarginata. The sequence continues at coordinate 1,104,861 of JAHWFO010036074.1, read as the reverse complement.
AAAGGTGCTAATTCATAATCTTATGAAGGCCATCTTCGATCTAGAGCCCATTTCCAAAGAATCTTCCACTAGACTGCGCACCTTGATTGACTCAGCCAAGAAAAATCTTCGATCCCTGGATTCTTTGATCAATAAAAAGGATCAGAGAGATGCATTCCTCGCCTATCTTATCAACTCCAAATTAGATAACACACTGTAAAGGAATTTGAAAACAAGACTGCTACTTCTGATCCAACTTCATTCAATGAGCTCATTAAATTTCTAGAAAACAAGGCCTCTTTGTTGGAAACTCTGGAACAAAGACATGCTAAACCCACAAATGAACGATACGCCACGTCAAGAAGTTTCGTCTTGACGTCGTCCTCTTGTCCAGTCTGCAATAAAGATCATAACTTATACTCTTGTTCCACTTTCAAATCTATGCCTGTCAAGGAACGTTTTGCCAAAGTAAAGAATTTAAAATGCTGCATAAATTGCCTTTCTAAAGGTCACTTTGCTATGACTGTAGTTCTAAGCACAGCTGCAATAAGTGCAAAGCTAGACATCATACTCTTCTACATCTTGATCCCATAGCCACTCCTGAGAACTCAGTTGTTGGAAATGATACAGTCACCCTCTCGGTGTTGTCCTCTTCCGAACAATGTGCTATTCTCTCCACTGCTGTTGTGAATGTTGTTGATCATCAAGGTCAAACTCATCAGGCAAGAGTTCTACTTGATTGTGGTAGCACTTTATCGTTTGTAACTTCTTCTCTATGTAAGGAGCTCCAGCTGCCTCAAACTTCAGGGCATCACCAATTCTACTACCAGTGTCCATTATCATTGTGAAATTCTTTTGCATTCTCGAATATCCAATTATCATTTGAAATCTCAATGTTTAGTTGTTCCTAGATTACTGGTCATCTGCCCAACACACCAATTGATCTTGTCAGCATAAACATTCCCCATGGCCTGAAGATGGCTGATCCTCACTTCAATGTCGCTGGAGAAATCAACATTCTCCTTGGAGTAAATTCATTCTGGCAAATTGTTCTCATTCGGTGCATTCCACTTGGACTCAGAATGCCTATTCTGCAAGCTTCTCACTTTGGATGGATTGTAGCTGGTTTGTTTCCTTGCAATACTCCACCAGACATTCATTGTAATTTTAGTCACAGCTGTTTGCATTCAAGAGCAATTGGAAAATTTCGGGAAAATGGAAGAAATCGATACCCCTAAGCTTCGCACCTTGGAAGAAGACGAGTGTGAATCTCACTTCAAGAGCCATACCAAGCGTGATTCTACTGGTCGATTTATTGTCAGTATTCCTCTTAACAAGGCTCCAAAAGTATTAGGCGACTCATACGAAATAGCTGAAAAATCTCTTCTAAATCTTGAAAGAAAATTTGCATCCAGCACTGCCTTGCATCAGCGATATACATAGTTCATGCAAGAATATGAAGACTTGGGCCACATGTCCGTTTGCGACCCTGCACCTTCTGAGGTTTCCTGCTTTTTACCTCATCATGGCGTTCTGAAAGAAGATAGCCTGACTACAAAGCTTCATGTCGTTTTCAACGCTTCTGCTCCCACTACATCTGGTGAATCACTTAACTCCTTACAATTGGTTGGCCCTACAATTCAACAGGATCTGTTCAGTCTTTTAATTCGATTTCGCAAACATGTCTACGCCTTCTCAGATAATGAAAGCTAATGTGGATAATTAAGATGTAAATATCAATAAAAAACTCTTTAGCCACAACAAAGAAATAAAGGAAAGATGTATAGAAAAGATGTATCGCCAAGTTTTGGTTGAGGAATCTCAAAGACCCTTGCAGTGCATGTTATGGAGACCTAATCCAAATGATGTCATCAAAACCTATAATCTGAACACTGTTACTTATGGTACTGCTTTCTGCTAGCTTCTTAGCAATTCGATGTTTGTTCGAATTGGGCATTGAATGCTCGCAATCCCTTCCCGAGGTCTCTCGAATCATAAAAGAAGACTTCTACGTTGACGATTTGTTGAGTGAAGCGAACGACATCTCCACAGCAAAGGTACTGTGCAAAAACCTATCTGCTACGTTGCAAACTGGTTGCTTCAATTTACGAAAATGGATCTCAAACGAGCCTCTAATTCTTTCAGACTTCATGGACTCTGACATTCACCCTATCCTAGTTGATATCAGCTCGCATGATACCACAAGGACTCTTGGACTGCATTGGTTGCCACTTGATGATAAATTGACATTCTCTATTTCTCTTACCTCTCCAAAAAGGATAACTAAGCGTGCTATCCTGTCCAACATATCTCAGATTTTCGACCCTCTTGGCTTGCTAAGCCCTTGCACTATTATGGCCAAGATGACGTTGCAAGCGCTTTGGTTAGAGAAGCTTTCATGGGACAATATTATTCCTCACTCCTTGTCCACTCAATGGTTGAACTTGAAAGATGCTCTTCCTGCCCTAAATGAAGTTGCCTTCCCCCGACGTATCTCATGCGATGAGTCGAAAGGCATACAGCTTCATGCCTCCTCCGACGGGTCCATCAAGGCCTATGGCGCCTGCATCTATGTGCGCTCTGTTGATCAAAACGGTGCTATTTTCTCAAATTTATTGTGTTCGAAAGCCAAAGTGGCTCCTCTCAAGTCTATATCCATTCCCAAACTAGAATTTTGTGGTGATCTCACTCTCGCCCGCTTAGTCCAGCAGGTTACTTCTGCGCTCCAAATTACATTTGATCAATGCTTCTTATGGACTGACTCCATTATTGTACTTGGTTGGTTGAAAATGCATCCAAATCGTCTACACACGTCTCTTGCCAATCGTATATCTGAAGTCCAGACCCTATCCAAGAATGCTGTTTGGAACCACGTCTCCAGTGGCAATAATCCTGCCGACATCCTCTCAAGAGGGGTCTCTCCTACTGTGCTAAAGGATTCCGCCTTGTGGTTTCATGGACCACCATGGCTTTTTCTAGAAGAATCTTCCTGGCCAACTCTTCAAGCGCCTTCCGTACCACTTGATCTTCCAGAAGTAAAAAGGTTAGATGTAATATCTGCCATAGCTGCATGTTCTTCATTCACATTTTCAAGATTCTCAGATTTTGATTATCTTAATCGCATCGTTGCCCTTATATTGCGTTTCAAGAAGAATTGTCTATGTCCTAAGGATGCCTGAATGTATGGTCCTCTTACACCTTCGGAAATTGAGTGTGCCTTCTTAGACTTTCTCAAAACCACTCGTTCCCTGAGGAGATTAAAATTTGTCAATCCCACGATCATCGATCACGTTTGAAGCTAACTTCCTTGTCCTTGTTTTCAGACTCTGACGGCCTGCTGCAGGTTGGGGGTAGATTACTTAATTCTGACTATTCAGTTAATAAGAAATTTCCCCTCCTCATCTCTGGGAAGCATCCACTAGCTAGACTGTTAGTCACCTCAGAACACCTTTGCCTTCTGCATGCTGGTCCTCAACTACTTCTTACATCGCTAAGAGAAAGATGCTGGTCCTCAACTACTTCTTACTAATGGAAGAAATTTGGTTAAATGTGTCGTTCACCAGTGTGTTAAGTGCTTCTGTGCTGCTCCGAAAGGCATTACACCTGTCATGGGTAATCTTCCTCGCAACAGAGTTAAAACATCTTTTTCCTTTCAATCTGTTGGGATAGATTATGCAGGCCCTATTTTGATTAAAGACAAAAGGGGTCAAGGCTGCAAGACATCCCAAGTGTTTATTTGTGTGTTTATTTGTTTGCTTCGCCACCAAAGCCATTCATCTCGAGCTCGTCACCGACTTGACTACAGATTCCTTCATTCTGACTCTAAGAAGATTCGTATCTCGCCGTGGCTGCCCTTCACACATTTTTTCGGACAACGGGAGAAATTTCCTGAAAGCCCATTTCTTGCTGCGAGATTTTGGCATGATTTTGAAATCCAGCGAGGACTGCATTACTCGTTCTGCTTCCAAGCTGGGTATTCAGTGGCACTATATTCCTTCTCGTTCTCCCCATTTTGGCGGCCTTTGGGAGGCAGGTATTAAGTCCTCCAAGCATCATCTCAAAAGAGTCATTGGCAACGCCAAATTAACCTTTGAAGAACTTTATACTCTTTTAGCACAAATCGAAGCGGTATTGAACTCTAGTCCTCTGACTCCACTATCTAGTGAACCTGAAGATTTTGAACCCTTGACACCAGGTCACTTTCTCATTGGAAGACCACTTACCACGATTCCAGATCCCTCGGTCATTCCCATTCCTTTATCGAAACTCTCCCGGTTCCAGTTGGTTCAGCAACTACTGCAGCACTTCTGGAAACGATGGAGTTTGGAATACATCGGCGAATTGCAGCATAAAGTAAAATGGCATCACTTCAGTTCCAACCTGAAACTAGACTCCCTTGTGCTCATCAAAGACGATCTCCAACCACCTATCCATTGGAAGCTCGGCCGCATCACCCGGCTTCATCCTGGCAGAGAGATAGCCACCATCCGCACCTCTACCGGACTTTTGAAAACATCATTTACCCAACGATTGTTAATGTTTTTTGATTATTTGTTTCATTGCTTTCTTTTGCCACGTTCTGAAAGTCAAGCCTTTCAAGGCGGGGGCTATTATGTTAAGAATTTACTTATTTGCTATTTTTCAGTTTTGCCACTAGGTGGCATTGATTGTTCTTTCTCTTTTTCTTACTGTAGCTTTCACGGAATAAACACGTTTGTTTTTTTGCTCCCATACAATTCGTGTACTGCCGTTTTCTTTCGCCAAATTCAACACCAATGAGCTCATGAATCGTAAGCATAAACTTTCGTAAATCTATCATCATAAATAACACAAACAGTATTAAATCTTATCGTTTTAAATAAATCTTTAATCTTAATTATTAAATTTTGTTTGCTCTATTCAGGGAAATCACACCTGCTTAGAGGAAAGGGTTATTCTTAACAAGGTTCTTTTGATTGATCTAAGGGGAGAAATGGGTAGAATTAAAATTAGGTAATCAAACCAGCATTTCACTTTACGATCACACTAAATCACAGGCCAACTGTTCATTCAGCGAATAAGGGGTTTTCAGCTAACCATAGGTAAGTTAACATTAGAGTATTGTTGGATTTATCTCTAGTAAGGCAGAAGTATTCAATAGCATATCACGGAGTCTGGGGTCGGTGAAGTTCACCAGACAACGGGGTAACACGCTACAAAACGATCAAATGCAGAAGTTCGAGTAAGACTGCGCACTATCCAAAAAGCTCTTCAAATGAGTGGCTATGATAAAATGGATGACTATTTAAAAGTTCAAAGTAATGTTCATGATTTTTTAAGAAGGCAATGTTGTCAAACAAATATTAGACAGTATTTTAAATAAACTATTTTGACAAGATACTGAACATGTATAAAAGACTATTTATACAAACAAACTTGTCTATATGTAGGAACAAACACATGCTGGACTTCTTAGAAAAAAATTAAGTACTTTTGGTAACCTCGCTTAAAACAGCCACCGGTTAATGTGGCCACTTAAGCAAGGTCCCGAGGTGGTCGTATTAAGCGGCGACCACTGTACTATACTTTACAAAATAAAAAGTATACTATTGCTCTCAGTGAGTATTCCACCGGAGCACATGCTCACACAAAGGATTTCTTTTACTTGAGAAGTCAGCAACAATCTTCCTTCTTCTCCCAAAATCATTTAACTTGTAGGCTCCAAGCACACCATGGGTGGCAGCACTGAATTTGTCATTTTTGCCATCTGATGACTAAATTTATAAGTTATTGAATGAGACCCTGCCCTCCATGCTGTGAGAAACACTGGATATAATGGCTAGTAGAAATTGCTTTGTGGCTTTAAAGCCTTGACAACAAACAAATTTAGAGAATCTACCCTTGAGAAAGGCATAAAAAATAAAGGATGTGAAAAGTACATTTTGATAAAGTTGCTAATATCAGCGATTGTATACTGCAAACACTTTATGAAAGCTGTGCTGTAAAAATTCAAATTCAAGTTCTAATTAAAAAGATAAAAAACCAAGATAGTATTAAATTAAAATGAATATTAATATAAATTTAAGTTCCTTTAGAATATGTAGGTTCTGATGTGTAGACTTGGCTTGGTTAAAAAAAATAATAATAAAAGTACATGTAGAGTGTTTGAGTAACCCCATTAATTGTTTTGCTTTTTAATTTTGAAAATAAAAATTTTGTAGACGTTTCCTAATATAAGTCCATTAAAATGTCATTCTGTGTTATGTAATGAAATTTACACTACAAATTTTGAGCACTGAATAACTTCAAATCGGTTAACTGTATGCATATGATTGTCACTTTTTTCATTAGCTAATAAGAAAACCGAAATAGCAGCCTAGATTATGGGTTTAGGACAAAATGCAACTGGGTAACATGCAACTATAATTTTTTTTTTATATGCAATGAGCACCTACTGAGTATAGCCACCAGAGATCATCAATAAATTAATTCATGGTGTCTGATAGCCACTTTTTATTTCCTATTCTTGCTGTGATGACGGACTTTGAACAAGCTATGACTACAGTATACGGCCTATTGAATACGATCTATTATAATACAGATTTACGATTTGTAAAGACTCGTGTAATATAAATAATAAGTGTTTTTCTTAGTTTTCAAAAGCCATAATGTTTATACCAAAGATATAACCAACTACCCCCTCTGTGTGGGGGGGGGGGGGTAGCCAGTAAGTCATTACTGGTCATCTTCAAATGTACAGAAAGTTTACAAATGACTGCAGCGGTTTGATAGAATCCTGGTGCTTTTGCATGGAACATACAGGGTGTTTCATAATTGGTGTCCCGTCTTTAGGTCCAAATAACGGCTCAAGGGGAACAGATTGGGGGAAAATGAATAATGATTATTTGGCTTTAATGTCCCCTAATTCAGAATAAAAACATTTTGCGTCCCTGGGGTGAAGGGGTAAATTTTGAAAATTTTAATTTTGTAGGGGTAGGGGTTAGACCCCATGTGTTATCTAGAAAGTTGTAGAGCATCATGTAAAATGTGGGTTTAGCAAAAAACCCGGTGAAAAAATTTCATCCCCTGCCCTTTATCGAGTGGGTAAAGTGAAAGGTATGGCTAGCCGATGTGGACAAAAACCATACTTATTAGAAAACAGTAGGGCCTACATTTGGAAAATTAATGAGAATGTACTGTTTTCTAATCAATTATATAAAATAATTTATACAAAGAAAAAAAATCTAACAATGGGTTATTTCCCGATTATACACACGGGTGGGTTCGCTTCTAGTAAGTAATAAAGTTCTAATAAGTTTCTAATGAGTTTTTCTGTTTTTGTCTACATTAGCTAGCCACACGTTTCACTTTACCCACTCGATAAAGGGCAGGGGATGAGATTTTTTCACCAGGTTTTTTGCTAAACCCACATTTTACATGATGCTCTACAACTTTCTAGATAACACATGGGGTCTAACCCCAACCCCTACAAAATTAAAATTTTCAAAATTTACCCCTTCACCCCCAGGGACGCGAAATGTTTTTATTCTGAATTAGGGGACATTAAAACCAAACAATCAATATTCATTTTCACCCAATCTGTTCCCCTTGAGTCGTTATATGGACCTAAAGACGGGACACCAATTATGAAACACCCTGTATAATCACGGTAGAGTGCAATTACACAAGAAAACTATCATCAAGTTTTTTTGGCATCTAAAATCATCGTGTAATGACATTCGCTCAGAGTTGGAATTTCCTATAAAAATTGGGAAACTTATGAAAATGTATAGGTGGTTGACACTTTTTGGTGTTGGACCAACCATAAAGACTGCGGTTTCTCCTACTTTTTGCCATTAGAAAAAAAAGAAAACTACAAAACGCAGTGATGAATACAAGTAGTAAAAACGACTCATTCAGAAAATGCTAATTTTTGTCGCCAGAGGAGACTGTCATCGAAAATATGAACTCCGCATGGAGCCTGTAGGTTATAACTCCCACCAAGTTAAGGAGGCCCAACCCTGAACTATATTTAGCCACTCATAAAAAAGACAAATTTACTTTGGTATCATACGAGGGGCGATTGATAAATAAGGTCTCCATGACTGTAACTTTTTTATTTGTTAACCGATTTTCAAAATTCTTTTTGTATCTTATACTCACATTCGTCCCCCATGTAATGCACTATTCACTTTTCGACATAGTCCCCATTCCTTTACAAGCAATGCGCCAACGCGTGACTAGTTGGGTGAATCCGTCGGAGAGGAATTCCAGAGTTGTTGTCGACACCAGGATTGAATGGCAGCGTTTACCTCGCCGTCAGAACCAACTCATGTCCCTTAAGGGGCTCTTTCTTCTTTGGGAAGTGGTGAAAGTCGCAATGTGCAAAGTCTTTCATTTTTGAACTGCAATTTTTCATCTTTGAACTGTAGGTGCTGCAACGCCTCTGGTGTGTGGTGACTCGTGTGCGGGCGGGCATTATCGTACTCCAGAAGAGGGTCCAAAGCTGCCATTCAATCCTGGTGTCGACAACAACTCCGGAATTCCTCTCCAACAGGTTCACCCAACTAGTCACACGTTGGCGCAATGCGTGGAAAGGGATGGGGACTATGTCGAAAAGTGAATAGTGCATTACATAGAGGACAAATGTGAGTATAAGATACAAAAAGAATTTTGAAAATCGGTTAACAAATAAAAAAGTTACAGCCATGGAGACCTTATTTATCAATCGCCCCTCGTATTTTCTGACAAGTTTAATATTTTTGAAATGTAAAATTTTTGAAATTTTACTTAAAAGCTTAAATTTTTAAGTTAATTATCGTAAAATCTTGAATACACGTCCGGGCGTCAATTTGTTTCAATGGTCCGGAATTAAATATAACGTTTGCCTAGACATATAATCTTTTTATTTTTATTTTTTTTATTATTTTTTTGGCATGGTGAGACGTGTTAGAGGTAGGAAAAAAAAAATTGGCATTAGAGAGGCAGAAAAAAATCTGTTGTTTTTCGATATAACGGCAGTCAGATATGCACAGCACAAAACTATTTTTCGGACCGAATATTTACGAATGTTACGTTCACGTTAGTTTAATATAGGATGCTTCTGATAGAATAGTTGTCTTTTCATTATAATAATTTTTTGCTTTGCTTAACATAGCAGTTAAATCAAATCTTATCCCAAGAGGAAAGTGATTCAACTGAAGCCAATGCAAACGCATTGCCTCTTGAAGCTAATTTTGTTGGACAACAATAACGAAAATAATGAGGTCCTTCCAGGAGTTCAACCTTTAACAAGTAATCGAGTCAACTTAAAGAATTTAAATTTAAAATGAGTTTAGTCTCCTTATAATGGGGAAAATCG
>JAHWFO010036074.1:1053034-1079782 GCA_023313115.1 Rhysida immarginata | reverse complement strand
TGTTCAGCATAAAAAAACAAACAAAACAAAAAAAAAATCATCCAAGTTGGACCAACCAATCACCCACAAGCAGAAGATCATGTTGACCATTTCCGGAACAGTGTAGCTTGCCATCCTGGAATTGTTCCGTCTTCTGTGTGCTGAAACATGCCTTTTATTTGCTTTTCCGCATGAAAGTGAATGTGAGTATGGTAAATTATGTTAATTTTTTGATTTGCATGCTTTACATGGTGGAAATATCAACGTTCAGTTTTCCTTGTGCAGTGTGATTGTTTGTAAGCTACAAACAGTTCACCACGTGATTGTGGGTGATTGGTTGGTCCGATTTGGATGATTTTTTTTTGTTTGTTTTTTTATGCTGAACAAGTTTGCAATTGGTTTTTTTTCTCTATCCCTTACGGTTTTTGAGATAAATTTTGAATGTGTCCTAATTTGCATATTTGGGATGATGAAGAGTGCACCGTGGGATAGGCCACCCACAACTTCCTATTCATTGGATTCATCAAAATTGACATATCTGCTTCGGTTCAAAAAATAAAAGGGGGGTTCAGACTTTTGTATTCACCCTGTATATGTAAACATTGGAAAATAAACATATACATATCCCCTCTTTTTATTTGAGGTTAATTCTATTTGCTTTTCACAAAGTTTCTCCTGAACATTTTAAAATAAAAAGTAATTCTAACTACAAGATTAGACACATTGTAGGATTTTTATTTTTTTAAATAGTAATGCAATTGATATCTTTTTATTAGATCAAATTCAAGCCATCAATAATCCATGCTAAAATGTTTTTTGGAAGGTTTAAATTACTTGATTTTATTTTATTTTTCCTTTTCAGAATTGAAGACAAGCATGCAGATCCCAAATGGTTTGTTATTTATGGAGCATGCTTAACAATTCTATTTAGGCACTGCACAAAATGTGGAGCATTATGTACCTTCACTTCATCCATAGTAGGCAGTCTTTTGATTGTCACGATGACATGCCTAAAAATGCACGTAGTTAAATGGTACAGCCAATCTCAGACCAATAAAAAAGGTGATGGAAACTATCATAGCCAGTTCCATCCTATTTACTGGTCTCTTGCCCAGCAAAGTCCTACGAATGTTTCATCTGGCAAACATAGCAGTGCTTTGCTCGAGGACAGTTTTTAGGATACAGAAATATGTTCTCTATCCAGATATAGCCACAGTAAGTAAATTTTTTTTATTTTCTGAAAAAATCATATGGGATAATATTATTTTTTTAATCTCCATTCTATCATTTGTGGTATCCCCTTATATTAGAATCATGATTGTTACAAAATCTATAAATTAAATTTGTTCTTAGGTTTGGAAGCAACAACAGTCTTCGATTTTGGAAGACATGAAGGAGAGGTCTGTCGTCTTAGCTGGGGATGATCGCTGTGATTCCTCTGGATTCTCTGATAAATATGGGACCTACACATTCCTCGATGCAGAGATAAATAAAGTAGTTGCTGTCGAGTTGATTCAAGTAAGCATTTCTATTTCTCATTGAGCAAACACATTGTTGCTGAATTCTAAATGCTTCTTCAACAATGTTTTAGAGCAATGAAGTCTCATCATCTTCTTGCATGGAAAAAGAAGGGCTTATTAGAGCACTGGAGTTTCTTATTGGCCATGATGTAAAAATAAAGTGCATCATTACCGATCGCCATGTCCAGATCAGGGCAATTTAAAAAAAAAAATTACCCTGAAATAGAACACAAATCTGATGTGTGGCATGTAGCCAAAGGTAAAAGATAAGCATCATTAATGACCGTGATTAATTCAGTCCTTATGTCACTGACATTACATAGTTTTTTTTTTTTGTTATAGGTTTGAAAAAAAAACTTGTGCTCTGTACGAAAGAAAAAAATTGCAAACGATTGCATTTATGGGTGCAGAGCACAATCAATCATATCTATTGGTGTGCATCAGGCAGTACATCATGATTTTAAGTAAATGTATGTCTATGAAAAATCATGTTTGCAATGTGCATGTTCATTCTGATTAATTATTTTCACGTTGTGAGCATGAAGCCATTGAAAATAAACTGTGGATGATAAAAGGTAAGAGTTTACTTTCATTTACTTTACTTACCAATAATGTCAATAAACATAATTTCTATTTGTAATTTTTTTATTTATTTCAGATAGCCTTGAAAACACAAAATTGGAGAAGATAATTTCTCAACCGAATCTACTTAGAGACATAAAAATGCTCTCAATGACGGAACAGACGAGCACCCTAGAGGCATTTCATAGTGTCCTAATAAACTTTGCTCCTAAAGCCATTCATTTCTGTTATGAAGGGATGCTTCACAGGTACATCTTCAATCAAATACAAAGTTTTAACAGTATCTTCTGGGCTACATTGACTAAATATGAAATGATGTAATTTTTTTTTCAATAGAACATACTTAGCAGCCCTTCATTTCAATGAAAATTGTGGAAGGGAGCCGGCAGTTTCAAAATTAGGCACTTTAAGATACTCAGTTACTTACCCAAAACAAAAACAAGGCTCGTATAGTGTCAGACCCATAAATGTATCCACTAGCTTTGGTAAGTTTAATTAATCAGTTATTACTGTGTACTATTACAGTAAGGTTTTTATTAGACTAATTTATTTATTTTTTTTATTTTTTATTTTTTTTTTTAGAATACTGCAAGCTTTTGTTGGAGGTTGCTCAAGAATATTGGAGAAACCCACCTGCTGCAATCTCTGAAAGGCATACACCACCGCCCTTATTTGATCAGTATACAAAACCAAACAAGGAGGATGCAATCCGAGAAAAATACACGAGATTTAAAATCTAAATTTCTTTTGAAACTGTAGCCTCCTCCGCCCCCACAATAATATCAATAGTACTCTAATGTTCAATGAACAGCACTTGGGGGCGGACAAGAGAGCTAAGGTTCGGAACCGAAAATAAGAAAGGACACCTGGTATCACAGTATTCATGATCACACCACTTATTTATTCTCTACAAATACAAACATTCCATACTAATACAGCTTAATTCATGTTAACCTATCATATCAGTAAGGGGCCCCCATATCTAAAGCTTAAATCTCTAACCAAGGCTAAACTTTCAGCATAATTTAACCAATCTAACCGGCACACTTGCCCATGTAAAAGTAAATCTGCAGCTAGGCTATTTTAGTTGAAGTGGTGTTACGACATGCTTGACAGTGACAGATGTAGCTACTTTTAGGATTCTACACTCCGAATTAAATATTCCTCACCCTTGCGACGGAAAGCGCAATGTACCTTCTTTATTTACTTTGAAAGGGGGGAGGAACAGTGACCCCTCTTGGCGAGTATAGTATACCTTATCCAAGCTACCCACTGGCGGTCTTCGAAACCACATTCGAACAAGAATGTGTTAAGTATTTGTGCACGCCCCAATTACACAGGTCAAGCTTACACGTCGAATCTAACCAGGATCCTCACACTAATTCCAGCTGATAAACGGTTACTATGGCAAGGTGCTTAATAAGCTTAAAATTGCTAACTTCGAAATTAAACTTAAACAGTTGTCGATTAATATTACACAATTAAGCATAGAACACAAAAATAGTCCGCAAGTGTCTTCATAAATCTGATACACCATGACACGGCTTTCCAAGTTAATAGTCGATAGAATCAAGACGGGAGGATCTTTGACTTATCGAACACACTCCGGGTCATGCAAATGTCTAGGCGCGTGCTCTTGGCCTTAATGCAAAAATCGCAAAAACACTCACCAGGAAACTTCAAATTAAATTGACACCTACGTTGACACATCTCGGCTCACACACGTTGCTCCAAATACCATCATCATTATCGTACGCCAAATTTATCTAACGCTTGACGTTGCGATCAGGTCCCGTCACGCACTCAGGTTGTTTTTCCCATCGATCGAATGGTGAGTAGTTGAATAAATAATCATGATAAAAAAAGAACAAATTATTCACATGAACAAGAAAATCAGTTTAATCTATTAAGAACATTTTTACTTGTTTTCTATATATCTTCATGTGGTCTTCTGCAGACTTACGGAGATTTTAAACGTTGAACATCATAAATGCGAAAGTCTTGTTTTTCTTATCAGACATTCGACAGTTAGTTCATTAACGCCAAACCACGATCGCTACATTTCTCCATTACATTTATCGGACAAAAAAAAAAATCATCGCAACTATATCTCGTTACTTTTTTTAATTAAGATCAAAAAAAAGAACTCCTCTTTAACAAAACGCACTAACACGCATACAGCTTTCGCCGAAAACGCTCTCAACAATCCAGCTACAACAGAGGACCATTGCTTATCGCTCACGGCGTTTTCATTCCCCACTCAACAATAATAAAACACACGCATTCATATTTTCTTCGCACAACAAACAATAACCACTCATACAACGACAAAACACTCATTATAAAACACACCACGCTAAACTAACGAAGCCAATTATTTAATAAACATTTTTAATTTCCTCGAGATTTTATCCCTATTATCCTGCCGTCAGACACACGTGACTAACCTATAACGGAACGTCACAAAACCTAGAACACAAATCTCAATACGGAAGTTCAATGAGCTGACTCGATTCTGTAATGATAGTGCTTCCACTGAAATGCATCGGCTCCAATTGCCTATGTTGTTACTGTAATCTGGTATCTGGTCCTTATTCCAAAACTGTAGATCTATATAGACTTCAAACCTGGCCTGACTTGAACCCAGCCTGATTCATCATGCAAGTTAGCTCATTTCAGGGGAACCTTATTTCAACAGCTGTTGCTCTATCGTGCAAAAACTGTTAAAATAAGATACCCCTGAAATGAGCTAATTTGCAGGATAAATCGGGTTGGGTTCAAATCAGGCCATGTTTGAAGTCTATACAGATAAATTTAGAATAAGGACCAAGATACCAAATTCCCTGGATCGAAATCCAGGCTGTGGATTTTTCTTTCCTATTAAATCATTAATTGTAGATCTCTGTGTTGAGCCGCTACTTCTCCGCATTGAGAGATCTCAGCCACTGGTATGGCTACGGGATACGGATGCCGCAAACTGGTCTTCCTAGGCAGTTGTTATTTTCCAAGCTGTTGGGTAAGAGACCAAGGGGTCTGCTTAGAACCAGGTGGCCAGACTACATGGAGAATCTGGGTTCGAGTTGCTTGGGTATTACCAGGGAGGACAAGCCCAAAAGACTGTAAATAGCGTAATGCTTTTATATCCATGGTGATACATCTGGTTAGTGCATTAGCTCAAGGTTCCTGGTAGGAATCCACACTGGAATTTTCTTTCCTACTTTCATCAATAATTTAACATCTGAGATATGGCATATGATAAAAACCTCATGGACCCAACCCGAGTTATTTAACTTATTGAGGTTGTTCTCTTTACCTACAACTGAATTATCCTGGGTAATGCCAGGTGCCTCTGCTAGTATATCTGTAAAAATTTCTGAACATGTAAAATTTATTGGGAAATATTAATAAAATTTGCTTATATCTGACTTTGTATATATTCAGAACTAATTTTCACATTTGTATGTTGAATTATATAATAAAGAGCTAATCTTTATAAAACAGACATTTTGATGCTATAGAGCCTGTGTTGTACAACATTTGTTATTTTACAAAGATCCAACTATTTTTCTTTACAGACAAGTAAGATTCACTGTTGAAGGTATTAAATTAATTTACAAAAGTTAGAAAATGATATTTAATGATTTGAATTGGCATGTTTTATATCAAACTTAGGGAAAATATTAATAATTATATAAAAAATATTACTGCAATATTTGAATTTAAATTTCAGGGTATTTAAACCCACAGTATTCTGATGAGGGGAAATGTGAACGAATTTTATTCACAACACGACTAGGATTAGGTTGTATTTTTCTTTTTACTTAATTTTTGTTGTGGTTAAAGAGTTGTTATTTACTTTGTCTTTATTTATCATATCCACATTTTCTTCCCATTTATATATTTATTTCTGGTTTCCCCAGGAGTTTATACTTTTATCACAACTAGGGAGAATTTTTCTTTTTTTCTTGCCAAGAATGTGCCAAATCCATCTTGTGAAATGTTTGTAGGCTATATGGCGATATTGCCTGTGGTGGAAAGAATTTGGGGCATTTAAAAACAGATTATATGTATTGAAGAAAATTAAATATAATAACATACTCGTGAATTAAGTTCTTTTTCTCTTTTTTCCGCTTTTGCAAGAGTCTTCGAATTGTGCAACATATGTCATAAATAACACGTTTACATAGAGTCATAATTTCTTAAGCATTTCATGTGTACTGATACACAAGTTTCCATCTCTCTTTTCGTCGATCTCCTCATAAAAACGGCAGCAAACGTGCTCCTGTTTTCTTGCCATTCCAACACATTTTCCACATTGACACCTAGAGTTATGTGCAAATTTTTATTACATATTATCTTGAGAATTAAAACGTGAATTTAAAATGTAACTATCCCAATCGATGTTCATTGTTTCTCCTGGATCGTATATGGGTTCTATCTCATCCATTCGTGGTTCGACGTTTTCCAAATCATCATCAGATTCTGATAATAAATGTTTAATTCGTTTTCAAATTCCATTATAGAGGGAAAAAAATTCTTGTGCTTCTGCGATGATTACAGTGCCTGATACTTAACTGTATTATTGTGGCAGCCAGCCAGCTGATTCTCGCCTTCGACGTCATGCCTCATTCCAAGATGGGGGGTTGCTAAAATTCAATCGACAAAGTTGCACATATTTTTTCCCAGCCTGTGAGGGTAAACCATACCTTATTCACACATTGCTTTAGAACTGAAGTCTTCACCTTTTGCCCAGAAGGGGAGTCCGCCAGCCACACGGCATTTCTCTCTTACAACTCCGGCTCAAGCTCGCACGTGTTACTCGCTCACACCTTGTCTTCGTCTCTCCGCAGTCTCCCCTTCGTCCTTCGTGATTTTTCCGCACCTCCGCCACCTTGTGGTCATTTCATTATTGCATGGCGCTCTCACTCAGGATGCTTTGTCGCACTTTTGTATAAGTGGCATCTAAGTAAAGACAAATGTCACAACTTCTCCCCCCCCCCCCCCCCTTATACTGAGGAGAAAGGAAGAACAAAAGGTGATGATGAATAATATCACAACCCCCCCCCCTTGTTCAGGTTTTTTTTTTTAAATGTGATGGTTGGACCCAATTAAACACCAGGCTAGTAAGCTTATTCGAGACGACCACAGTGCATGTCCTTGTAATTCTTAGGAGTTCTCCTGCGCAAATTATACAGTCCTTGGCCGGTTCCTTCTTGTCGTGTGTTCTCATCTTCATTTGCCTCCATTATTTGAGGTGTTCTCCATAGTGCAGGTTCACCATACTGCAGGATGGATGATCACTTCATCATCGTCATCTTCACTCTGTCCTTCCTCCTGGGTCCTATGCATTTTTGGTCTTGGCTTGATTCTGGTCTCAGGCAGGTTCTCCACGCAGAGCTTAAGACTATCGATATGTACAACATGTCGATCCCTTCTACGAATGCCCTCCAATTCAAAGTTAACCTGATTCAGCTTCTTAATGATTCTAAAAGGGGCCCACATACCTATACCCAAACTTATTCTTGGTTGCACTCCTTTTTAGCAGTAACACCCTATCCCCAACACCCATCATTCTGAGACTCCATCCCTTATTCCTATACTCCAAATGTTTCCTCCTTCTCTCACCATCTTCCCTCATTGCCAAACTTCGGGCTTCCTGTAATCTTCTTACTAAATTAGATTTATATTCTTTAATCTCCTTCTCCCTTACCTCCTTCCAATTATTCCAAGTGCACGGGGTAGCAGGGTCAAAGCCATAAAGTAGAAAGGCAGGGGATTCTTGTATGTTATCATTAATAGTAGTCCTTATGCTGAACAAGGCCGCTTCCAACCACTTATCCCAGTTAAACGGTTTATTCTCACATAAACATCTCAGTGTCTCACAAATTGATTTATTAAGTCTCTCTGCCATTCCGTTCGAGTTTGGCCAGTAGGCAGTTGTGAAGTGCCGCTCAATTCCCAGATATCGACAGACGTTACTCAAGAGTTGTGAGGTGAAGTTTGTGCCTCTGTCACTAATGATCTCACTAGGAATTCCATAGCGACATATGACTCAATCAATTAGAGCTCTGGCAACTGTGTCTGCCTTTTGGTCTCGTAATGGGATGGCCTCCGGGAAACTAGGATGTAACTATTTCCATCATCACTCTCATTTAGATGCCCAACTATGTCCATGGATAATTTTTGGAATGGATAATGAGCTGTGATTCCTTTCTGATATGGGGCTTTACCCTTGTGAAGTTTGCATCTTTGACAAACCTCACACACCCTAATGAAATCCTGTGTCCTTGTAGAGTGTGGGCCAATAATAATCCTTCCTTAATTTTATTACTGTGTTATTGACCCCCTTATGCCCTGAGAGCCTGCTAGAGTGCGCTATTTCCATTAGCCTGAACCTCGCTTCCTGACCTACACATATCTTTCGAGCATTTTCGCCCCCTCCGCTTCCTTACGTCAGACTGCTCATTCGGGTCTATCCATACTAGCCTACCCTCTTTGAGCCTATACTGTCCAACCTCCTTCCTTTGTTTTCTAGGACACCGTTTCCGTTTTATGTCTTGAATAATGCTTCCAAAGTATGGGTCTGTCCTTTGTGACTCATATATAACATCTCTTAATGTTTGTGGTGATAGCTCCACAATTTCATTGCATGCTAATTCATTTGGGCGTGATAGTAGGTCTGCCATCATATTTTCTGATCCCTTAATATGTTCGACATGAAGATCATATTGCTGGATCTCCAAGACCACCTTAGAAGTCTCTGATTTGAATTGGACATGGTGGTCAAGGAGGATAGAGGTTTATGATCTGATAGTACAACTAGCTTAAAGCCTAAGATTATGTGGTGGAATTTTCTTAATGCTAGGACTATGGCAAGAAACTCCTTTTCAATCACACTTTAGTTACGTTGAGCATCATTAAGTTTATAACTGTGATAGGCCACTGGTTTCATGCCATCGTTCTATTGCTGCTGCAGTACGGCACCAATCGCTTCAGCTGATGCATCGGTAAACAGAAAAAAGGGTTTACCGAAATCAGGTGCTGACAGCAGTGGGGGGTTGGCTAGCATTTTCTTGACTTTCTGAAATGCCTCATCACACTCAGTCGTCTAGTGGAAGCTTGCACCCTTCTTTGTTAGATTTGTCAGAGGTGTTAAAAGTCCAGATAAATCTTGAAGGAACGGACGATAAAAGTTTACAGCTCCAATGAATGACTGTACTTGTCTCACATTCCTTGGACATTGTACTTCCTTTATGCTTACAACGTTTCTGGGATCAGGTAAGATACCTTTGTCAGATATGATATGTCCTAGATACCTTACCTCGCTCATCCCAAAGCAACAGTTTGAAGGTTTCAGTATGAGATTTTTTGCCTGACACTTACTAAAAAGCCATTGCAGTAGTTCTACATGCTCCTCAAATGTGTTACTGTACACCAGAATGTCATCTTGGAAACGGTATACTCCCTGCCCCAATCTTTCTTGGACTAAGTCCATCATAAACGCTTGAAAGGTTCTGGCAGAATTCTTCGCCCCTTGAGGCATTCTTTTTAACTGAAATTTTCCCCCAAGGGGCCTGAAAAGCAAAGAACTCTCATGTGAGGGGCCAAAGGCACCGGTGATACCCAGAGTTTAAGTCTACCACTGAAAAATATTCATATCCATATAGGTCATTTAGCAAGTCCTGTATCTTCGGTAACGGGAAATCGAGCCCCTCAGTCAGTTCATTGATCTTCCTCAAATCTAACGTAATTCTTATGTCGCCATTGTCCTTCTTGACTATGTGAATGGGAGAATTCCTGCTTGACTTACTCTTTTCAATAATGTCTGCCCTTAGATATTGGTCTGTTTTCTCCTTAAGTGCCTGCATGTATATTTTTGGAATGGGGTATTGTTTTACAAAAACCTGTTTGTCAGCCTTTATTTTAAAATCAACATTATCATTCATACCAGTTAAGGACTATTTCTTCTGCAAAGCTTTCCTTGAAGGTTTCTAACAGCATGTTCAGTCTCTCCCTCTCTTCTGGTTTTAGATTCCCTATCATCTCTTCTCTGGTCAATATATTATTGGCTTCAACCCTCTCTATAACTTTACCTTCCTTAAATTCGAATACCACCCTATTTATTATATCATTGCCGATAATGCCATGACAGCTCTGCTCTCCCATATCATATATTAGGAATCTTTTATCCTTGAAGGTCTTCCCATTCAATTCCACATCCAAATATACAGCCTGTTCCACCTCACTATTCCCATTTATTCCCTTGAGAATGACATTTGCTTTAGTCCTCCGAAGATCTCCCCTTAATTTTCTTACAGCTTTTTTGGTGTGACTGGTGTCAGTGTGTGTTTTTCGTTATGTAGAGGATGTTGAAAATTAATTAATTTTTCTAGCTGTGTTTATGTGAGTTTAGTTTGATTGCGGTGTTGTGAATTGTGTAGCATAATTGTAGTGGTTGTGATGTTTGAGGGGTGTATTTGGTTGAGTGCAGTTGGTGAGATTTTAAGAGCTTATTTGCTGACAGTTTGTGTTATTAGTTGTTTTTTCTTTAGTGATATTGTAATTCTTCCAGTATTGTAAGCAATAATAATAAGGTTGGAAGGCTGTGGCAACAATGGTAACGATCTTACTAACGCTTTGTTGTCGCAGCATTTCCAGAAATTTAGCTCACAACAAAGGTATTGTATTAAATCGTTTGTAGAAGAGATATCGCTCTGGGCAACAGCTGTTGTTTAGAGGGGGAGCTCGCCTTTGGTGTCGTTTTTTTTTTTTTTCCCCCCCCCCCCCCCCATCATGGTTAACGAGCGATCGTCAAAGGAATTGGCTCAATGAGAAACCCTGTGGAACATCCGTTTTAGAGCCTCGCCAGTGGAACGCGCGATTGACGTTCTTTTGTTATTGCAATCTACTAAGATAAGAAGTCGGCGGTGTCTTCACTTCTAGTTGGTGAGATCGACTCTAATTATTCTCTTATTTTGGGTAGCTTGTGCATTTGTGAACCCGGGTTTATTCCATCGGAACAGAGTTATGTTTCTGCCCGTATAAACCGATTCATGTCAAGTGCAATATCAAGTTCAAGTCTAATCTCAAGTGCTGTCGTGTTTTCTTGCATATGCACGCTGAACAGCTATATTTACGTTAAGTAAATGGGTCGTAATGCTGGACTCCCACTAGTGCTTGCTAATTGCAGGAGGTTATAACGGATTTCAAGCGACCCTTGTGTCAGAGATTTATTCCTCTGTATTATTTCGCAATCTGTGATGCTAACTGGCTATTGCTCGGGATTTGTGAAGCTATGCTGGATGCATGAGTACGCATCGGTAACAGTTTAATAGGAGCAATATTGAAAAATCTATGCCTGGAAAACCCTTTTTGGTGTGTCAGCCAATGTGTAGTACCTTAATTAAGCCAAGGGGCTTCTAGGGGGTGTATAGTTTGTAATTGTGTGGCGTATAAGCATCTGTTGATTTTGTGTAAGGGGTTACCACTCTCTCCCCGTTGTCCCAGCCTAAGGTGTGCCATTTGAAAATGCCACCGTGGTCCAGATCTTTGTAAAGGAGAGTACGACGCCTTCCTGAGAGCCCCCTAATCGTCGTGAGGTTTAGGTGTGTGTTAAAGGTAGTGACGAGTAGCTGCATTGCAGTTGGGGTGTTAGCAATAATTGCAGTCTTTGCTGATCAGGAGATTCCACTCATGCATCAAGCGATGCTTTTAGCATACAGGAAAATGCAAGAAGGCATAATCAGATTCTTTTATGATAGAAGTTAAACCAGCAATAATTAATTGAACTTTTGATTAATGAGTTGTTGTTATATTAGTTTGTAAGAGTGAGGCCCCCAAAGAAATTTGAATATTATAATATATTAACATGCTTTATTCGAATGAATTGTTTGTTAATGGTTCATCCCACGTCTGCTCCTTGTCCAAATGACACCTCCCCGCGCAAGTCAAAACAACCTGCTCCTGCCGCGCGTGGGTGTTTGTTGCTTAAGGGTTCCTTTTGGCACCCCCACCACTTTAATTTAAATATGTCGCGACTAAATCCTTGACAGGTCCCAAGAACCCGTGATCGTGTCAGGGTGAGTGAGAAGGTTATATTTTGGAACCCCATAATAATAGAACCTCCCCATCCCCCATTGGCACGTCACATTTTGGCCCCACGTCGGGGTCCAGTCAAAATAAACAATGCAACACTCACCAATCTTCTCTTCTAAAACGGCCCACGACGACGATAGTTAGCTATTCTAGCTTCATTGCAATACACGTGGGGAAAGATCGATCATTGTTATCATCGAACACTGGACCAAACATCGTTAGCATATCTTAGAAGATCAAAGTTGCACTTGAAATCAACAAAGACTGGTTCCATTTGCCATCAAACTGTGTATTTCGTTATGGGAATGATATCACTGTACTTAATTTTTGTTTTAATGAGTGAATTGATCATTAAAGCCATAACTTAATATTGAGATCGCTAAAATAAGCCTATCTGCCATGGTTCTAGCTACTCTCTTAAACGTGACCATCCTACTCAGAAAACGGAAGTTCTCTTTTTCTTTCTTATTTACATTTTTTCTACAAAAAGAAAAAAACTTTAAAAACGAAACAATCTCCTAATGAGTTAGCATCACAGAGATTCTGAGAATCTCCTCTCTCTCAACAATGCTAATCCATTAAGGAAACTTATTGTTGGCTATCAATCTTAAAAGTTCGCTAAAAGGAATTAAAGCTTATTATTACAAACACGGAATTATTAATAAATTAATACTCATTAAAAAATACTAAACAAAAAAAAACTTTGGATTACTAAAAAAAAAAAAAATAATGAAAAATAATGGCAACAACAAAATAATATAAATACAACCACTGACATCACATGTCACATTGGAAATAATACTGATTTGGGATCCCGTATCTAGTAACATATCAAGCTCAGTTCCTTTCACCCTAACCTTGACTTGGTATAGTTGATTCTCCCCTTTTGACGCATGAACCATTTCTACTTCCCTAATTTTTTGTCGTTGGTCCAAGCGGTTCTCTTGGCCAACCCTTGCTAGTTTAAATTGTCTTCAGGGCAATTACATGTGGTGTGACCCCTTTTATTACATCTAAAACAGATAATGGATTTGAATGAGTTACTGTTGGTACGTTGTGCTCTGTTATCATTTCTTTCAAGTCTCCTTACACTCTCCCTTAAGACATCTATCTCTTTTTCTCTACTCCTCGCTTCACTCAATTCCCTTTCAAGTTCCCTTAATCTCATCTTTAAACTCTGAGTTTCCTTCGTTTCCTCTTCCCCTTTATTGATATTTCCATTTCGTGTGTCATTTGCTTTGCTCAAGTCCTGTGTTCCAACTAAATTTAGCACTTCTGCCATACACCGTTCCAATTCTGTGATTTTCTCTTTAAATTCCTTTTCCAGCCTGCGAGGGTTAACCACACCTAGTTCACATATTGCTTTAGAACCGAAGTCTTCACCTTTTGCCCAGAAGGGGAGTCCGCTAGCCACACGGGGATTTCTCCCTTACAACTCCGGCTCAAGTTCGCACATGTTACTCGCTCACACCTAGCCTTCATCTCTCTCCAGTCTCTCCGTCGTCCTTCGCGCTTTTTCCGCACCTCTGCCACCTCGTGCCCATTTCGTTATTGCATGGCGCTCTCACTCAGGATGCTTCGTCGCACTTTTGTATAAGTGGCATGCAAGTAAAGACGAATGTCACACATTTGTTGATTTTTCGATTGTTGACTTTGGACAGACACTTTGGGCAGATGCTTTGGACGGATAAGGAAATTGTATATATTAGATGTATAATTATTTTTTAAATTTTATGTAATTTTGGGAGATTTCAGTTATGATCGACTATGAAGCATGTACACAAATTAAAACGAGATTAATGGAATGTTGACAAATCTTGGTCTGAGAGAAATTAGGTTTAAAGGAAATTTGGAATTCATTTGTCCAAAGCATTCCATCACTTTAACAACATCCAATTATAGCTATAGTATTAAAAAAAAAAACAACTTGTTTTTACCTGCTCAGTTAGGATGATGAATGATGAAACAGGAGGCAAGTCATGATGAATTATTTCTTTAACAGGCCAGTAAAAGAACATTAAAATATAACCAATGTATAATGAAAGCCACATGTAGTCATACGGTCCTAAAATGAGAATAATTTTTATTAGAAAGAAACATGCAATATTTATATTAATTTTTTGGGTTTTTTTCCTAATGGAGAGGAGGTATACTTTATGGAACAACATTACCGGGTAACTTTGATAGTTTTAAAGCCATTGAATTTTTAGCATTCTTGAAACGGAGTGCGAAGGCTAAAAATTCTGGAAAATTATAGAGGTACGAGGGTTGTTCAAGAATTATTGCCTCCTGGTCTGTAACTTTATTTGTTAACAGATTTTCAAAATTCTTTTTGTATCTAATACTTAAATTTATCCTCTATGGAATGTACTATTCACTTTTTTGACATAGTCCCTATCCCTATCCAAGCAATGCACCAATGCACGACTAGCTGGGTGAACCCGTCGAAGAGGAATTCC
This sequence comes from Rhysida immarginata, assembly GCA_023313115.1. Taxonomy (NCBI): domain Eukaryota; kingdom Metazoa; phylum Arthropoda; class Chilopoda; order Scolopendromorpha; family Scolopendridae; genus Rhysida; species Rhysida immarginata. The sequence goes on along the minus strand of JAHWFO010036074.1, from coordinate 1,065,147 downwards.
GGGATTGTTGTCGACACCAGGATAGAATGGCAGCTTTGGGCATCCTTCTGCAGCACAATAAAGCCCGCCCGCACACGATCGCCACACAGCAGAGGCATTGCAGCGCCTACAGTTCAAAGATAAAAGACTTTGCACCTTTCTACTTTTCACCACTTCCCAAAGAAGAAAGAGCACCTTAAGGGACATGAGTTGCATTCTGACGACAAGGTGAAAGATGCCATTCAATCCTCGTGTCAATAACAACCCCGGAATTCCTCTCCGACAGGTTCACCCGAATAGTCACACGTTAGCGTAATGAGTGCATTACATAGAGGACAAATATAAGTATCAGATACAAAAAAAATTATGAAAACAGTTAACAAATAAAGTTACGGATCAGGAGGAAAAAATTCTTGAACAACCCTTATATACAGGGTATCCAAAAAGTCTGGTAACATGGCAAATATCTCAAAGCTGCCAGGTACGCATGATCTGATGTGTGGTTTATAAGTAATAGGGAGGTGGGGAATTCATTGCCCCAAATTTAAGGCCATCCATTTGCTAACTCGAAAACTATTAAAGACGGAGAAAATTTCAAATTGCTATCCTGCAGAGGATTACCACATTAGACTAAAAACAATTTTTAATCACACCCTTCCCCTTGAAAGATTTTGAGAAACTGGGTGGGAAAGAGCCACTCAAGGTCAGCTTGGTCTGGCCAGTTTGGCTGAGGTTTCTAACACATTGGAATTGCAGTGAAGCACACAGTTGGGAATTTTCTTTCCTTGAGTGACTCTTTCTCGCCCATTTTATCAGAATCTTTCAAGGGAAGAGTGTGATTAAAAATTGTTTTTAGACTAATGAGGTGTTGCTCTACAGGGTAACAATTGGAAATTTTTCTCCATCTTTATAGTTTTCGAGTTAGCAAATGGATGACCTTAAATTTGGAGGTCAAAGTCAAATTTGAGTGTGGCATTGAATTCCCCCCCCCCCCAATTACTGTAAACACACTCATCAGATCTCGCCTACCTGGCAGCTTTGAGATATCTGCCATGTTACCATACTTTTTGGACACCCTGTATAACAATTTTTTTTTGTAACTAAATTTTTCAACCAATTGCCATGAAATATTTATTTTATACAGGGTTTACAAATAGCGAGACCGGATTCATTTGGTTCATTCTGGTTGTATTGGACTATTTCCTTTCATTATTTGAGTTCACTGAATTCACATCATTTCATGCTTTTTAGGCAAAAAAGTATGGCCAAAAAGTTTTGCAAGGTTCTTTATATATCTCTGAATATGCTAACAGGTGGTTAAAATTTTGGAATCCCATTACCTTGTGACAAAATTAATTTCGCCACGACAGATGTGTTATGTTGTATGAATTTTATAACATTTAACAGTTTTGTAATCCATATTTTAATTCGATGCCCAAATCTTGTTCCTCAATAGTTAATTTGAATCCATGATTGAATGACCAAAATGAGACTGTAACTAGATACTTAACAGTTTATATGATAATTTAAGTGATTGCTTGGCGATGGGATTTCCTCTCGTCAGCCCGAACAAGAAAAACCAACGGGGGGGGGGGTTAGAGCTGAGACAAAACCTCATATCTCCATGGCAATGGAGATTTTTGTTGGTGATGGAAGAGCAGGTGGGGGTGAGCAATTGCCCAAGGTGTTTCGAGCAGAGCGTCCCAAAAATAAATGATGATTGGCTACAAAAGGGCAGATGAGGAGGGAACCTTGACACCCAGAAAATGAAATAAAAGGAGAAATTGAGCAGGATTTCTCTCTCTCTCTCTCTCTCTCTCTCTCTCTCTCTCTCTCTCTCTCTCTTTCAGTGCTGATTTCTCCAGCGTAAGGATGTGCGAGTTTGAGGGAGGGAGAGCAAGTGTGCGTGGTATGGTATTCGGGCGAACTATGGGTGGTTAAATAAAAACTTTATTGATTATGCTTTGCACGGAGAAATTACTACGAGACAAAAGGAAAGTTTGCTACCCACCTCTTTTAGATATTATCCTGACTAACAAGGAGACTCCACATACTCTTAACTCACCGATTTTGATAAAAAATAGTCTACGAGTAGCTTTCATCAAATTAATGTCCATGCAAAGCCATTCGACGCACTTCTCAAAATCTTCTGAGAAAAAAATTCATAAAGTTTGTTATAATTGCCTACATTTTATAAATGCTCGAATTGCAGCATAGATTTTTATATGTCTACTGGTAAAGCGCTTGAGTTCTATTTTTCAGTAGGGGTTCAAATCCCGTCTTCGATAATTTTTTTTCTCTTCGTAAACTTTTTAACATGTATGGGAATGTGTAATTCATTTACTAAATATATTTCCGATTTTTCAATTTGCTACCATCATTTTTTTATAAAATACATATAAAAATTATTGTAATTAAACATAATCTAACATTTCCGATTTGCTAAGGTTATTTTTATATAAATTGAAAAGTTGTTACAATTTATATTGATTTCCTTTTTTTAAAAAAAAAAAACACAAAAGAGGTCATAATTCAAGTGTAGGTAAAGACAGAGGTAACAGTTAACTTCTGCTCTTAGAAATAAGAAATTGTAATTTGGTAGCTAATGTGCTAGTTAAAACGTTAAAAAAGGGGGATTGATAAACTATAGATACCAATATGATGCATTATATTTAGTATGTACATGGTACAATAATTATTTAATTTTTTGTGTGAGTTAAATATCATCTCAAAAGTTGCAAAATTTAAAAAAATAATTAAAAGTGAATAAATAAACTTTTTCTTTTAAATGTTCCTTTATCGCTTCGGATCATTAATTATAATTCGTATATGCATTTTATAAACAAAATAATGGTAGCAAATTGGAAAATTGGAAATATATTTAGTAAATGAATCACACATTTCCATAGATGCTAAAAATATACAAAGAGAAATTATCTAAGACTGGATTTGAACCCGTACCTGCAAAATAGAATGCAAGGATTTTACCACTAGACCACCTGAACATGATAAAAATCTATGCTACAATTCGAGCATTTATAAAGTGTAGGCAATTATAACAAACCTTATAAATTTTTTTCTCGGAATATCTTGAGAAGTGCCTTGAATGGCTTTGCATGGGTCTTTAATTTGGTGAAAGCTACTCATAGAATATTTTTTTTTATCAAAATCGGTGAGTCAGAGTACGTGGAATCTCCTTGTAAGTCAATTTTAAAATGCTGTGACAGTCCCCGTTGTCAGTATGCTAAACGTTTCCAAAGCTTATCGGAATGGTAACTATGGCGATTGTTGTAATTTGAGGCGGCGAAAAAAAGATTACATATATTGTCTTGGATAAACTGAGCTGAGTGATTGAAAAGTTTTTTCCTTAGTCACCCCCCCCCCTCCTCACCACTGTAGCAACCCAAAAAGTAATATAGTTAATGCCGTTCGGGAGGATAGTCAGGGGTTCAGACCCTGGTATGGGGAACAGACTTCGACTCAGAAATTCCTTAAAAAACACTACACATTTTAATAATCCTATAAAACTGCAAATACATCACATATGTCAATAGTTCTGGTGGGTTGCAACCTGCATGCAAGAAGAGGGGCCCCTAACATACGTGTCTACATCAACAACATTCAATAAATGTCATATTCAAACTAATAATACAATACTAGGGCTCGTGTTGGACCTGCTTAATCAAGTTCCATACACCTCCACTAAGGGGTGGATCAGTTTCGTTTGCGTGCACGTTAGGTTGCACTGCCAAGATGGGGTGGCTACCACGGCACTGCCTGTTGCATGGCTTGTTTCCCACTGAGAGGGCCCCCGAATAACAGCCAACCATTATCAGCCCACGTCTTAGACTCAGTGTGCTTCCTTTAGTACAGTACAATGGGGGGAGAAGCACCGTAACCCTTCCTTGGCAGGCTCCTCCGAGTGGTACTTCTGAGAAAATCTGCTAGGGCGACAACGCTTGAGCACCTGACGAGCCAGCGTGTTCCGAATTGCACGTGGACAGGATACCTCAAATTACACAATTGCACACTACTGCCACAGCCAGTGTCCAGCTATTGCTACCGACACCCACCTCAGTACAGCCGACTAAATTGTCTCAACACAGGTGCCCACATAGCTTAATGTAACACGAGACGTTTTCCCACTTAAAGAGTTGTAAAGTATTACAGGCGTAACTAGGAGCAAAATACAGGAAATCATCAGTTTGCTTTCACTAAACAGTTCAGTGTTAGTTCGTGCACCAATACTTCAATCACTCTGACTTGTCAGGGGGTAGAAACCTTTAGACACTTTAAATACGTTTGTCCAATCATGCAATCAACATCAGCTCCACACACATGATGGAGCCCTTGCATGGAAACAGTTTCAAGCTGCAAAGCCGTCCAGAACCTCGTCCTCGTGGTTAAATACGAAAAGGGTGGTCACTCACCAATTGCTTCAGCCTTCTCCAGGCAGCACAGCTAGGCTACTCTGCATGGCAGTCCTTAGCACCCTCCATGAGAGCGACGGAAACGTTCGATGCTACTTTACAGTTGACACAGCCTTTTCACGACACTATTAAACTTTTAAAACTGAACTACTTTATGCCATAAAAGTCATTTACTAATTATTAACTCTTAAAACGAAATGTAACATAACTAACTTTTAAAAAGTCTTGTTAAAAAAAAAAACAATAAAAGCGTAAGCCTATTTGTCGTTGAGAGCGCACGCACGCACAACTGCAGATCGGCATTGCTAAAAAAAAAATCAACTTATCACTAGCTCAACAACTCTGGAGCTCCTCAAATTATAGTTTTATATTAGAACAAAGACACAAGAATCCCAACAAATGATTACCCGGGAGCTTATCATCTTCTCAGAAAATCTCCCGAGAACAATGCCAGCTTCCCCAAGAATCGCCCATCACTCTCCAACAAAGGTTTGGTTTGGTTTATTTGGGATTAATGTCCTTTTCAACTACTATGGCCATTTCAGGACGGCATTATAGGGGTCGCAAATTTTGCCTCGCAAGGGTTCTTTAACATGCAGCCGGCAAACGACTACACGGGACCACGGCTTTACTTCCCTTCCGAAGGAAATGCGTGATGTCAGGATTTTCCCCCTGAAAAAATCCTAGTCGTCCTTGGCCGGGATCGAACTAGCATCCTCGGGCATCAGAGGCGATCACGCAACCACTGAGCCACCAAGGCCGATCAACAAAGGCGATGACTGCATTCATGCACGCAAGGCGAAAAGCGTGAAACTTCCCCCTCCTCCCCTTCAATACCAGAAAACAAAACACCATTCCCATATTAAAAGGAACAAACTAACTTCAAAAACAATAACAAGATTAACAGACAACAATTTAAAATATAACAGAAAATTTCGCTTTCACACGGGCATTGGCAAAAGCATGCGAAAACAAATGAACAACAGTCAAAAAAAAAAAAACAATTGAGCATCGGCTCCCAATGCGATGCCGTATGTTTCCGCTGGGCATATATGACACCTACGCACTTCACGGACATGGAATATCACATACACCCGACAAAAACCTCAAACATACCCATTCAAGGGTAATGTTTGAAACAGGCATATACAAAAATAAACCCCCAAATATACAACAATTTGACAGAAAACCCCAAAAACAAACAAAAGCAACCACATAAAAACACTCTCAAGCACATATATCATAAACACAAGGTTCTTACAGGTCACAAAACCCCAATCTCTCGCCCTTCATTAGGAATTGACGTGGCCCGCAATCTGTATTTTCTAAACCCGTCACTCTTCCCGTTTCGCTTATGGCCCTTATCTCCTGAGCACACCTTTCGGTCAGAAACCCATGCTGTGCTCGCATCGACCATGGGCTCGAAGACATTTCTATGATGAAAGTTCGATGATGCATAGACACGTAGATGACAAACTTAAAATGTATTATAAAAAAACGTTTTCGGGATTTTTATCAAAAAGTTTATATACTGAAGATGGGATAAAAATCCGAAAACGTTTTTTATAATACATTTCAAGTTTGTCATCTACGTGTCTACGCATCATCGAACTTTCATCATAGACCTTCACCTGTAACTGTGTGCCTCCCTTTGTTTCGTGTAATATTTCTCCACAAGACCTTCTTTTCATCTGTTTCATCTGTTTCATCTACATAAGACCTTTATTTCAATTGTGTTTCGTCCTTCAACCTTTGCATTTCTCCATTGGGTGACTTTTATTCATTGTTTTTATTATTTATTTTTATTTATATTTCTTTTAATTAAATGGAATTTTTATTTATTTTTAATTAATATATTTTATCACAACTCCTACTCTTATATAATTTTAATTGAGTTTAGTGTTTGAAATAATTAATTATACTAATTAATTTTCTGCTTTATATAATATTACCTCGAAGTTTTTTTAGCCCTGTATATTGGATACCCCGCGGGGTATACAGGGGTGTGGGGTTTCCAAAATATTTTTTTACATAAAATTGAAATTTCGCGGAGTATCTAAGGGTGCGGGGTATATTCGCAAAAATACGGTATATAAGACAACATTATCTTAGCTTCTGATAGGTTATTGAACCAGTGCACTCTCTCTCTCTTTGCTTGAAATATTGTATGCAAGTTTCTAAAGAGTTTTAAAGTTTGCGTGTAATGTCATTTTCATGGAATGCAAGATGTCTTGATCGATGTCTAGTAGTTGCGTGGGCCCAAAAAAGATCAAAATACACGCTTATCTGTTGTGAAGGAGAACTGATGAGATCGTACACTATTGTTCTTAAATACCCAGACATGGTTGATGAGACGACAGATGTCCTCCCACACGTTCTTTTGGCTTAGCGATGCTGCTCCGTCTTCGATCAGGTGACCTGGTTTCCCACCAGTACGAATCCGCTTCCACCCGCAGAACACTAGCTAAGCCGTGATCGGTCTGATCACTCTGGACATGAAGCTCGTTCTCCGTTGGCTTGGCTCCCGCCAACGTGCTGCATTTGTTCACGGTTACTGGCTTGTTCACTCGTGGATTGTTGCTGAGCCTTTCGTGTGTCACTGTGAAGGCTTTAGTGAACACCAGATTATGCTTGGGATAGCTTCAACAGATTGTCATCGCATCAGCATACAGTTCGTTCCATCACACCTCAAAATAAGTAATCTTTGCTGTGATGTTTCATCTTTTTAGTTTTTTAAAGCATGACAAACTGTTTGTCAACTAAAGTTATTAGAAACTTTCGTGTAGCTTCAACTTTACCGTAATTATTCTTAATCAAAAGTAAAAGTAATTATTCTTGATCACTATCTCTTGAAAGGAGCGATGTGTTGCTTAGCAACGCCCCTACGTCCGGCATCTCCCTCGCTCAAGAGTGTCCAAGGAAAAGAGCGGGAACGCAAGATAGACAGAGAGAGAGTTAAAGCCGATGAGTAAAGCTTTAATCAAAAAATGCATACATGGATAGGCCTAAGTCGCAAACTGACAAAATACCGCTAAACACTAATGATTGGTCTTAGAAAACTATGGCAAAATAAAGTAGTGAATAGTTTAGATTCAGGATATGTATGTGTATTAATCAGGAAATATTAAAAAAAGTAATAAAAATAAGGTATAATGAGTTAACACGCGTTTGACATTAAAAACAAATGCGTCAAGACAATATAAATACGAGGATTGGGGCATAAGTAAATAAATAGTTTTTTTTTTTTTTTAATAAATAGTTTTTTTTTTTTGAGAATTTCAGATAACACCATTAAACCCCTGAACTACAGAGGATAGTAGTGGAAATCATCATTAACTCATGATAAGTAAACGAAAGACAAACAAAGAGGGGAGGCAAAAAGGCAATGCCTGTCTGGTAGCTTCCCCTCCCACAGTCAAACAAAAATAAAGAAACAAAAAAGAGAGAACAAAATGAAAAACAAAAACAAAAACAAAATCAAAACAAGAAATCGCCAGGAGTAAGGTTTAGTAGCCAGCTCATTAATCTTTTCTTAAATAGGGGTAGTGAAATTAGATCAATAGGAATTTTTGCCCAAATTTTTGGACCGGTATAACAAAGTTGTGTTCGTGCATAATTTCTTCTGAATAATGGAATCATTGGTTGATATTTATTACGAGTATCATAATTCACGGGAAAGACTATAAATTTCTGGAAACAGGAAGATATCGTTAGGTTATTTTTCGATTTAAAGAAGTAGAGCGCAATTTGTTTTACTAAAGTAAATTGAATTGGGAGGATTTTATTTTCTTTCATTATAAATTCTATGTTATTTGCTCCAGGGGCTATTCGAAAGATTAATTTAATTACCCGTCTTTGAAGACGAGACAAGTCATGGCAACTATTTTTTTTCTTGTAGATATGTGAACGGATCACAAACGTATATGTGTCGTGTGGAAGTTTTGCAGGCATAGTGTGTATGCAGAACAACAGATGGCTCTGTGATAGCTGGTAGTAGCGCAGCGAGGGCTGTGAAATCAGTCAGTTGGTGAGTGTCGTGCGAGATGGAAGTAACCCGTGTTGAGCAGCGCGCTTACATCAAAATAGCAGTTCTCCGAGGGAGAAATGCGATGGAATGTCACAGTGAATTAGTGGAAGCCCTTGGGAATAATGCCCTACCATACCGTACAGTAGCACGGTGGGTAGGAAAGTTTCAGCAAGGACGTGTGTCAACAGTGATGAGCAACGTTCGGGACGACAGTAGCGGGACGATAGTGATGAGCAGCGTGTGGTGACAGTAGCAGGGGACTACTTTGAGGGTCTTTAGGCCCAAATTTGTCATGTCAACTTTATGTGTACTGTGATGTCATTCTTTTGCACCGTGAAGACCATATTGCCCTGTATACTACCGTAATAAATTAGTGTGTTACGATATTTCAGCGCTATTCATTGTCCACACATGTAGTTAACACCTTGTCCTTTTGTCTGTATATGTCACATTTTCCAACCGGACTGGTATCTTCAAGAAAAAAAATAGTTGCCATTACTTTTGCCCCAACCCTCATATTATCACACAGGCCTCCCCTTGACTCTCTAAATCGGGTGAGAATTGACTGATATAGAGCCAAATAACTTAATGTGAACGTGTTATGATGCACGACCCATCTGCATTGCTCAGTAATCTATTAGTTGTCGCAGGCGTAAGAGATATCTGTATTCTGTTGTTGGGGCAGGTCGAGGTTCAGGTGAGGGAGGCCGGGGTCTCATTGGAATGTGGTCATCGGAATCCTCTTGGTCCGAATCACCCATAGTGTCTGATATAGGTGAAGGAGGTGATGTCGAATGCATGCACATTTGTTTGGATCTTCCATGACACTGCTTAAAATTAATAGATGGTTTTAAACGATCCACATGAACAGTCTGTATTTTCGTGCCAGACGGAAGTTTCATAATTCACTGGACCAAGCTGTCTCATTTTGCGAAAGGGGACTCCGTATTTGTATAGGAGTTTTTGCTTCAGGCCTCCTTTTTGGAGAAACCAGACCAGGTCCCCCATCTTATATGTGTCTGACGAGTTTCTTGTGGTATTGATCTTAGCTAATTACTTTCCCTGCTTATCATCGCTGGAATTCTAATCAAACTGCCTGACCTGATATAGTCATTGTACCAGGTTTGATCTGTATTCAAGGGATGATGCGATGTCAGTATTAGTTTCATTCGACCAGGAAATGGATGTAGTGGGGTTAAGAAAGCTGGCGAGTCTCCCAGATTTTAAAGCAAATTCTAATCTTGAGAAAAATGCAGCTGTAGTTTGCAAGCTTTAAAGCAAAAGCTAACGTTGAAGGTATCCCATAGCTGACATGTCTCACGAGAAATCGCAGGAAATTCACAAAAACATGGCGAGACTTAATCATGAAAATGTTTGTTATAGAGAAGGAGTTTAATTTTAAGAAGCTATTGATAACACTGGTCTACAGTGGAAAAGCATTCGAAATAATTTGAACTAATTTCTGCTTGCCTACCCATGCTAAATAAGAGTTGATGAGTAAAAGTCATTTGATATTGGCAACGAATGTTAAAAATATTGTGTTTTAGTGCTCTGCTGCTTCGATTACAATTAGGAACCACGAAATTTTGTTGCTTTATTTGCAAATGGGATAGTTGTGATAGAAAAGAGCATTATAAAAAAAAAATGTGTGGCCTCATCGTCAGTCACTTCAACCTGGGCAGAAAAATGTTAAAAATGACCCTTTAGTTGCCTCACAAAAAGTGTTACTTCCACCAGTGCATATAAAACTAGGACTGATGAAGAATTTCTTAAAAGCAATGAACAAAAATGGAGCTGCTTTTCAATATCTTCGCTAGAAATTTTCAAGCATAAGTGAAGCTAAGATTAAGGAAGCTATATTCGTCGGTCCTCAAATGAGAAATTTATTTCAAGATGATAACTTTGACTCTGTTTTGGAAGGTAAAGAAAAAAAAGCCTGGGACGATTTTCGCCTTGTCGCAACTAACTTCTTGGAAAATAAGAGGAGTGACAACTATGCTAAACTTATTGAAAATATGTTATCATACCAAAAACTGGGTTGTAACATGTCCTTGAAAATCATATCTTACGAACTTCTTACCCTAACACCTTATCCAGAGCTCCTTGACAAATAAATTCCTAATTTCTAGTTATTGTTAATTTCACCCCTTTTACCCCTTAATTATGAAAAAAACTAGACAACAAATATATGTCTAATAAACGGCATATCTGTAGTGGCGGGTCATGTGGCATATTTAACGAAATATTACACATGTCCCGTCACAGATAAATAAAACTAAACTTAAATAAACAGAGCTATTAATTAATTAAATAAACTTAACTATTAAATAAAGTAAAATAATACACAAATTAATAAAATAAAATGAGTAAATTAACAATTAAATATAAATTCAATAAAGACTAAAAATTAATTAATGTGTGACGTATCCCTCTCTAGATAATAAATTATCAACCTAAATATTGACCGTAATCATGAGGAGCAGGCTTGTCATAGTTCGGGCGTGTCCAGAGGTGTAGTGTATGGGACAAGAATCAACAACATAATAAACAACAACACACTTTTAATGCTTAATTCCTTGGCTAAACTTTATATACATAAACAACAAACGATCAAGATTCCAGGAAACGCCCATAAAAGAAATATGAAAGCGCTGGCTTTCATTGTGAGGGGTCCCTCTAATAACTATAACTACTTACAAATACTAATTTGCCGAAATTTGCATCCGGTACCATCAATTATGAACAAATGCATAAACCAAAAACTCTTAGGTTATCCAGTTAAAACCCGGTAAAGAGGGAGGGGTCACCCAGAGGCAAAATATACAGCTCTGGTCTGACAAATACAGGCATCTGCTCCCGTAAGCAGAAAGTCTTACGCAGGGGAACACAGCTGCAGACTTTTAGTGGGCATTTGGCGTCACCCGTCAGAAGTCTTATTTACATCCTGGAAGACGTTGTGCGATTCCTTTAACGAGTACTACATATGCGAGGGGGAACCACTGAAACCTTCTCGGGTGACAACCATCAGCCGGTGTGTGCGCTGCAATTCACCAACTCACCTGCAATTCACCAACTCACATGGGCATCAAGCATTTAAAATGCCAGCAATAAGCACAGGGATTCCACCACTGTCAAGACAATTTATAAACTCACTGAACAAGCGGTCCATATGCTTCAACCCTGGTAACGTACACATCCCTCTCTATTATAACTTAACCCAAAACCCGCTAACACTTAGCATCTATCAACAAAAATATACATCGGTTTTTTTCGATTGAAAAAAGGAAGGAAAAATTCTGCGACCCGGATTCGAACCAGGAACCTCGACTATCATGGCCGACGCCTCTACCAATTGGGCTATCGCAGACACCACTGACAGCGAAGCTGTCACAAGGTGTCTTAAAGACAACCAAGTTGTCACGGTTGAAAGCCCAATGGGAGACTGGAACCTGGCCCGCAGATCGAGAATTTCTCCACTCCGAACCATCAGAAAGTTGATGAACTCACAAGTAAATAATTATAATTATCAACTGGAGATGCTCTCCAAGCATAGGTAATGATTTTTCGATTGAAAAATGGAAGGAAAAATCATTACCTATGCTTGAAGAGCATCTCCAGTTGATAATTATAAATATTTACTTGTGAGTTCATCAACTTTCTGATGGTTTGGAGTGGAG
>JAHWFO010036074.1:993228-1036603 GCA_023313115.1 Rhysida immarginata | reverse complement strand
TCACCCAATTAGCGCCGCTAAGAAACAGGATGTTGATGGGCTCCTTACAACTTTATTTGAGAAAGACTGGAAAAATGAGAATAGCCTGCAGTGGTATAAGAAGATCGTTACTGGTAAAGAGTGGCCAACATCTGAGAATAATGAAGATGACGATGTTTTATGTGACTGTTTGGAAGACGACCATGCTATTCACGTCTAAGCAAGAACATTAGCGCAAAAATTTATTAGTAATTATTTATTATAACTGAAATTATTATCGCAAAAAGTTAATTTTTACGTTCATTATATAAGTTAAAATCTGCCCCCAACATTTTAGATTTATTTATTTGTATTTCATTCATAACAATAATATTTTATTCAATAAACTACTTTTACGTGGCAAATGCCCTCAATGTGTCCTCTTCCGTCATGTTCCGACTGTGGACACGATTCCAGGCGACTGGCCAGTAGACACAGAGCTGGGCAAGGTCGCTGACGCTCAACAACCGCCAATCAAGATCGTTATGTGCGGACTTGTGCCCTGCGCCGAAGAACCTCAACGGCCAGGGACCTGAGAAATGACCTGCAGATGTCAACTGGGGTAGCTGTTTCAGATGAAACAATCCGGAACAGATTACGTGAAGATGGCTTGAGAGCCAGATGACCAAATCGAATGCCTAGACTAACCCGCCAGCACACACAGGTACGACTAGAGTTTGCACATCAACATTTCACCTGGCAGCTTTGCCATTGACGTTCTGTTCTCTTCACAGACTAGTCAAGATTCCGCCTGACCCACTTGATGGCCGTCTACGTGTCTGGAGACGACGGGGTGAGCGAAACACTGACGCAACAGTTTGTGAGACTGACCGAATGGGATGTTGTTCCATTATGGTTTGGGCTGGCATCTCAATAGACCATCGAACGGATCTTGTGGTCGTCCGAGGGCGAATGACCGCTGACGTTTACATTCGTGACATTCTGGAAGAACATGTAATTGTTGCTGCACATGGCATGGGGCGTGGATTCCTTCTGATCCAGGATAATGCTCGTCCATACAGTGCAGCTGTCACTCAAGACTTCCTACGGATGCATGGAACTCAGACCATGTGGTGGTCTGCAATGAGTCCAGACTTAAATCCCCTTGAACATCTTTGGGACATGCTTGACAGTGAATTCGACACCGCCCTTCAGCTCCAGAAACATTACAACAGCTCATCCAGGCACTTACTGAGGAATGGGACCGGCTTCCCCAAGATCACATCCGTCGACTGATACGGAGCATGCCTCGAAGGTGCATGGAGGTTACTGCAGCCCATGGTAGGCATACACATTACTGAGTGGTGCAAAAACTGATCCCTGGAAGAAACAGGGCATTCTCCTCACAACATCCAAAGGACATTTCACGTTGTTTTAGGCAGGGGTCCTGCAGTTTCCTGTTTTTTTCTTTGTTTCTTCACCAGTTGTTTCAATAATGCATTCTATTGTTAAATAAACCGTCTTTTAATGATCACATACAGCGATTTTGTCCATATTATTCGTAGTTGCTTCTGCACGCTGCTTAATAGAAGTGTTCCTTTAAATGTTTTGAGCAGTGTACATGAAAGTTCATGAAAAATGAAAATAGTCACATTTTAGCTGGTTTTATTCATGACAGAAGGGTGAAGAAATTTTTAAAATACATTTGTAAGTTATTTTTCTATGAATTTTCATTTGAATTTCTGTCAAATTGTAATTTGATAGCATCAAACAGCTATCGCGTGCATTTCCCACATGACTAGCTCCCCCTATTACGGGCAATGCTGCGAAGTTCAGTTTTCCTTTGTTCTCTCTAGTTAGGTTCGTGACGTAATGCAATGGCGCAGCCAAAAGTGATGTAGCGACGGGGGGAGGACGATTGCAAGGACTCTGTTTTTTATTGAAATACTTTTATATTTTCTAATTCCATTTAAAAATAATTAAGACATCGAAAGCAGGAGTATCTTCTGCTGTGTTTTGAATTGTTTTTTCCCGTTTTGGACTGCGGTATTGTGTAATGGAGGTGTCAGTGTGCACGAAATATGAGAATTTTCTCCTTTTATGCTCCAGTGCTCTGAGAATGTCATTTTTTTATTACACTCTGATAAATATTTCTGCCTATTGCTAGAAAATAAATGTAGGGGTTGAAATATACAAGCAGTTTGAGATATATAGCTGCATAAGATAATTATTTATAAGATGAGATATACATCGCTATTTTGTCGAGTTGCAATGCTCTTCATTATGAGAGCAGCATGTTATAAATATTATCTTATTAAACTTCTAATGTTTTCATGTGCCTAATATTAAACAGATAATTTAAAGTAAGGTTTCTATATTATATATAAAAAAATTGGCGATAAAGTATCAAAAGTTTTAACGTTATTGAGTTTTAAATATCGAGCTGTGTGCATCCAGTAGCCAATTCTGATACAGAGGCCAGATATGGAAGTTTCCGGTTCAAGGAAGTTAAACGCCTAGGGGTCCACTGAATTTTTGCAAATAAGCGCCTGGGCACTTAATACAATATTTACGGTATTTAGAGTTCTTTGACATATTTTTTATAATTGGTTAAGCCTTTGAAGAGATATTAATTTTTTTTTTTTTTAATGGCTATAGAAATCATACAGCGAACCAAAATTAATAAATTGAAATGGTGAAATGGTACCGTAATTTCCGGTAGTAACGCCGCGGCGTTTCTGTTATTAAAAGTTAAAAATTTGGCGTGTGCGGCGTATCAGCCACCGCTGCGCTACTACCGGAGATTTTACAAAAAAAAAAAAAAATTCTACACATGATTTTAGGCCTACTTCATAGCGTCCGATTTAGACTGCCAGTCCACCCATGTTCATCGATCAACGTGAGCATGCATTTAAAAACTTCCCGCCCTTATCGTTCACTACACGACCATCATTATCAACTTCCAAATCTGATCACGTTCAAACGCGCCTGTTCACTTTCGCTTCGCAATAATGACAGTGAAAGCGTATCCCATCTTGAAGTCACTATATGATCAAAAATATCCGGACACCCCTCACAGATCATCGATTGGTCCAATGTCACATGATAATGACTTGCACATCATTTAAATAGCTTCCCACACCTTCAGACACAACTCTGCTTGGACATTGGCAAGAATGGGTCGTTCGGCAGAGCTCAGTGAGTTCCAACGTGGAACCATCGTTGGATGTCACCTACGCGGCAAGTCCGTGCGTGACATTTCCAGCCTTCTTCAGATACCCAAGTCAACAGTAGGCGATGTCATTATGAAATGGAAGACCCGGGGATCAACAACAGTTCAACAATGAACCGGTAGACCCAAGAAACTAACGGACAGAGACCGTCGAGTGCTTCGTCGTGTCACCCGCAGCAACCGGAAGTCCTCGGCGGAAAAAATTGCCACAGAGTTTCGAAACGCTTCTGCAAATGATGCCAGTACCATGACAATTCGTCGGGAACTGCACACGATGCGATTCCATGGCCGTGCTGCTGCCCACAAGCCCCACATCAACAGGGTCAACGCCAAGCGACGTCTGGAGTGGTGCAAAGCCCACAGAAACTGGACAATGGACCAATGGAAACGTGTAATGTGGACAGACGAATCTCGTTACACACTCTGGCAATCCGATGGACGAGTTTGGGTTTGGTGCATACCTGGAGAACGCTTCTTACCTGAGTGCACAGAGCCCACAGTCAAGTTCGGAGGAGGAGGAGTCATGGTGTGGGGCTCATTTTCATGGTACGGACTGGGCCAGCTCGTTCCTGTGCAAGGAATCATGAACTCCGACCGTTATCTGAATGTTTTGGACAACTGTGCACTTCCAACGTTGTGGCAATTTTTCGGAACTGGCCATTTCTCTACCAACATGAAAATGCACCGTGCCACAAAGCGAGGCGTGTACAGCAGTGGTTTGCGGACTCAGGGGTCGAAGAAATGGGTTGGCCGCCACAAAGTCCCGACCTCAGTCCTATAGAGAGTCTGTGGGATGAATTGGAAAGACGCTTGCGGGCCAGATCACATTGGCCAACTCTTCTGCACCTGAACTGATTCTCGCTCTTCGGGAGGAATGGAGGAACATTCCGGAAAGTACCTACCAACATTTGGTGGAAAGTCTTCCCCGAAGGGTGGAAGCTGTGATTCGGGCAAAGGGATGTGCAACGCCCTATTGATTTCCATGAAATTGTGGCTAGAGCGCAAACGTGCATGTGTCCGGATATTTGTGATCATATAGTGTATGTTCCAAATGCATTTATAGTTTTATAATGAATCTGAAGACACAAAACAGTCAGGAAACACGTTTTTTTGGGATAAATCTTCCCTTTTAGGTGACGGCGACGCGCACTCGCTTCACAACGGCCAACTCCCGCAGCCACCTTATGATTGGTGCGCACACACACGGATATAGTGAAAACGGGAAACAAAATTTGTCTTTAAGAGAACAAGTTGCCTGTTGGGTTGAACGGCCACGAGAGCGCTTGAGCTCACCGGTATTTTATTATTATATATTATTATTATTATTATTATTATTATTATTATTATAAGCAAGAGCACGGTGGAGTATATCTTCCCCTCCATCGGAGGGGGAGAAAGCAGCTTTTAAAGTTTAAACTAACAGCCCAGATTGAAAAGGCCTAAGAGCAATCGTGCAGGCAAGACTCGACGAAAAATGTATTCGGCGCTGGAAATGTATACAGAAATATATTTTATATAAGAAATTAAAAAATTTTCCCCACTGAAATGCGTATTACTTTTATTGAAGCTTATAAGAAAACTGTTTTTGATTACCGATTGCGTGTGTGGTGGTGGGGGGGGGGGGGGGCTGGAATATTGGCTGCCGCAGCGCTACTGTCAGAGATTTTACATTTATGTTAAATTTTTGCTGCTGCGGCGTCAAAATTACGGCCTCCCACTTTATCATTGAGAAAAAACGGTGAAAAGAAAAGAATTGGGGGAGGGGGTCATAAAAAAACTTTATAGCTTATAAATATCTCACCAGAGCCAAACAATTTACAAATATTCGCGTGAATAAGAGGAGTCTGTATATATTGAATTTATTGATCGAACATGTTAATTGTACATTTTTTCTTGCCATTGATTACACTCGTAATTGCATTGTAAATACCGGTATGTGCATTCAATTTATGTTTACCGGTTGTTAATTATGAAAATTGCCACTAGAGGACCGCTAACGCAGTGCTCCTAACGGGTTTCTACAAGCATATTGTGACATTTCATGTTAGTTGTTAGTTGAGTGTCACATGGATCTGGCGGGAACATATGGGTATGTGTTATGTTTGTGAATATTTGTAAATTTGGGATATTTTTCTGTTTATTATTAATACGGTTTTGTTAATTTGTTTGCTCTCTTTATTCCAATTTGTTGAATAAATACATACGATTTTTACTTGAATTTTAATCCAATATGTATTATTTTAGTATAATTAACGATCTTCTGTTAAGATTATTGTCCGTAGAAATATTTTAAAGAAATAGATATATTTATTGTTTGTTGTCAATCACTGTGCGAAATTGTTATCGCACACAGTAATCGTCATTGTTTACTGAGAACTGACATTGTTGCTGAGAGGATTTATCAGAAGACGTGTCAACTTCCAAAACGGTATTGTTAGAATTTTAAATGCTTTTTTTTTTATGTTGTAACATATTGTAATATGCCACGACATGTTTGGAATAATTTATCCAAACGTGTTTATTTTATTAGTTATTAAAACTGAAAGTATGGAAGATTGACCGTCTGTATTCAATTATCAACTGAAAATATTTTATCTCATTTGATTTAGATTATATAATTGTCAAGTTAGTTTATTCATAGAGTACATTTTAGTAGAAACTGATTTCTGACAATCGGTGCTTTAGGCCTCATTCCTGGCCCTTTGTTCTTTTTGGCGGGAAAAGTTTAATTGATAAGAAAAAGATAGGGGATGAATCGTGGAGATAAGGAAGCGGGCGCGGAAGCGAGCGCATGAAACACCGATTGGCTAGTTATTATCATTATTATTGTATTTTCTGCGGAACTTTTGTGGAGAAGAAATTTGTGATGGGAGAAAAATAAAAAGAGACTCGACATAGAGATCTGGTGACAACAGGTTGTCAGTAATGTAACCAATTTATGTGCTAAAAATGATTGTGTAGAAAGAGGTAGCGTGGCAAGGTTCGGCTCGGCGTCGGGCAGCTGCATCTGGGCTCGCCTCGGCGTGGAAGCCGGACAGGGACGATGCCAGACAGAGGTTCTTCGGTGACAACGGTGCAGAAGACAAGCACCCAACAGAAAAAGGGAGCCTGTACAACAACAAGTGACAGCGGAGATGGCAACAGCGATTTCCAAGGTAAGACATGGAATCCACCGGCTGTCCGCTGGTAGGAAGTGAACCGATGGGAGGCCGCACTGGCAAGGAGATTCGTGGGCACGTCGTGGAGGTCTAGCGGCGTAGCGAGTCGGGAGCCAGGCGGGCCAAGCAACGTGAAACAGACGAACGGCGGCAGCGGTGGTGAACACCGAAACCCTTTGGAGACGATGGTGTATCAACCACCAAGCAAAGTGTCGGACAGAACTTCTTTATGTGACAGTTAAGTGACAATTAAATTAAGGATCCTGGTACATATATGCGGAGAGGAGAAGCTTAAATTCAAGCTTTGTAGTTTAACGTTATGCATAACGGGGTATCTATTCATAGGGGTACGGAATTTAACGTAACTTTGTGATAATATACACAGATTTATTGACATATACAAACCGTATGGAGTTTTACTGAATATCTTTTGATTCATTAGGCCATTCAAATTCTTTTTTTTTTGCTTATCTTACTTATGCATTATGGAAGTAGTGTAATTTTTCTTAATTTAATTGATTTGTTAATAAAACTTGTGCTTTTGATTTTTATTTCAATCGTCCAGGCTTACAGTTAATTAAGTTGTATTAAAGGGGAGTTTAGATTATGAAGTATTTAATTAAGAGCTCTTGTTAGGTAATTTTGCGGCCATGAGATTTAGTATCTTTATTAAGCTTTAGTTATTTTAATACCACTATATGATCCGTTAGAGTTTTTGCGTTATCTTTGGGAATAAGTAAATGACATGCGTTGCGTTGTTCGGACATGGCTGTGCTTTGGCACATTGGGTTTGGCAAATGACACCACCCAATTTAGGGCTAATAAGGCGTCATAAAACACACATACCCCGCATCATCACAATGTATTCTGTTTTGTTTTCGGTGACGAGGAGCCACTGAGAGAAGTTCAGTGTTGAGTTCAGAGTTCACTATGAGTGTTCAATCTGAGATAGATTGTTGTTTATGTTGAAACTCTGAGCAATTTTTGCTTGCTGCTGTTGATGATTTGTCTGAATTTCGATGCTGATTATTTGCTATGAATATAGCTAATTGTAATTGTAAAGTGATGACATGCTGATTGCTGAAAATCGTTCGATTTCGCCCGCCACTCATCAGAAGCCAGATAGCGATATAGATGACATGCTGGGTGTGTTTGTTCCGTGTTGTGTCCTCTTGATTTCTGTTGATGCCGGTAATAAGCTGCGAAAAGATTATTAGTGAACATCGATTAGATTGAGACGTACCCAATAAAACTGTGTACATTTGTGCATATTGCTACTTTGAACCTAACCTTGTTTTATCGACGTAATTCGCTCGAACGAGGGCGCTCTGTATTAATTGATCGCAACGTCTTATTGTTTACTACTCTTTACTAACTTGTTTAGTCAATTAAGTAGCTATAAGGAGGGGGTTCGACGTCACAGCAGGTGGTGATATCCTGATTAGTGCAGGCATCTGCGACTAGTAGGTAGAGTTCAAGCATTCCATGTATTCGTTTTGGTGGCATGATCAAAGTCTCTTTGAGAGCTAAGTCTCGTTCAAGTCTCGTCCCTCAGAGCGAGGAACGTGTTGACTCGGGGTGATTTGCTGGTGCACTGGAGCGTCCACGGGGGTTACTGTGGTCCTGCCCTATCACCATTTCGGCTATTAATATTTAAAAGGATAGCACGACGCGAGTATGCGTTATGGATCAACTAAAGACGTCTCCCGTGTAATCAGTGAAGCAATGGGTGCGATAAGTCGTAACTCCATGCCTACGCAATCAGAGCGCAGTCTTTTGTTGCTACACCCTCTATCGTTGACTATAGAACCCCACTCGCATTTGCATGCATGATGTGATGTATGTGCATGTAAAATTGATTAATCAGACATTTAAGAGCCCGAGTTTGAGGGGGCCCTCTCAATTGTAGATAAAGGACTAGGTAATGTGATTATGGTAATTCTGTTAATTATTGACGAGCATTTAATGATTAATGAACAGTTTTATAATTGATTTTATGTGTTCTGAAATAAAGAGAGCATTTTATTTAATTGTAACTGCTGTAACCATCTTATTTTGAAATGACCACTCCCTCTTATCAGTCCCGAACCCTTGGCGCCCATCCCACCCGACAGTAATTTGTTGCCATATTTAAATTAGGGGGAGGGGCATCACAGTATTGATTATTAATAAATTTTGGGTATATAATTTATTTGCAATTAATTATGAAGCTTTCAAGAATTCAACAAATGCAGTTTGATGTTTTTATCGATAATAGAAAATTTCTTACAAGCATTTTTTATAGCCAAGATTTAACCCCCACCCCCCCCACTCCTTAGACAACACCTGTGGAAAATCATTTTTTTATTATATTTTATTATTTAATTTTAAAATTTGAAGGGATATACTAGTAATGAAGTGTATCTGAAGAAAAATAAAAGAAAAAATTAGCAATTTATCTGTTATAGAATTTCAGTTATATGCATTTAAATTTTGTAATGTGTTACATAGAACTGACAGAGCTACATGTATTACTGGCTTAATTTGGCCAGGTTCACTGGGAAAAGGTTAAAATGTACCAATGGCCACACGCTTCCCACACACTGTCCACAGAGCTTCGAGAGTCATAGATGGAGGGTCCAGCTGCCGTAGATGGCGATCAAGGTGCTCCCACAGATGTTCGATTGGATTGATGTCCGACGAATTAGCGGGCCAAGGGAGCACTCTAAAGTCAGTAGAGTGTTCCTCGAACCAATCCCGAAGGAGACGTGCCTTGTGACAGGGTGCATTGTCCTGCTGCACACACCATCACATTGTGGGAACATCGTGAACATGTATGGGTGCACTTGCTCCGCTACGATTGACAGATAGCCACAGTCATTCAAATTGCCCTCTAGACGAATCAGTGGACCTAACTGCTCCCAACAGAAGATCCCCCACACATGCACACTACCCCCACCAGTCTGTTTCTGGTCCGCTCGCCATCGCCAGTCAATCTTGTGGAGCAAAAACCTTCACTCGTCGAAGAAGGCGACCTTAGCCCACTCGTCTGTGGTCCAATGGCGATGCTCACGTGCAAAGTCTAGGCGTCGTTGACGATGACCCCTGGTCAACATGGGTGCAGCAACCATGCGTCGACTGTTCGGGCCCATCCGTAGCAGGATGGTTCAACGGTAATGTCGGACACACGTCTGTTGGCACCACTGTTGAATCTGGTCAGGTGATGGACTGTGGCTTTCCTGTCACCTTTTACGAGTCGTAGTAGGCACCGCTCACCCTGTTGGTCAATGGCTTGTGACCCTTTACAGTGATGGCGTTGGGACGTGATTTCTGTCCCTGCTGTCCACTCTTTGTATACCTTCACTACAGCAGCCCGTGAACAGTTCACAAATCGCGCCGTTTTGGTGCCACCCTTGCTGCAATAGCCTATTACCATCCCTTTTTTGATATCCATTAAATTCAGAAGTTTGCCCATCTTGAGGCTCGTGCACCTGCCGTTTGATGCACCAGCTTTAAAGCTTTCTCAGCCTGTTATGCAAATTTTGCAATGTGTAATCGTTGTTGGGGTGAACCATGCGTGTGCCTTGAAGGGGTGCTGGTCATAATTCATTGATATGACAGTGTATATTGTTAAATTAAACATTAGACAATGTTTCAATCAAATAGCGTTGAGTAGTGTACTTTTTTTAAAAAAGAAAACTCAGTGCTGAAAGTGGATATTTTCTTTCGGTCCCGAGGCTGTCCACTTATGGAGGTTCAACTGCATAATTATTTAAACAGGAATTTTTAAGGATTCTGCTAACGACTGGTGGGATGATGAAGAAGACGAAGATCACACACTGAGTGCTGAAAATCCATTCAAATTCCATTCAAGAAAATTAAAAACCGTTGTATTAATTTTCGATTATGTTAAATGCCTGTTACTTTAAAATCACGTTAAATTTGTTA
Organism: Rhysida immarginata; assembly: GCA_023313115.1. Classification (NCBI taxonomy): domain Eukaryota; kingdom Metazoa; phylum Arthropoda; class Chilopoda; order Scolopendromorpha; family Scolopendridae; genus Rhysida; species Rhysida immarginata. The sequence continues at coordinate 1,026,328 of JAHWFO010036074.1, read as the reverse complement.
TTTCTAAGATTATGTTAAATTCATGTTATTTTTAAAAGAAGGATTCATATATTATAAAATTTCACATGGAATTTCCGGTTTTATTTTTAAATTTGTCTGTTAAGATTAAAATAAGATAAGTTCAAGCAATTATTTATAATTGTGTGATTAATTTAATAGGTTTATTTTTATTAATGGTTATAGATCATAAAATCCAAAAATGAACCAAACACTTTTGAATCCAAAGTTGAATATCTTTATAAGCATAGAATGAGAATCAAGAGCAGTATTGCTTTAATGTTTAAGCATTATACAATTTGGTATTTCAATGAAAAACCCATAAAAATTAATGTGTAAATAAAATGAAAAAATTATGATGGAATTGGATAAATAAAAACACATAAATAAAATAATATAACTAATATAAGAATGCATTAATTAAATGATAAATAAATACAAAAAATAAAATAAATAAAGCGAATAATTGATTAATTAAATAAACTAGACTAAATGAATAAATAAAATAATATAAATACATAAATTAATAAAATAAAATCTTTTAAAATAACAATTAAATTTAACGATTGCTCTGAAGACAAATGCGACAACGAAAATCTAACAATATGAAATAAAATTCATCGTTTCAACAATGGTCTTGAGTAAGAGCCGTACTCCCCTTTTTCTGTTAATCGAGCATTCCACTCAGGGCTCTAAATCTTGCGGTATAACAATAACAATGTATAAATTTTCAGCACACAGGCTTTCATTTTAGATGGTGTTGTCTCTGATGGCTGTGTTCGTTAATTTATTCAAAATGGCAGCATGCAAAGTGAGCCGTTTAAATCTCCATCTAAGTTAGTTCCCTTAATTTTATTAAGTGATATTTACAAGTATCCAGAGACTTTTTGTAGGTGATTACTGTTAACAATAATAAAGAGATAATAATTTAATAAAATTTAAGTGGGAAAATTATATGATCGACACGGTTTTGAAGTTATTTTCGTATCAGTCTTTGGCGACAGGAAACTCAAATAAAAAGTCAATTACTGTACTGTATAATGAACTGTACACTGTATATAATGTATATTTAATGTACCGTGATGTATATTATGCGCTGGTTTTGTCTGAACATCATGCTGATGAAGTTCATTTGACCCCCCCCCCCCCCCACCCCAAGTTGTTGCAGTGGTAATATTAATACTCTTGTATAATATGGTCCCACAAATTTAGATGCTTTTTTAGGCTAAAATTTTTCGCATTATAGTAGAATAAATACGGTAATACATGTAGAAAGATATTTCTTGGGCAGCTAAGTTTTTCGTGCGGGCTTAGAAGAGGTACGAACAATTCCCGAGGTACAAAAAAATACACAGAGGCCTGTATTCCCGATTCTTGTGCCTCCATAAGTAACATTTTAAATTGCTTTGACGCATTTATATATAATAATATACTATTATAAATCACTAATTATAATTATTAAATGTATAATAAAACCTTTGGAGATTTTTTTTATCTAATTTTAATTAAAAAACATACTTTTATAATTTAAGTTTTGTAAAATTACATAAATACTTTTATAATTAATTTTAAATATTAGCCCTAGTTAAAATTTTCTTGCCTTTATAAATTTAGTTTTTATTTAAATTATTTTAAAGTTGAGGATTAATTTAATTATAATATAAACTTCTGAAAAAATTTTATTGTAAAAGACACTTCATTTTTAGCTCATTGCGTTGTGTGTGCATTTTTCTTTGTGGGCATTTTTACCCATGGGTTTTTCTCCATATGGGCATTTTTCAGTGCAAGCAATTTTCCATGTACGCTTTTTCCTGTGCACATATATGACTTGGGGTTTTTACTGTACACAATACAGAGGTTGAGTCAAAAGTAGTGGCCGATCACCGCGCAAACTTTTAAATGGGGACCAGACAGGAACCACTCATTGCTAATCTTCCAAGTAGAGTCCGATGGTCTTCATCCACCGATCAGCCAGTTGGCGGATGCCCTCGTGAAACCACTCCTCCAGTTTCTGGGTGAAAAAGTCACGTATGGCGTCTTCAACCTCACTGACATTGGTGAAGTGCCGTCCACCGGAAGAGATGGTAGTCGGAAGGTACCAGGTTGGGGCTGTATGCTAGATGTGGCAGAACGTCGATTTTTTCCAGCAGTTGACGACACACTTTCACCTGTTGTTGTGCGTGCGCGGGCGTCAGCTCGTGGGGCACAACTCGGCAGCTCCTGTTGACCTTTCCCACGGCGTGCAGATGTCGAACCACACTCGATTGTGATGTCCCAATGTCCGCCTCTAGCCCACGGGTAATGCTGCCTGGGATGGCTTCCATGTGTTGCTGTAGGGCTGAGTCATCCATTTCTTTAGGTCTTCCGCTCCTTGGTGCACCTTCCAGGCCCATGTCTCCAGACGAAAAGCAGGAGAACCACAGTCGTGCTGTCCGTTCATTGGTCACACCCTGACCTTCCACCCTACAAATTTTGGCAGCTGCTGCTCGTGCACTGGTCCCCTTTTTCCAATAGTGAAGAAGAAGCCCCCGTATCACCAATTTTTCTGCCATATTTTTACACAGGCTGACACAGGTGGCACAATGTCTATGGCATTCAAATTCGTACTGACGTTTCTTCCCACTCTTTTCTCTTAATAAACTGCGATATACCCTTGTGGTAAATGGTCTTCGCCCAGACTTCGTCACACTCTCCCGCCCCCCCCCCCCCCCCCGAGCTCCTGAGTCGGCCATACTTTGGACTCAACCTCTGCGTTTGTGTGCGCTTTTTTCATGGAACCAAATTTTAAATTATATTGCTATTACCATTTGTTTTCCTATGACCGGCCCAATAGCAAAATCCAGGATATAAGATCATCACTGCGCTAAGAAACATGAGCATCCAGATGGTAGTAACTACATAAAATTTCCCGAATGACCATTTGATTAAATCAAAATCAAATAATCTGGAATGAAAATGTGAATTGGTGAAAGTAATTGTTTTTATGGTACATTACTCATATTAAAAATTAATTTAAAATTACACTTACTTTCCAGTTTCTGCAAAATCATGCATAATTGTGCTTAAAAACAGAACTATTAACACTGCAATAAAGATGTGATGAATTGTTTGAATATGCTTGGTTTCAAATAAATCCCTGAAATATTATAACACCAAGAATTAACAATGTAATATAGTGTTTGATTAAGGAAATGAAATTATAAAGTTACATATGAACATTTGTGATGGGGTGGGGGAGGATTTTTAAAGAAAATCTAATCTTGCCGCTAGACCCCTCTACTTAATTTACCTAAGAATTCCTTCAAAGTAAATTACAGTCCACCATCATTATAGTTAATTAAAATCCATATAGTGATCACTTATCTTTTGTGACTGCCTGCTTTCTCACAAAAGAACAGTCCTCACAGTTTGAGGATCCCCCCCTCCCTTTCCAAAAGAAGGCTCTTCAAAATAAGTTAGACCCCCACTTATTCTAGTCTAAAGTACTCGTTTTGTTGTGCCGGCAATATTTTATTTATTTATTTAAAAATAAAGGTCCCCTTCTTAACTATTACTACCGATATGGATCGTTAAGAATACTACTTTAATAATGTTTAATGTTCTCCTCTGATTTCAATTATCGTTAAATGTACTTAAGTGAAGCAAATTATTTATGCTCATAAAGATGCAACAAAATCAAATTAAATTTAATAAATTTTATTCAAGACAAAATCGATTCTTAATTAGTGTGTTAGTATTTTTACAAAAAAAATCAAGATAAATGACGAGTTGAATAAATACAGGCGTACCCCGATTTACGACGATTTCATGTTACGACGGTAGATGGCAGCAATTGAAGGTGATGCAAAAACAAACTAAAACAAAAACAACATTTAAAAACACCTTTGTGGGACAATGACCAGAAAGCGTGCTTCCCATTCTCCACTATCCAGTGAGAGCAAGCCGAAAAGACAAAGAAAACAGATTTCACTGTAAAACAAAGCTGGACAAAATTAAGCGGCAACGTGCAGGACAAAGTGTGCAGTCCATTGCTGATTCCTTGGGACTACCGCATTCGACCGTGTCCACTATCCTCAGCAATAAGACTGACATCTTGGAAGCTAGAGCACATGCTGGGTTCCTTTTCGGCTAAGACGATCACGAAGGCCCGTGACCACTTCACGGAGGAAATGGAGAAACTACTGATATCATTTCACAAAAGGCACTCCTTCCACAAGTGACACAGAAGAAGTCCTATGTACATTCTGTATGTTCATGTACATTTGTATTATTATCATTACGAGGTCTGTTCAAAAAATACGTAGACTGAAGTCATAAAACAAAATATACTTTATTCAGAAGTTATACATCTGGGTCCCCTTCAAAGTACTCTCCTCCCCGACGCACACACTTATCCCAACGGTGTTTCCACTTTTGGAAACAGTCCTGGAACGCTTCTTTTGTGATGTCCTTCAGCGCCTTCGTCGCATTTGCCTTTATGTCGGGAATCGTCTCAAATCTCCTTCCTTTCAAAGGTCTTTTGAGTTGGGGAAACAAGAAGAAGTCACAAGGAGCGAGGTCAGGTGAGTAGGGTGGGTGAGGAAGAACAGTGATCGAGTGTTTGGCCAAAAACTCTCGAGTTCTGAGGGCTGAATGGGCTGGAGCGTTGTCGTGATGAAACAACCAGTCACCACTCGTCCACATTTCTGGCCTTTTCCGCCGGATAGCATCCCGCAGACGTTTGAGAACTTCGATGTAGTAAATCTGGTTCTCTGTGGAGCCTTCTAAAATTCCGCCAAATTCTAAAAATCCGCCAAACGAAAAAAACACACTTCACAAACAACCGCGTAGCTAATCAACCAATACTGATATTTGCAATCAAAAAACTGCCTTGTAATCAGCGGATCTGTCAGAAGATGGCGACACCAAGCGATTTTGATTGGGACCAACAGGGCCCGCGCAATTCAAACAGTCTACGTATTTTTTGAACAGACCTCGTATTATTTTACTGTAGTTCTGAATTGTGTTGCATGAGAAATAAAAGTGATTTCTGGTTATTCAGTAGGATATATGTGGTTGCCTTCTCTCTCTCTCTCTCTCTCTTGCCAGTTTTGAATGGCTAGGAATGCATCTATCTGGACACCATGTTAAATTCGCTTCGATTTACGACGGCTTCGACTTACGACGGACTTTCGGGAACGGAACCCCGTCGTAAATCGGGGTACGCCTGTAATTGACTTGTTGGTTTTAAAGTTCTTACAAGTGAAAAGTTCGTTATGAGCTAAAGTTTCCCTCTTTTACTTAATTAAAGAAAACAAGCGCTAGTGCCAAGTTCTCTCTCAAATAGTCTATCTATCTTTATCTAATTGAGTTGGAGTTTTGATACACTTATCTGTTCTTTACGTTAATCTCTATTGTAGATGTTGATTCGATGTTTGAGTGTGCACACGTTTTCGAAGAGGGATGATGATGTTGTCATTGCCGCGAAGTTTTGTACTGCGTTGACGGCCGCTGACGGTTCCCAGACGAGCGTCCGCCGAGTGATGGCTGTTGATTCCCGCTATGGCCGCTGCTTCCACTCATCGTATGGTCCAATGCCTTTTCCCGTGGATAGCAGATATTCACCGCCAAGAATGTTCCCACAACCAGGATCGTCATCCGCTGGCGTCTGTTGCTTGGTGTTGTGTCCTCTGCTTTCACTCGCACCGACTCGTGTTGACTTCCCCTTGCTCCGCCGTTCTGAGTTAGTGGCAGCCTTCCACCCTCCACGCGTACCAGAGAACGTTGTTGTCTCAGAGCGTGAGAGCTAAGAAAGTGTCAGCAATATTTTTGCCTAAAACATGAGACGATGGGCCAGGGCAGAGTAAGAACAAGCAGTCAGACCTCGCCTCGCCGGTTGACGATAGAGAATTTGGATCGCCGATGAGCAAGAGATATGAGAGTGCTAAGAGAGTTAGAGGGAGCCCAGAGAGGCACTGTCCAGTCCCCCCTTTTATAATAAAATTAACACAGGAAAGTAAATCCGCCAATCATTGTTTCCATCGATTCTCCTTCGCTTTTACCACTTAATAGAAGCAAGCTATCGTTTCGAAAGATCGTTGGCGGTAGCCCTTCCCTCCGCGGCTTGTTGCTTAGCAACTATTTTCCTTAAAGCTACTTCTACCGCATCTTTTAACGATCTTTTAATGGAAAGAATCTTAAACAAAAGGAGAAAAGATGGAACGATGGATTGAGAGATGAAAACCACAAAGTTACATATTACAAATAAATCAAACTATTTAGTCAATTACATTAAATGTCAAATGACTATTGAGCATAAAGACCAGCTTCACACTGAAAATCAAGGAGAATGGTTCTAATAAAATAGTTAAAATAATTAATGTTTATTAATTAAAACAGATCCAAATAATATCAGATGATTTGGATCTGTATGGCATTAAGCAAAGTGGGTTTTAATTTTATGGTGATGACTTTTTCTATGACAAATTCAGCTGGCTGCTCCTGCTATCACAGAGAGCTGCTCCCAGTGTTTGGTCCTTGTGCCCAGGAGTATTCCTGCGCGCGCTCCACCAAAATTGGTGGAGCAGGTTTGCTCCCTGGTCATCTGCAAAATCAAAATGGCTGCCTGAGAGGCTAAAATTGATGAGATCGTTTTACAATTATTGGACAGCTCTTCATCTCTCAGCTCTTCCGATGAAGAAGATGAAGTTTGGGCTTTGTTACTACTTCAACATTTGGAACTGGTGAAAAAAATCTTCAAAGCGTGATAATTTTGTTGCCGATACATGTTCAGATGATGTGTTGTCATTGCCACTTGCCTGTCTCTGTACGTGTTTGAAGCACTGAAGGAAAAAAAAATTCCATTCAACTGCTCCAGTCTTTGTTGAAGTAGATTGATCATGTGACTGGAGCAATCCATTTGCTCCCTGGGAGCAGCCAGTCAAATTTGCCATGATTAGAATCACTGCGCAGGAGAAACGAGTAAAGGCCCTCTACATGATGTGTGAAAAACATGTGTGATGGCAAGTAAGCAAGACAGGGAATTAATAATTTAAAAAGATTAAATATCAAGAAGTTATTAGTTACAAAATTTAAATGTTTTAAATAAAAATCCATGTATAAGAAATTAAAAATTCAGGACTACTCAAATGAATCATTAATATGTGACTGGTGTCAATGTGTGTTTGTATTTTTTTAATGGAATGCTCTTTTGTTTGCCGGAGCGCGAAGTTTCACTCCTAAGTTGAGAAGTCCGACGCAAGATGTGACATTCGTCAATATTTAGTGATTAAATACTTGCGTCCTCTATTGGGAGCACCGCCATGTTTGCTCGAGAGCGCTGATAGATGGAGACACCGAGTCAGCAGTTCGGTGGCATGGTGGTGGGAAAAAAAGGGTGCGACTCATGACTGAGAACTCTGCACTGGCGAGCAAAAGGAGACGACGGTGAACGAGGAGTGAGAAATGAGAGCTAAAGCACATGTAGACAGAAAGGAGCCACAAAATTGTTAGATGAAAGAACAATAGTGAGGTAATGCTATCCATCTACATGTCTTAAACTAAAACTTACTGTGTGTCGATTCTATGGGGGAAAACAATATAGAATGGAACTTTGAATATAGTGCCTGGTTATAAGCGTGATTTTAAAGACAGTGATCGTGGTTTAGTTCATTGAGGACTATCATAGATTATTATAATTGCATCATTCAATCTTATATTTATTTAGACTTGTGAGAAATATACGTTATCTTTGTAAATAAACTTCATATATATATATTTTAATTAAATTGGGAGTTTGACTATTTCCTTTCCAACCAACCCTTTCTTTTTCTTTTACGCATGGTGACATATTTCACCAAATCATTACAATGGCACCTGAACTTAGTGGACAGGGGGGAGATAGTCGTGATTGACAGTTAGAAAACGCGGTGGATAATAATAAGATTTTAGGGTATTCCAATATGATCCCAGTGTTCTCGGGGGAAGAGGGAAATGATGATTTGGAAAGTTTTTTGTCGGCTGTTGAAGAAGTGGCAGAATTTGCAGACTGGAATGATCGTGTCAAAATTAGGATGGTGAAAACTAAATTAAAAGGGAAGGCAGCTAAATTAATGAACGAGTTTAAATTGTACAAAATAAATAATTATAAAGAATTATGCGAAAGGCTGAAGGAAGCCTTGCCCCCAGTTGATGAGGGACGTAATTTTGAACGGAAATTTCATGCAACGATGCAGAAGAAGAATGAACAAATAAACGATTTTGCCATGAGACTTAGGTACTTGTTTGACCATATGGCCGAAGGGGAGGAGTCATTGATTACAAGGAAAGCACAAATGCTAGGTAAAAAATTGAAAGAAACTATGTTGCCCAAACATAGGAAACTATTATGCTGTAATGGACCTGAAACATTCTCAAGCATTGTTGCACTAGTAAAGCAGTTTGAAACGATTGATAAGGATAGTGAAGGGGGAGTCTATAGCATTACAGAGAACAATGATAAGTGGATGAAAGAGAAGGTCATAGAATTGGAAAAACAGTTATCAGAGGTATTCAAAGTAGTGAAGGAACAAAAAAAAGATGATAGAGGGGTTGTTGTAAAAAAGGAAGAAGTAAATAAGATTATACAGGAGGAAGATAAAACTGAGGGGGTGGCCGTGGCCTGGTTGTCTCGTCAGTTGGCTTGCCAATCGATGGAGTTCAGCAACTTCAGGCGCGGCCAGCTGCTGGTTGGGTGATGGCCAGGGCTTGAGGGCCACCGCTGGCGGGACAGATATTTGGGGCGCGGCTGTTGGGGGACTTTGGTTTTCCAGCAGTTGGTGACAGCCTCTGGTTCGTTTATCCCCAGCAGCTCTTCCATCATGAAACCCCCCGTGCTTCGGAGGGCACGTTAAGCCGTCGGTCCTGGCTGCTACTGTCATCTCGTAGCAGTCGTTTATTAATGGGATGGTGCAAAACTCCCTCTGTACTAGATAAGATAAGATAAGAAAGATAAAACTGAGATGTTAAAGCAAAGAATAAAAGAATTAGAGAAGCAATTAGAGGAAGTAAAAATTGCCAATAATGAAGTGAAGCAATATAGAAACAGAACGCAACAGATGGACGGGAATCGAATGATGAATTCCTCCCGAAATAAAAGGGCAGCAACCTCAATAATATGTTACCGATGTAATCAAAGGGGTCACTACGCAAGGGACTGTTTAAACAACCATTTAAACTGGTAAGGGTTGATCGGGGGGACCGTTCCGATCGACAGAAATTAGGGGAGGTAAAGGCGGTCAGAGCATGGAGAGGCAACAATTTATTATACCACCTCAGTGTAGAAATAATGGGGGTAGATTTGCATGTTATGTTAGATACAGGTTCACAGGTATCACTGATTGACCCTGGAGTGTTGAAAAGACTAAATGGAAATCTTAGGGTAGTGGAATCTGACGTCGTATTAAAAGGGATAAATGGTGACAGCCAGATAAGGCAGGAGGTATTGCTGGATTTAAAATAAATGGGAAAATGTTTAGAAATAAGAGGTTTTTAGTGTACAACATGGGTGATAGAAGTTATGAGGGGATTATTGGAAATGGCATTATAGACAGGGTAACTTTTGAATTTCAGGAGGGACATCAGGTGGAGAGAGTGGAGGCAAATAATATAGAGACTTGGCAAGGTACGGTAGGCCAAATCAGAAAGGAAGAAAAGGACAAGTTACAGGCTTTGTTAGATAGATTTGATAGTAACTTTGCAGATGAGGTAGAGGCCCTAACGGGTGTACATGATGTATGTGTGGAGTTTGAAATAAATAAGGAAAAACCTGTATTCATACCACAAAGATTCACATGGCAAAGTTAAAAGAAAAAATAGATCAGTATTTAAAGGCGGACATAATAGAGAAGAGCAGGTCTAGATGGAATTCCCCTCTTCATGTGATAAAGAAGGAGAATGGGGATATTAGAATAACTATGGATCTTAGGAAGGTCAAAGAATTAACACAGCGTCTGGACTTCCCCTTGCTGAGAATTCCAGATCTTTTGAATGATCTGCATGGGTACAGATACTTTTCGGTCATTGACCTAAACTCTGGGTATTTCCAGCTACCTTTGGCCAAGAATCTAAAGGAATGTTTTGCATTCCAAACCCCTTGGGGGAAATTTCAATTAAAACGTATGCCACAAGGAGCAAAAAACTCAGCCCATGCATTTCAAGCCTTTATGGTTGACTTAGTAAACGAAAAGTTAGGTCAAGGAATATACGTATTCCAGGATGACATACTGGTTTACAGTGAAACTTTCGAGGAGCATTTGGAACTGCTTGAGTGGCTATTTAAAAAATATAGGGTTAAGAACTTGATCATGAAGCCTGCGAAATGTAAATTCTGCATGAAGGAGGTAAAATACTTAGGGCATATTATATCCGGAGAAGGGATCGCTCCTGATCCTGAGAATGTGAGAGATATTAGAAACTTGCCGCGGCCGAACAACATAAAGCAGACACAATCATTTATGGGGGCAGTTAATTTCTATCGTCCGTTTATTGAAAACCTGTCAGACATTCTAACACCATTAACAGAACTGACTAAGAAGAGAATGGAATTCAAGTGGACTGAGGATTGTGAAAGAGCTTTTAAAAGAATTAAGAAATTATTGGCTATTGGCAGCTCCACCCCTTCTTTCAGCCCCAGACTTTGCAAAACCCTTCTTCCTGTATACAGATGCCTCTGCTAGGGCCATAGGTGCAGTATTGCAGCAGAAATATGATGAGGGTATGAAACCTATACCTTATTATAGTCATAAGCTCAATGGGGCCCAAAGAAATTACAGTGTAATCGAGAAAGAGTGCTTGGCCATTGTTATGGCCCTTAGAAAGTTTCACAGTATGGTGTTGGATTTAAGAGTAAACGTCATGTCTGACCACAAACTGTTATCATTCCTAGCAACAATGTTGAATGCCAACCAGAGGCTTTTGAGGTGGTCGTTGGAGATTCAGCAATATGATATCCAGATAAGACATGTTAAGGGCACTGAAAATGAGATTGCTGACATGCTGTCCCGTCCAAGTAATAGCATTTGCAATGAGATTGTGGAGATATCCCAGGAAAATCTAAAAGACTTAATTTACAAATCACAGAGAAATGACCCGTATTTGGAAAGTATAATGAGGCAGTTAACGGAAGGAAGGGTCCCAAAGGAATTATAGGACGGGGAGAGGTCTGTACATCATGGAAGAAGGCAAGCTACTCTGGATGGATCCAAATGTTACGAGGCAAAGGAAATACAGGAATAGGGATACTAAGAAATTGTGTGTAGAGGAGGAGGAGGCTAAGCTAAAATTTATTGAGATAGCTCATGCTAACCCACTGGCGGGACGTAAGGGAATTAACAAGACTGTGGTAAAATTAAGGAAAGACTACTATTGGCCAGAGATGTATGCTGACGTGGCCAATTTTATAAGGGCTTGTCCCATATGCCAAAGGTGCAAGCAAAACAAAGGGAGGGCCCCGTTTCAGGGGGGAATCAAAGCCAGATATCCCTTCCAAGCTTTATTAATGGATATAATTGGGCCTGTGCAAGAAAGTGATGAAGGGAATAGTTTTATACTGGTATTTATAGATGCTCTGACGCGTTTTCCAGAGGCCATACCTTTAAAAGACCAGAGGGCAGAGACTGTTGCCAGGGCGATGATCGAAAAGGTAATATGCCGATACGGAATCCCTAAGGAAATAGTTAGCGACAGAGGCACAAACTTTACCTCAGAGCTCATGGACATAGTATGTAAAGACCTAAAAATTGAGCAACACTTTACCACTGCTTATAGACCAAATTCAAATGGGATGGTGGATAGATTAAACCAAACTATTTTTGAAACTCTCCAAAGGTTATGTGAAAATAAGCCATTCACTTGGGACCGATGGTTGGAGGCAGCTCTGTTCAGTAAAAGAAGTGAATTCAATGAAAATACCCAAGAATCTCCAGCTTTCCTACTTTATGGGTATGACCCTCTTACCCCGAGCACTTGGATGGATGAATGGGAGCAAGGGGTAACAGGGATTCAAGAGTATAAGTCAAGTTTAGTTCAGAGGTTGCAGGAAGCCAGGCATATTGCAAGAGGTGAGAGTGATGAAAGGAGAAGAAAGGGTCTAGAATACAGAAATAAGGGGAGGAAATTACGGGAATTTAAGGTGGGAGATAAGGTGTTATGCTTAAAAAGGGGTCCAACAAAGAACGAACTGGGATATAGATATGTTGGTCCATTCAGGATCATCAAACAACTAAACAAGGTTAATTTTGAGATAGAAGGGATTAGGATTAAGGATCGACACATGGTACATGTTGATAGTATTAAGATGTGCATAGGTGATTTGCCTCAGATAGCAGCCCCATGGAAGCCAAGAAGACAATCAGCTCGGAGAGTCCAGAGGAACGATAGCGAGGATGAGGAAGACAAGGAGATGGCAGCTTTCACGACAGGAGGCAGAGCAATGCGAGAACGAGAAAAGCCCAAAGGCAGCAAGTACCTGCACCAATCGAGACGGAGGTGCAGATGGAAATTGGGAGACAAGGAAGGTACAACATGCGGCAACGGACCCCGGTAGATTACAAGAGAATGCACTTAGGACAATACGAATGAGTTGGTCAGATGGGTGGATTGCATGCCCTTTGGAAAAAGGGAAGGTGTGACATTTGTCAATATTTAGTGATTAAATACTTGTGTCCTCTATTGGGAGCGCCGCCATGTTTGCTCGAGAGCACTGATAGGTGGAGACACAGAGTCAGCAGTTCGATGGCATGGTGGGTAACCTGAGGAGGGAAAAAAAGGGTGCGACTCATGACTGAGAACTCAGCATTCGGCACTGGCGAGCAAAAGGAGACGACGGTGAACGAGGAGTGAGAAATGAGAGCTAAAGCACATGTAGACAGAAAGGACCACAAAATTGGAAGATGAAAGAACAATAGTGAGGTAATGCTATCCATCTACATGTCTAGAACTTACTGTGTGTCGATTCTATGGGGGAAAACAATATAGACATGGAACTTTGAATAGAGTGCCTGGTTATAAGCGTGATTTTAAAGACAGTGATCGTGGTTTAGTTCATTGAGGACTATCGTAGATTATTATAATTGCATCATTCAATCTTATATTTATTTAGACTTGTGAGAAATATATGTTCTCTTTGTAAATAAACTTCATATATATAGTTTAAATAATTAAACTAATTGAGAGTTTGACTATTTCCTTTCCAACCAACCCTTTCTTTTTCTTTAACGCGTGGTGACATATTTCACCAAATCATTACACTGAGAAGCCCGGCGTTTTGGTGAGAACTTTCCAATTATTTTTTTTAGTGATAAACTTCCCGATTGGTGACGATTCCGACTGCAGTATTCTACGAAATAAGTTTTAGAATTCCGTTTTCGGATCCGAAGTAACATGTCCCAGCATAAGATTACAAAGCGCTGTTTATGACTTTTAGTAAGCTACAGTGATAGTCTGTTTTGCGCTGGAAATTTTGTACTCGAGATCCATTTTTTTTTCAGTGGTGAATGTATATATCCCTGGTGGATCCGGCAATATTGATTACTGTTGAACATTTGTTTATGCTTTCCTTGAGTTTGTAATTTATGATACCCAGCTGTACAGCTTTAATCTGAAGTCAGGCTGAGTACATGGGTTCATGGGTAGGCCAAATCGTATATGCGTCGGCCTCAATAACCATTTGTTGTCGGGCTCTGCATAGCGAGTAGAGGTTGCGTCAGTGTTGACAGTGAGATCTAAGCATTGAGTTTGTTGAGCGAAAGGGCTTACCGCACTCTCCCCTTTTTTTTTCCTGGCCTCAGGTGTTCCAAGTCAAAAGACACCTAGGAGGAAAATTGCAAAAGAGAGCACGACGCATTCTGGTAGAACCTCTACTCGGCTAGTTGTGTAAGAGCGAGGGATTGCAGGCGACAGTTGATAATTCCGTGATGCTTAGGACAGTACTTACCTATTTTTGTTGTCTCTGCTTATGTGCTCATGTGCCAGTCATGGCCCGGCAGAATTGTAAAGCCAAGTGTAGCTTATTAATCTCGAATGATTTGTTATGTTAATGTCTTCGTAAGTTTTAAAGATTCTGAGTGATTAGTGTGGGGCCCCAAAGTTGTTATACAGGGTGAATACAAAAGTCTGAACCCCCCTTTTATTTTTTGAACTGAAGCAGATATGTCAATTTTGATGAATCCAATGAATAGGAAGTTGTGGGTGGCCTATCCCATGATGCACTTTTCATCATCCCAATTATGCAAATTAGGACACATTCAAAATATATCTCAAAAACCGTAAGGGATAGAGAAAAAAACCCAATTGCAAACTTGTTCAGCATAAAAAAACAAACAAAACAAAAAAAAAAATCATCCAAATCGGACCAACCAATCACCCACAATCACGTGGTGAACTGTTTGTAGCTTACAAACAGTCACACTGCACAAGGAAAACTGAATGTTGATATTTCCACCATGTAAAGCATGCAAATCAAAAAATTAACGTAAATTACCATACTCACATTCACTTTCATGCGGAAAAGCAAATAAAAGGCATGTTTCAGCACACAGAAGACAGAACAATTCCAGGATGACAAGGTACACTGTTCTGGAAATGGTCAACATGGTCTTCTGCTTCGGAGAGACAAGGAGAAACCTACATGCTGCAGTTAGGTTGTATCGAGACAGATACCCTAACGAACGCCATCCATCTCGTCAAACAATGCATCACAATATTCAAAGATTCAAGGCTACAGGGAATGTTAATGCAGAACGAGGATGACCAAGGGCACAAGGCGACGAGGATACAACACTAGTTCTGGCTGTAGTTGCTGCAAAACCCCACACAAGCAGTAGAGCAATTGCTGCAGATGTTGGGTGCCATCAGAGAACTGTTCTCAACATTCTACACACACATCATTTTCACCCATACCATATTCATTGTCACCAGGAGTTACTGCCATTGGATTATGTTGCTAGGGCCACCTTCTGCAACTGGTTACTTACCTGCCTGGATGACAATCCAAACTTCATTCATGAGGTGTTGTGGACAGATGAAGCCCAGTTCACCAGGGATGGAGTTATCAACAGGCACAATCATCATTATTGGGCAGACGAAAACCCATGATGTCTGCGAGAAGCAACTGATCAAGTGAACTGGAGAATCAATGTGTGGTGTAGATTGTACAATGACACTGTGGTTGGACCGTATTTTTACGATGGAACACTGACTGCAGAACGCTACCGGGCTGAAATTCTCAACGTGGTAGTCACAGACTTCATTGACAATTTGCCATTGGCCTCGTATCAGCGCACGTGGTTTCAGCATGATGGAGCTCCTCCACATTACGGGTTGGTCATTCGCGAGCGTCTAAGTGAGATGTTTGGACAACAATGTAATGGCCGAGGAGGACCAGTTCGTTGGCCACCCCGCTCCCCTGATTTTACACCACTTGACTTTTTCTTGTGGAGTTACCTGAAGGACAAGGTTTATGCTGCGCAGCCCGCCTCACTGGAGGATCTGGTTCAACGAATCCAGGAAACGTGCCGAGGAGTGACACCAGCCATGCTTGCCGATGTTTTGGCGTCAGTTAGGTTCCATGCCCAATTGTGTTATGGTGCCCACAGTCGTCACATCGAGCATTTTGTTGATTAACTTTTTTTTTTTAAAGTGTTTGAAGTAACTTGTTTGTGCAGTGTGACTGTTTGTAAGCTACAAACAGTTCACCACATGATTGTGGGTGATTGGTTGGTCCGATTTGGATGATTTTTTTTTTGTTTTGTTTGTTTTTTTTATGCTGAACAAGTTTGCAATTGGGTTTTTTTTTCTCTATCCCTTACGGTTTTTGAGATAAATTTTGAATGTGTCCTAATTTGCATAATTTGATGATGAAAAGTGCACGATTGGTTAGGCCACCCACAACTTCCTATTCATTGGATTCATCAAAATTGACATATCTGCTTCGGTTCAAAAAATAAAAGGGCGGTTCAGACTTTTGTATTCACCCTGTATGTATTTATATATCTTCTATCACTTGTTAATATTAATGGAAAATATATTCATTAAAGAAGCTTGCATGCATACCCTTAAAGACAATCGGAATCTACCTTCAGGGAGCCTTTGAGTCATGGAAAAGCCGCTGGCAAAGTGTGTCGATGCTCAAGGGATGTATTTTGAAGAATATTAAGGTTTTGTAGCAATATCTGAAATAAATCTATTTTTCAGAAACTTTTCTCGATATTTTTTATTACACACTCTGTATCTTATGGCTACCATGTCTGTTTCAATGCCTTTGTTATTCAAGTCACGCACCTTCAACAAGTGAAGTGAAGCAATTAGTTTTAAATGTTTACATAAGATTGCGTGAATAATATCCAAATAATTCTATAGCAAGCAATCATCCTGTCTTTAGAGTAAGTCTTTCTTATTACCTACCCCCTTCTTCTTTATTGATCCCGTTCAATGATACAATGATTCGCAACTGTACTTTTCCTTCATTGCAAGGTTAACCAGTCCCGAACTGTACTTGCAGAAAGCTCATAGAAATATTTTGGCTGGTGTTTGAACCAATTGTGCACGCACTTAGTGACTTCAAAGTTTTGTGATGTATACTCCACTTATATTAATTTGTGAATGAATCTACTTAATCTGCTTCTCATGATCTTAGTGGATGGCTCTCTTATTGTGCTGTGCAATCCACATTTCTCTGACAAAATTATGTTTTTTTACGAGGTGCGTTCAAGTTCTCACATCTCCTAATTTATTTTTGAAAACTATTGATCCTAGAAAGCTGAAACTCCTGTCATTTGTCCACATAGTCAACCTCTAGCCGTATACATTTTTCACAACGCTGAAGCCATGATTGCATCGCCGCTGCAAACACTTCTATAGTAGTCTGTTTTGCTTACTAAAAAGCCGCTCGATGAGCAGAAGCTTTATTCCGTTCTTGCATAAGCGATTTTCCAGTAGACAAAACTGGTTCCTAAAGAAGCATTTGCGGCGACCTACCAATCATGGCATCAGCATTGTGAAAAATGTCTACGGGTAAAGGTTGACTATGTGGACAAATCACAGGAGTTTCAGCTTTCTAGGGTCAATAGTTTTTCAAAAATAAATTAGGACACCTTAGAACTTGAACACACCTCGTAATATTACGAGGGTCAGTCAAATGAAAACCGGAAATATTTTTTTATAGCTCCTTTATTACAGACAGAGTTGGAACAAGTACACTACTTTTCAATGTAGCCCCCCTGCTTTTCGATGCATTTCCGCCACCAAGTCGGGAGGGTATGGATACCTCTGGAAAAAAAATCGTTTGGCTGCGCGAGCAGCCACTCATGCACCACCTGTTTCACCTCCATGTCCAGGGTCGTAGCCAGGACGTTATCTTGGAGGGGGGGGGGGCGATTTTCAGAAATTCTGGACTTTTTTCAAAAATTCCACTGAGTCGGACCTTTTACCATATTTGGGAGGCGGACCTTTTTCCATAATGGGTTGGTCGTCGACCCCCCCCCCCCCATTACAGGCCTGATGTCGGTCGTGAACATGTGGCCACCTAAGGAGTCCTTTAGTGAGCCAAAGATGTGGAAGTCGGAGGGTGCGAGGTCGGGAGAGTAAGGAGGATGGGGGAGGCACTCCAGATGCAAGTCCTGGATAGTTGCCACAGTCGCACGAGCTGTATGAGGTCGCGCGTTGTCATGCTGGATGAGACCGCCTGCTGAGAGGAGTCCGCAGCGCTTGGTGCGTATAGCAAGTTTCAGAATGTCACGCACCAATTCACTATAGGTGGCACTGGTCATCGTCTTGCCCTTAACCATGTAATGTTCCACTATGGGACCCTTGTGGTCCCAGAACAAGGCCAGTATTACCTTTCCTGCAGATGACTGGCTGTGGAACTTTTTCGGCTTTGGTGATGTCAAGTGCCGCCATTCCTTACTGGAGCACTTGGTCTGTGATTGGTAGTGATGGACCTAGGACTCGTCTCCAGTCACAATTCGCTCCAAAAATTCGTAGCGGCGCAGCAGCTCTTGGCAGGCATCGACATGCCTCGCCTTTATTTTGGGCGTCAGCCGATGAGAGACCCATCTATGGACAATATGCTGAACAGAGCCATGACTGGCCTGTAATGCCGTTGCAATATCATCGATAGTGACCCGTCTATCCTGCAGAATCATCTCCTCCGCCGCTGCAGTTGTTTCGGCTGTCACAAGACGATGTGCCTAGCCTGGCCCCGGTGCATCCGCCAAACTTGTTGTGTTGCTGGTGAATTTCTTACACCATTCGTACACCTGAGTCTGGGATACACATGCAGCACCATACTCTGCCAACATGCGTCAATGGATTTCTATTGGTTTCATGCCTTCACTGTGTAGGAAACTGATCACTCCACGCTGCTCTACTTTGGTACGTTCTAACAGAAGGGCTGCCATATTGGAAATCACCGTATGGCACCACTGGATCATGTGGGGACGCGGAACCAATGCCAATTGATGGCGGCAGAGTCCACGTGCATGCATGCCGGGTCTGATCGCAATGGGAGTGTTTTTCGATTTTTTACAGCGGTTTTCCGGTTTTCAATGGACTCGGCCTCTTATTTCTTTGTTGTTTTGTCTAAAGCAATCGAAAGAAAATGAAGAACTGTATTATTTCTTTCTTTATTTATATTTTTTAGCTGCCTTCAATTTAAGAACACTTAAAGCAAGGCAAAATTGCTTCGAAAAGGGTCGAACAGCCGACCACACCATCCTTGAAACCACATAACCGTGCATCAGGTAGAGTGATGGAAGGGGGAGGTAGAGAAAGAAGGAGAGGGGGAGGTAGAGAAAGAAGGAGAGGGAGAGGAAAAGGAGAAAGCATTGGGAGCCGAGGCTTGGATGGCTTCCTCTGCGACTTGTGACAAAGTGCGTCGAAATACATATGCTTTGGTGATAAATTTAACTGTTAACTAAATGAAAAATTATCACAATATCCGATCGAGTGCGTTGTCTCATCAATAAACAGACACACAGTCGACATACAGTGAAATTGGGCGGCAACGATCACAAGAGACAACGATCATTATCAAACGTACTCTGAGAAAAGCAGGAGCAATAAATGTAGAAACTGGAGCGTTTATTCAAATTCAAGAGGTGAAACTTGTGAAAAACCAAGAGACAATGGACACGACAGTGCCAAGCATCAGGTACCCTCAGCAGGAATGATCTACTGACCGACGCAGTGTGATCGTGGTCAGCGAAGGCCTTTATCCAAAGCGGGAAGAGAAATAACATCTCCGTAGAGGAACTCACCAGGCCTTTCATAGGTGCATTCGACTGGTGCGTAGGTGCGTTCGACTCCATTCCTCTTATTGCTCATATGAACGAAACAGTGAAAGGTATAGCATTAAATGCATCCAATATCTTATATATTGGAGGACTCCCTTGAAGAGTCAGTTGTAATGCATTTACCCTTCATCAGTAATTTACATGCTATTTTCTCAAATCTCAATGACCATGACTTAATCTGCAATTATCTAGATAAAGTTTATATGATTTTCATTTTGTCCCTCCTTTCTTCCCAAATCAACTTTGCTGTTATTATTGCTAATCTTATTAAATAATAAATCTTTATACCCAACATTCATTGCATTCAGTCTCACTTCATATGCTCGATCACGTGCATCCAACTAGAATATGGTTTATAATCTAAGTTTTATTTTAGAGTTTGAGAGTTTGGAATAATACCCCTGAATAAGTCATTGCGGCTAGAAAACAGATTTATCCACTATATGATCTTGTGTCGTGTTTAGAATAATTCGAGAGCTCTATTAAATCATATTAATACCATTGTGTTACTCCCAACTGGACTAGTGGTCAAATTTCTCAAATTCGAAATTCTTGATTTCTATTGGATAAGTCTTTTTTCTTCATGCATGTGCGTGTGAAATAAAGGAACAAAAGGGAGAGAGCAAAAGGACGTTATCAGGAGAGGGATGAAAATAGCGATGTCTCCGATAAGACCCAACTTACGAGTCGTCAAAAGTGTACGTGACAAGAACTTGCTCACTGATGAACATACACTGTCATATCAATGAATTATGACCAGCACCCTTTCAAGGCACATGCATAGTTCGCCCCAATAACGATTACACATTGCAAAATTTGCATAACAGTGGTGCCAACAGACGTGTATTCGACATTACCGTTAAACGCACCCTGCTACAGATGGGCCTGAACAGTTGACACATGGTTGCTGCACCAATGTTGACCAGGGGTCATCGTCAACGACACCTAGACTTTACACGTGAGCACCGCCACTGGACCACAGACGAGTGGGCTAAGGTCGCCTTCTCCGACGAGTCAAGGTTTTTTGCTCCATAAGATTGACGGGCGATGGCGAGTGCATCGTGAATGCCATGAAAAGAGACTGCAGGAGGCTATTGTGGGCTGGGAACTGGCTGGTGGGGGTGGTGTGCATGAAACTCTTCTGTTGGGAGCAGTTAGGTCCAATGATTCATCTAGAGGGCAATTTGAATGCCAGTGGCTATCTGTCAATCGTAGCAGACTAGGTGCACCTGTACATGCTCACGATGTTCCCCCAATGTGATGGTGTGTTCCAGCAGGACAATGCACCCTGCCACAAGGCATGTCTCCTTCTGGATTGGTTCGAGGAACACTACTGACTTTCGAGTGCTCCCTTGGCCCGCTAATTCGCCGGACATCAATCCAATCGAACATTTAAATGTTCCTAAATTTGTGGGAGCACCTTGATTGCCATGTACGGCAGCTGGACCCTCCACCTATGACTCTCGAAGCTCTGTTGGACAGCGCTTCAAGCGGAATGGACGGCCATACAATCGGACACATACCGTGCACTTCTTGCATGCATGTCACGACGCCTAGCAGCAGTTATAGCAGCAAAGGGTGGCTACTCCCATTACTAAGCAGGTGGTCATAATTCAGTGATATGAAAGTATGTAAATGTGTCATCAGCATGTTATTGAACGTTGTGTAACTGATATTGGCTGGGACAATCGCACGGCTGCAGAAAGTTAATGGGATTCAGAAAAATCAGCCTAATAGTCGGTGATCACCGATGCAACGAAAGAAAAGGACTCTATCAATAGATGTTCCTACCTAATAAGGTGTTGGTGGGTTGTAACTCCATGCGACACAGTGGGATAGCTGGAACCATAGGAGTAGGAAGCCAATAAGACACGGTAGGAACATCTGGAAAACAGATTCTGCTATAGAACGGAGCCCACCATACACAGGCTCACCGAGCAACAGCAGGGTACGACAACAAGTGAAGGATCATCGGAACGATTGTGAATGTGACAGATCACATTAACATCCAAGAGACAAGGTAAGTAACGTATGCAATTCAGTGGTAACTTTGTGATAATTTATGTTGAACACTAACTGAATGTAATTGTGCACATTTTTTCTCAAGGTGATTCAGAACTGTGCTTGAGTGCATATTCATATTTTTTTTGCTAAGTAAAGAAATTTTGTCAATGAAACGATTGATCTATAGCACTCTTAATTAGCATAATCCTGATTAACATGTAATATGTGCCACACTTGCCCATTCCAATGCAGGCTCCAACACTCCCCGCTCCGGGTCTATGGAATTCAGCATGATGAGATTAGACTCGACGCCAGCCAGTGCTATGCTCAGCGCCTTCCTTCATCGAGGTTGCAGGAGAAATCTTCATGCCACTGTCGTTGATTATGACCATGAAGTGACACTCATTAATAACAAGAAGCGTCCCTTCATAACTCAGTTGATAAATCATGAGACAGCGATTGAGTGACAGTTATGCCGAGACTTTGGATGGCTGTCTCCATATTGAATAAATTAATGACAGTTCTTTCATGACTATCTTTTCTACAGTTAAAAGCGCACTCGCCATTGAACACTCGAACACCTGCGATGATCCAATTGCGTTGTGTATTGCATTGTGTTGTTGTTTCAGTTTTTCACTCTCTATTTTAAAGACAACCAAAGTTTTAATAAACCCCACAGTTTTCAAAAGAAAGGAGAACTCCCAATTGATGGGCGCACAGGCATCACTTAAACTGTTGTGTATTATCGTTCTCTCAATTTATTCACTTTTCCACGATTGGGAAAAGGTCACGGGGAGACACCAAAGCTTAACAATGGAGAGCGTGCTCTTCCCCTCCCAATAGGCGTAAAAACACAAAAAGGCGTGAACGTCGATACAAAGAGCAAACGAGGATAATATAAAATTAGCAAATCTTTAAATTTTCTTATAGAATTGGACATTTGGTCAGACACATAAGCATTAAAATGCATGTATAAGAGGTGAGCAAATAAAACAATAAAAGAAAATAAAGCAAAACATGAATTATATGAATAAATATAATGAAAACAATTGGATCCACAAGGATTTTCATTTATAAAATTAATTAAGACAATTCATATTGTCACAAACACATAACCAATTATTTCTTAATAAGTAAATAAAGAATCTGTATCTTTAGGCTAATATAGTAGCGCTCAGAAAATAAGGCATGAGTACCATTTTTTATGTAAATTTAAAAACGATCATCGGACTGAACCAATATTTTAAAGGAGGGTGTAGAAAGGTGAAACACTTCATAAAACCCAAACAATTGGGAGATAATTCTCATTCAAAAACTGAACAGACACTTTTGCTGGTTTGGCGACATTCAAAATGGCACAGGTCACTTTTGCTGAAAAAAGTAAGTTTTCATTGTCACCAGACAATGCATAAAAATAACTGTAGCATATTACTTCTTCAATTTTTATAGGAAAATGTCAAATCAAAGGGTACATCTCGATTTGAAGGTCCAGAAGACAACTGCAAAAGCCGGTGAGGAGGGGAAATCTTACAACAGCATCGCACATGCTTTCAATATTCCAAAAAGTACAGTAAGAAATATTATTAAATGAAAGAGGGCAAGAGGAGATCTCCAACGAAAGACTGGATCAGGAAGACCACGTATTACCACAGAAAAGGAAGATAGACTGCTTTGTCGGTTATCGAAAGCTCAGCCCAGACTTAGAGCAGTGGATTTGAACCGTGAAATGCAGAAGCTTATGGGGTTAAAGTTAGTGTTTCTACAACAAAACGGCATTTAATAGAAGCAGACTTGAATAGTAGGCGTCCTGCAAAGAAACCTCTCATTACAGCAGCGAACAGGAAGGCCCGACTTGCCTTTGCAAAGAAGTACCAGCACTGGAACTCCAACGAATGGGCGAAAACTCTCTGGAGTGATGAATATAAGTTTCTGCTTTTAGGAACAGATGGAATACAATATACAGGGCGTTTCATAATTGGTGTCCCGTCTTTAGGTCCAAATAATGACTGAAGGGGAACAGATTGGGGTAAAATGAATATTGATTATTTGGTTTTAATGTCCCCTAATTCAGAATAAAAACATTTCGCGTCCCTGGGGTGAAGGGGTAAATTTTGAAAATTTTAATTTTGTAGGGGTAGGGGTTAGACCCCATGTGTTATTTAGAAAGTTGTAGAGCATCATGTAAAATGTGGGTTTAGCAAAAAACCCGGTGGAAAAATTTCATCCCGTCCTTTATCGAGTGGGTAAAGTGAAAGGTATGGCTAGCTAATGTAGGTAAAGTTATCAACAGCAGTGTTCCCTTGATGTTTCTATTGAGCTATCATCGTAAGGCCTATCGACTGCATCGGCTGCACATCTGTTTCAAATGAGACATTTTCAAATTTCCCACCAGAGGGCCTAATGAAGAGCGGACCGAATAGAGATCACTATCAATCATCAAACAATGACTGTTATCCAATCTTGTGTCGCATGTGTGTCAACCTCTGAATCCTACCGGCACGCTTTTCGACCAGGTAAAAGCATATAAATTAAGACAATCGACAATTGTTTCTTATCCTTGCCTTGGTGATTGACAACAGAGCATGAATCACTGCTCCACTGACTTCATGGATCGATAACATGGCCGACTTGGAATATTTTCAGAAGAATTTGTAAGTTGATTATAGTTAAGATTCCTTATAAATGTATTTGACCACGGTGTTGACTCAGTTTGGTACTCTGAATTTTACCTATGGGAACTTATTGTACTTAAGATTTTTTTTGATCTGACTTTTAAAGACTTAGGGTAACTGTGTTCCTCCCTTCAAAAGGAACACACAACGCTTTCTGCGTCTTGAAACTAGCAAAGAAGTTAGAACTCTTTGGTTATGATCCATTGTTATATGTTACATTTAATGAAATGTAATTATCTAAATAAATATTAAATATATTCCATTCAAATAAAATAAAAGCAATCCTATGTATCTCTTCTACCTGACAAAAGATCAATGTTAATTTGTAATTTTATGCAAACTTTTTTTGCCTTAATAAAATATTATCATTTCTTTAGTTTTTGAACCTTATTTTCACACCCACTATTTACCCATTTCACTACAGCATTAACCTTAGCAAACGCACTATTCCTTCATTACCTTTCTCTTTATCTTTTCTCAGTTATTTCCTCTTTTTAATGTTCTTTCACAGATTTCTTCTTCTATGTTCATTTTATATCAGTCCCGGTTTTTACTTTCTATACTTCTTTTTACAGTGGCCCTTGACCCGTAGCTCTTTTATACGTAGCCCTATCATTTTTAACCTTTTTGTTAGTGTTCGGGAAAATTCAGATTTTTTATGTAAAAATAGATATGATTTTATTTGTAATTAATTATTCTATTTTTTCTATTCTTTAAGTTTTTTTTTACTGTTTTGCAGACAATGAATGTTGAGTATATATTGTTTTAATAAATGTTAATTAAAAAATCTCCACGTGATTATCACTGTCTGCAGCTAGTTGTCCCTCGCGAATAATTTTCGTGATCACGAGGATGTGTGTCCCACTATTGTTGATGTTCTTTCTGTGGTTACTGTTTTTTTTTATTTCAGACAGACCACTTCCAGCTTCTGGCTTGACCAGTCGTCCCTCCTTCTGGTCCTCCACGTCCTTACTAGCCTGCAGCATAACGTTCAACTTCCATTTATCATTTTCATTCCAATGCTCTGCAAATTACTCCTACCCTGCCGTTCAATGTTTACTTTCTTATTGAATTTCCCACTTTCTCGCGGCAGCCATGATTCTTTACCGAGCAGCATTGTTTTGCGGGTTTACCCATAAGGTAATAATGAAATTTCTTTTAATGCTATTTCAACAATAACGTGCATAAGGGACGCCATGCTGCACATTTTTCAATCTTGTTCCCCATTATTAATTATTATTTCACAGTCTTTCTTTAGACATTAAATGGGAATTTTGAAATTTCTTTTCCTTATTCTTTATAAAAAATTGGTTTGTCTCAATTTTTTTTATATTTAATCTCAATTCGCTCAATGTTGCGATTAATATTTCTCGTTACAGTGTTTTGCAGTATTTAACGTACATTTAAGTATTTCTTTATTTTATTCCGAGAAATATTTTCTTTTGTAATTGAGATCGCAATGCCTATTCCTCAATTAAATCATATTCTATAGAACATTCTTTTGTACAGAATTTTTGTATTTTATAAATAAATATCGCAATTTTTAAACCAAAATAAAAGTCTTTTAACGAGCCACGTTTACTCTTAAGTTTTGGGGTTCTCTCTTTTAAAGTACCGCCCATTAAATTCTATTTATTTTGCTTCCCCCTCTGAACATATGGTAGCAGAGCGTGGTTTCTTTCTTTTATTTTAATACAATATGGAGGAATCATATTTTGAAGAGGGTCATTCCCTCCCTAGGCCAACGAGTGCCAATTATATTCAATGGACGTATCGAGTTTTAACCTTTCTCGAAACCAAAGGGCTAGCCAAATATGTCCAAGAAGAAATCTCTCTCCCTACGGAAGCATCAGCCAGCTCATCCATGCGCCTTGATTGGGCAAAAGTACGGCATTACCTCCTCAGTATGGTGAGTAATGATATTGTCATCATGCTTCAAGATGACAATCCCTATACATTGTGGGAAGCAATTAAGCGTCGATATGGAAGGCCGGATTCAGTGACACAGGCTGAAATAATGCGGAGTCTCTTAGCCTTACGTTTCTTAGATGCTGATGATTCAAATGCCTATCTAGTAAGAGCGCTACAAATCCGTGCTCAGGCTGGAGCCGTGTCCTTGGTTTTGGATGATAAAATTTTGAGTGACCATATGGTCGCAGGTCTACCCTCAACTTATACTCCATTGAGACTCACGGTCCAATCAAACCCATCAATGTCAATTGAAACCTTCCTGAGTCAACTAAATGTGGTTTTTAAGGACCACACCACACTAAATTCCTCAACAGGTGTAGCCTCGTGTGCCACCTCTGTTTCTTCCCCGCGTCCACATCCAAATGCCCGTCGAACAAATGACGTAACATGCCATAATTGTGGAGGCTGAGGACACGTAAAAACGGTTTGTCGGTCCAAAATTTATCCCACTACTGCAGGTGCAGCTACTTCATACACCGTGACACCCTCTCGTTCGCAAGATCCTGCATCAACAAAGCGCATACCTCGTGCATCAGCTTCACGTCCTAAGCGTAAGCCTCGCAAATTGGGTACAAAAGGACAAAGCAAGAAACCTGCAGTCAACTGTGTTGGTGTTCCAAACAAGGATTGGATAGTTGACACGGGCAGCTCATTTCATATAATTAAAGAAAAACAGTTCTTTGATTCTTTTCAAAGCTATCATAAGCGGATACATACTGCAGACCCTAAGAAAACGATTGCTGCCATCGGTACTGGTGCGGCAAGCGTGTTGTTAGATTCAGGAGCAGTTTTAAAACTCCATGACGAGCTGTGTGCCCCAAACGCGTGCCTTAATCTTGTCTCCGTGAGTCAATTATCAAAGCAGGGTTACAGTCTTCACTTCGGCCCAACTGGTTATTCCATTACTTCACCCAAGGGCATGACCATCGCTGCACAGGAGGGCGTGGAGGACCTCCCGTTCCTTCCCGTGGTCTCAAATATCCATTCAGTTTCCCAAACGGACCCCCCATTACTTTCAATGGCTGTCACTTATAGTGACATTCACAATGCATTGGGCCAACCGTCATCAAAAAAACTCACCGCAGCCGTGAAACACCATAGCATGCGTGGTCTTTAAGTTATGCCGCCATTAATTGATGACCAACCATGTGTTGCATGCCTTCAGGCACGATTATGCAATGCCCCTCACAACACTGTACAAGGTCAATGGTCAACACGTCCTTTACAGCTACTTCACGTGTATACAGTGGGACCAATGCCTACCACTTTTATCCATGGAAACAAATTCCTATTAGTAGCAGTCGATGATTTCTCACGAAAAACTTTCGTTTGTGCTACTCCGACAAAAAGTTAAGTGCCAAAAGCGTTAATAGACTTAATACTAAAGCTACAACGCTCTACAGGACAAAATCTGGCGTATATACGTTCCGATAATGGAACAGAATTCACCAATACGGAGCTAGGTGAGTTCTGTACGAAGCAAGGCATATCTCAACAAATCACCGTTCCTGAGAACCCCCAGGCAAATGGTGTTGCTGAGAGAACCATTTGCGATGGAATTAGAGTTCTTCTTGCATCGTCAAAAGTTCCGCACCGATTCTGGGACCATGCTGCGACTACAGCAGCATAAAATCTGAATTATTTGCCTTGACGTGGACAAACTAAGTCCCCTGAAGAGATATGGTCCAAAAAAAAACCGACCATCAAAAATCGAGCTCCTTTCGGTTGCCTGGTATACTATTATATACCCAAGTCGCACCGATCAAAATTTGACGCTCGCGCCAAAAGTGGTGTTTTTATGGGATACTCCGCTTCATCTCCTGGGTACCTTATTTATGCACTCAATGAGAGCAAGTTTTTACGAGTTTTTTCTACTACACCAATGCTGGGTGCACCATTCTCTTAACAGTCTACGTGGATGACATCGTGGCAGCAGCAACAACAAATGTCTCCATCCTAACCTCCATCGTGGACAAAGTGAAACAAGAAATCGACCTCGTGGAGTTAGGAGTGGTAAAGCATCTGCTAGGTATGAATGTGTCACAAGTGAACGGTTCAATTCATTTGTCACAGGCACATTATATCAAGCAAATCCTGCATGATTATGGCCTTCAAGACATCAAACCAAAGACCATGCCACTAAGCCCTCATGTGAACCTTGATGATACTGCGGATTCACAACCGGTCGATTCTACCAATTACCAATCTCTTCTCAGTTCCTTAATGTATGTAATGACTTGCACGCGGCCGGATATAGCTTTTGCAATTACTAGGCTGTCGACATATGCTAAATCGCCTACACATTTGCATATGACTGCTCTTAAGGGCGTCGCTTCTTGTCTTAAACACACCTGCGACACATCACTCGTTTTTACTCCATCCACGGGTCCTTTGTGCGCATTCGCTGACGCTAGCTGGTGTGTCACCCCACGGAGTAAAGGATACTCTGGAATTTTTATCAAAATGGGGGAAAATACCATAACTTGGTCATCTAAGAAGCAACGTTTAGTCGCCCTGAGCAGCTGCGAAGCCGAAATAATCGCTATAAACGAATGTGTGAAGCCACTGAAATGTCTTTGGGACCTCATAGCCGAGTGAGGACAAGGGGAGTTTGTTTCTTTCCCCACAATCATTTATACTGACTCAACGTCTGCCATAGCATGTCTGGGAGCATTAGAATCGAAGAGTAGGACAAGACACATCTTGAGATTGCATAATTTCATCGCGTGAGAAATTAATCTTCAGAATGTGATTCTTACCTACTGTTCTTCCCCCGACATGCCGGCAGATGCACTAACTAAACCTCTACCTGCCCCTGCTTTACGCAGATTCCTGGATTTGTTATCCTTATCTGAGCAGGATAAGTAATTATTTATATTAAAATTACTTAACTCATTGGTTTGCTGGCCTACACGAGGGTATTTACAAAGTTTATCTTGTTCCTTTAAACTTCATAATTGCAAAGTTATTTACTTCATGGGATAAGAGGGGTTCTAAACGCAATATTTTTTTGTTAAATGACTTTAGCTTTAAAATCACAAAAGGATATCTTTTGGGCTTGTTCTTACCTTACATGAAGGCAGTAACCACATTGTTTTTTTTACTACATGATATGTTTTTTTTACATTCATTAACGTATTGTACGTTTAATATACATTTTAATTATGGTATACCAAAATGCAAAATATACTTTTTTGTCTTTTTGCTAACAAGGCAAAACAAACTGTGTGCGCACACAAAAGTGAAAGGAAATAATAAAGGCATAAGTGTTTATTTGTTTATTGTGACTTAGACAATTTTTTTTTTTAATCTGTATAGGTAACATCAGTACCTAAACTTCTATCTGTACAAATGACCCTGGCCCAAATGTAAAACGGAACAGATTAGTGAAGCTTTAGCAGCCTGTCCGATGTTTGTTGCCACCTCCGCATGTTATTGTACAGCTGTGGATGTGTAAGTGATTGTTTTCATGAACTGAACACTGTTAAACGCACCACCGCGTTTCAGAACGATATAAGAGCCACATCCTTTGATGATTCAATGACAAAGAGTTTGCTAATGCTCACCTGTCCTTTCAAACTGGTTCTGTTGTTCGAAGTGGTATTTCTCACTCAATTGTCCAATGATGCTACCCGTCCGTATGCCTGGGAAGTTGTAAGGCAGAGCTAGGAACATGAGGCTGTTCCCTGAGTGCTACAGTAAGTTGATAGAATGAGATAGTGTGATTATTCCTGTCTTCCTAGTGAAGCGCTGACAACCAGTGTGTCCTGGTGGTGCTGTCCTGAGAGGCGTGTAGGGGGTGCATTAGGTTTGGGTTTTGGCGCTGAAGCGTCAGTCTTGTTCTCTCAGGGGTTTCTCTGACCAATACCTTTTCTTTTTTTGGGTGGCATTTCGATAGGCATGAGTTAACACCTATCCTTCGATTGATTATAATCATTATTAAAGAGCACAATATAGATAACCGTTTGCCTGTTAATTTGAAGAGTTGATGTATTCCTTTATTCGGAATTAAACTGTAATAGGTATTACACTGCTCAAGAATTCTAAACACACTATACACACACACAGATACATGCACAAACAAACACACAAACTTTCATCAATCGTCTGAACGTTTGTCAGGGAACTGAAGGGAGACACGTGTATCTCCTTTGCCTCATCGAGAGAGACTGCCCTATCTATATCGTTTATTATATTCATTTCCTGCTCATTGTTAATAATTCTTGGAAACGAATATTCTATCACTGTATCATCATGACAGGATTATTGCATCATCACCACATCAGCTTCCAAAACATTGTCATTCACACAGATTATTGTCGAAAGGTTTCGGGGATTTTTTAGGAAATGTTTGGATCTGCTGTGCTACAAAATAAGCTAGGCGATATCCCTGGGATTGCTGGGACTCATTTTTGATGAAATTTTGAAATACTGAAATACTGGTCTTATCACCTGTAATAATTCGAATACTATCTCATGCCTAAAGTTTCTGCGTACACTTTACTTTTACCTTTTGTAAATATAAAGAATTTTAGATAAGACATTATTATCTTCTGAAAAAAGGAGCATGAATATACAATAAAAATGAACACATGAAAAAGCTTAGAATTAATACAATTGAAATTCATAATGAAAAATTGAAAAAAATTTTTAATTGCTCCCAATGGATGGACCTCTAAAGAATTTCTTGGTCACAGATAGCCTAAGAAAATTACTGGTCACAATCTTATTTTAGATGTACGCTGCCCTGCTGTGGTGAACTTCGATGATACAACTCTTTTCTTGGATGGCAATTAATGTACATGATCGTTTGTGTCTGTGTGTTCTGCAATTTTAACAATATGAGTGAGGTTATTCATTTCTTGATAATCTGTTGTTGTAATTCACCCTCTGCTCTCGATGTCTTAAAGCAAATTTTGGCCATTGATCACTTTGTGTGGTCTAGCAGTTGCAGTTTCTTCTGTTGACCGATCACCACTCGCCTGATTGTACTAGCAAAACCAACATGCACCGAGCAAACTGACTGCTTCCTCTGTCGTCTTTCCACTCTTTCTCAATAGTCTGCTAATTCTCCATTATTTCCAGTTACTGATCATTTTTAAATATTTTCAAGAAAGGGTTAAGTTCTAATACCTATCAACTCTAGGAAAAGCCTGAACAACAATAATTCAAAGTGTTTTTACAAATTCGATTTTGTTTTATAATTCTCAGAGGCAGGATGGAATCTTCATTCTTAATGAACTACTTATACTGCACATTTTGCCTTGCATGGTTGATCATGAGATATCTCTTATTAGTATGCTCTGCCATCATGAATATCGATTTATTATCAATAATTATTTTTTCGAAATCTGAGGTGACAGTGATCTTCCTCTTGTTTTGAAGATCAAGTGTGCAAAATTTCATCAAGAATAAAACTGTAGATGTGGATAAGAAAGAAACAAACAAACCCTCAAAAGAAATATTTTTCTTTATTCATATACTGTATATACTCGAGCATAAGTCGCAAAATTTTGTACAGGGGTGCGACGTTTACTCAAGCCTAGCTAAAATTACCTGTCGATGGGCTGCCTATCAATGTTGATATATCGTAGTTTGTTTCATTACCAGCTATTGCCATGTTTGATTGAATAGCAAACAAGTAGTCATTAATTTGATAAATTGAAGTGGAATATAATATCTATTTATTAGTGTTAACAGTAATCACCTATAGAAAATTATTTATCTTCGGATAATATCGAGGAAACTAACTTCAAAGGAGATATAAACACGACTTCACTTCGCATGCCGCCATTTTGAATAAATTAATGAACACAGCCATGGAGTTGCATTTTGTACTGATGAACTTCAAACGAAATTAACTTATAATATACATCGCAGTACTTTAATTATGCACTATATACAATGTACAGTTCATCATACATTAGATTCATTCACTTTTTATTTGAATTTGTTGTCGCAGAAAACTAGTACAAAAGTAAATTGTCAATATGAATGGCAACTTCGACGTGATAAAATGCCATTCTGTTTTCATGAACTTCAAATGAAATTATCATATAATATGCATCACTGCCCTTAAATTTTATTAAATTAATATGTATTTATTATTGTTTAATCACCGACAGAATATTATTTATCTCTTCTCTTTACCCTTTGTCCCCACATTTTGGCAGAAAGGGAGAGAGAGAGTGGGGATGGGCAAACAGAGAGAGCAGGAGTTGTCATGACAGTGGCAAGGGAGATGAGAGTGGACATTCCGGGGAAGAAATGTGCGAAGAAAAAATTGACTGTGAGCAAGTGTGAGAGAACAAAAACACTCATGTGGCATGTGTTCACGAGAAAGACGTTTGTAACAGCTAAGCTATCAGCGTAGTGATGACCACCTATGATGAGACGGGCACCGCCGGGTAATGAGCCACGAGACGCTCGATGTTGATCGGGAAGGAGACAATGCAGCAGCGGAGGTGAGTGCGTCAACTTGGGCAGCATGCGTCGCCAGCTTACAGAGGGCACAGCGGCAAGGAAGGAGGAGAGAGCGGCTGTTATCGGCAGACGTGGGGGTTTGGGGATGATAAAGCATAACTTCGCTTCCCGAACCCTGCTCTGAGATAAGCGGCTGGCTGCCTCTAACAATTGGGGCTCCAAGTGGCGTGAGTGGCGAGCCTGTAGGCTAGTAGCCCACAGGGTGGTCTCCAACAGCTGGGCAAGTTCAGGAGGAGCACGTGCGGATTTAAGCGCGCGAGAGTCGGCATCTCACTTACCGTGGGCAACATTAAGTCTTAACCTTAGCTTGCTAAATCTGTCCCGTTGCCAGAAAAACAACAGAAGGGGGGGGGGGAGTTTTATAAGTTGAGCTGGACTGAATAAAACTTAGATATTAAGTATTTTGACTAAATGAAACCAAGCACTATACGATCACAATAAAGGCCAATTCTTAACTGAAGTTTAGAGGGGTAGGACTACTTAGGAGGAACAACTTGCATGGGTATTTGTTCAGAGGGGGAAGCAAAATAAATAGAATTTAATGGGTGGTACTTTAAAAGAAAGAACCCCAAAACTTAAGAGTAAACGTGGCTCGTTAAAAGACTTTTATTTTGGTTTAAAAAATTGCGATATTTATTTATAAAATACAAAAATTCTGTACAAAAG
>JAHWFO010036074.1:919990-973228 GCA_023313115.1 Rhysida immarginata | reverse complement strand
TGGAAAAACTTATCGAAATTTAGAAACCAGATTCAAAGAACATATATATTATATAAAAAATGCACTAAAAAACTCCAAATATGCAGAACACATTTTATTAAGCAAACATAAAACCGGGAATTACGAAGAAACATGCAAACTAGTCTACAAAATTAATAATAAGAGAGAAATAATAATCATCGAAAATTTTATTATTTTTATGCTAAATAAATTTTATCCACAAGAAATTTTAAATAATGCCGAATTATTAGATAGTAATTTATTATTCAACCAAATACTGAAGAAGGAGAAAATAAAAGAACTATTAAACAAAAACAAAAGAATACAAGAACTATGTAATTAAACAAATATTCATAAAATAAGATAATACTATATTTTATATTAATAAAACTACAATATATAAGATAAATACTAATAATAATGACAACAATATAACCAAAAAACAATGAATAGAAGAAACATTGTTCAAAATTTAAAAAAGAATACCATTGTAAGACATTTAAACATCTCAACTGAAAAATACTGATGATGTCCAAAAGGATGAAAATCGATTATATATCTATCTAAACCAATTGTATTGTAAAATGGACGTTATGAAATTATAACTATAATACCTAAATCAAGTACTAAAAATTTTTATTTAAATAATAAATTCTGAATATTTGCCATACCTTTTACTCTTTATTTCAGTTTTCTGAATATTTAAGCCATTATCAGAAGGATGACTAAGTTCTGCAACATACTGTTCAAGTAAATGTCTGAGTTTTTCATCAAAATGCTCTACAAAGTCATCCCGTAGAATCTGTAAAAATCATTCAAATATCTGGTTAATCAAAAAAAAATACATTAAGTAACACTTATACAGGGTGTAACTAAAGGTGTGTTACAAACTTTGGGGAATGATAGAACTGGTCAAAATAAGCATATTTTGTTCTATGAACATTGGTCCACAACTGCATTGTTTAAGAGTTATAGCAACTGTTCAAAATGACGCCCTTCAGCGTCAATGCAGGCTTGCATTCGTCGCTGTACGTTGCAAGACACCCGTTGCAACATCTGCTGGGAGTCCCTGATGTTGTCTGCTGCTACAGCCAATCGTGTGATGAGTTCCTCCACTGAATTAACCATTGTTTCGTACATCAGGGAATTTAGGTGGCCCCACACAAAGAAATCCAAAGGTATTAGGTCTGGTGATCGTAGCGGCCAGGTAACTGGACCACCCCGTCCAATCCAACGATCGCCAAACGTATCAGTGAGGAAGGCCCGGACATGCTGTGAGAAATATGGAGTGCACCATCATGTTGGAACCACATTACTTGACGGATGTTACGAGGTATGTCATCCAACAGTTCAAGCAGCACCTCCTGAAGAAAGACGAGGTAGGTTTGTGCATTCATACGAGCTGGGAGAATGTACGGCCCAATGAGGCGATTGCCAACAATACCAGCCCACACGTTGACAGAAAATCGTTGCTGGAAGCGCCTTGTCGAAATGGCATGTGGGTTGATACGGTCCCAAACATGGATATTCTGGTGGTTGAAAATGCCTTCCCTGGTGAAGGTTGCTTCATCAGTGAGCAGCACCTGCTGTGGGAATACTAGTTCCTCTCTACAACGTGCAAGAAACCATCTGCAGAATGCCATACAAAGTCAGCAGCTCCAAATGCTTGCACTCGTTGCATACGAAACGGATGAAACAGTTGGTCATGCAGAACTCGCCAAACAGACATGTGATCTAACGGTGCGCCTTTAACGAGTAAATAATGACATTGTGTGAGCTGGCTGACGACGTTGTGGAAACTGCCGTCTGTACAGACGACAAGCAGCCCTTCCATTACCGTCTGCAGCACCGTACACTAACAACATGTCAGTGCACTCGTTAAAGGTGTAGTCCATATCCGGATGCGATCACACACGTTAGATTTTTTAGTGTGTAGGATCTGCTTGCATGGTAATGTGATGGTGTGGTCATGTTACTTTAAAAATTTACATGACCATACCATAATTCAGAAAGGGGTGTGTCATAAGCCTGCATTGGTGCTGAAGACGTCATTTTGAACAGTGGCTATAACTCTTAAACGATGCAGTTGTGGACCAATGTTCATAGAACAAAAAATGCTTATTTTGACCAGTTCTATCATTCCCCAAAGTTTGTAACACATCTTTAGTTACACCCTGTAGATTGTAAATCAGTATTAAAAAATTGACATATATACACAGAGCTTTATACAGAAGTATAGACAGAGGTTTACGGCAGCTAAAATTCAAAGATTTTGACTTTCAGATTCTCTCGAGATATCATTCCTCCACCGACAGACAATGGCCTGACATCACAGCCTTCAAAGCATTGCAAGAAGGTTGTTGCTCCAGACCTCTCAGTATACTTTCCATAGATTTCTCAGTATATGATCAACAATTTCCAAAGTCTTTTAAGCAGTCCAAAGCCACAGAAGTCTAAGGTTGAGGATCTAGGGACTTACACCCTTGAGAACATTAATAGAAACAAAGCATGCTTTCAGAGATGTTTTGGTAATGCATCAATTATGGTGGTATCAGAAGCCTGCAGCCAATAGAAGGAATGATGTTCTTGCCACAATATATTGAGGTTCTATGAAAGAAAGTTGTTCCAGAACTGGAAAAGAGGCATCCTGACAGGACTAGGATAAATAGAAAAGTGGTGAAGAAATTCACGACATAGCTAGCAAATACGGAGGGTTGATTCAGATAAAATGAGACTACTTTAAACGCCGCGTATGACCTTGATAGAATGTGATTTGCATGACTCCACTATTCATGGGGATTAGCTCTGTATACACTTGTTGCTGTTATTTGGGACATTTTGTGCTGAAACATGGCTTCCAAAATAACAGCTTTTTGGGAAGGGTTTATGTTTGGCCTTTCCGACACTAATTTCAGTCTTTCATGCATTGTGGAATTATGCAAACGAAATAGTATTGTGGTATCCAAAGCTACTGTGGGTCGAATAATCAAAAAGAACAAAATGCGACCATCTAATGAACGTGGAAGAGCAGAGAAGCAGACCAGAAACAAGCCCCAGCCAACACGCCCAGCTCAGGTGGTGCGAGAAATCCGGTCTAAAGTGCTGAAAGAAAATCCCCCCACACAGAGAAGTCTAGCCCAAAGGAAAGGTATTTCACAGGCAACAGTCTCCAGAATAATTCATGACAATCTTGGGCTGGAACGACATCATAAATCAAAAGTTTGGATCCACATGGACAAGGCATCAAGCCACACTGCCAAGTTATCTGTGGCTTACTACAGGAAGATGGAACAGAAGACGGGCATACGAGTTATTCCCTTCTCTCATGTGCCTGTAAAATCTCCTGATGGATTTCTGTGGTTGTGGTCTCCTGAAACGATGGCTCGGAAGTCGCCGACCAAGAACCGTTGATGGGCTATGGAAAGTGTGTCAGCAGGTGTGGAACGAACTTCCCATGGAGTCCCTCAAACTCAGCCTACTTCAGTGGAAATTACGGTGCCGGGCGATAGTCCAACAACGTGGTTCTCACATCGAACACAACCGATGGTGGCGCCATGGTATTACACCATCGTAACAGAACTGCGAAGTCGTCACATTTTATCTGAATCAACCCTCCGTATAGGTACAGGATTGGCCAGGGAATTCTCCGGATGTAAATCCCATTGAGAATTTCTGGACTATATGCAACAGTCCTCAGTGCTGTGATCTGTATGACTTTGGAGAATTTCATTCAGGCACTGATTCAAGTGTGGTACAAGGATCATAAAATCAACAGTGACTGTATAAAACTAGTCAACTCCATGCCAAATCATGTTCAAATGCTGCTTAAAAATAGAGGTCATATTTGTTATTAATGTACATATATCGGGTGTTTCAAAAATGACCGGTATATTTGAAAAATTAATAAAAACTAAACAGGCAGCGATAGAAATACACCGTGTGTTGCAATATGCTTGGGACAACAGTAAATTTTCAGGCAGACAAACTTTCGAAATTAGTTACAATGTTCCACAACAGATGGCGCTGCAGTCTGGAAAAATCTAAACTACGATATTTTCCACATATCCATCATGCGCAGTAATCTGAACAGCACACGCTTACAGCAGAAAGACGACTTATAGAATGGCAAACTCACAGACTGCGTTTTCTTCTATATCTTTCAAATCGCCTGCAGCACCATCTGTTGTTGAAAATTGTAACTACTAATTTCGAAAGTTTGTCTGCCTGAAAATTTACTGTTGTCCCAAGCATATTGCAACAAACGGTGTATTTCTATCACTGCCCGTTTAGTTTTTATTGATTTTTCAAATATACCGGTCATTTTTGAAACATCCGGTATAAGAGTTTTGTTTCAATTAATTTGCACAAGGGTATAACCAGGATGGTTGAAAATGGGATCAGTTTTATTCTGGTTCACACTTCTTTTTCTGCATAGAAGGCCAGTGAAAAACATATGGTGTGGCTCAATTCCTTATCCAAGTGGA
This sequence comes from Rhysida immarginata, assembly GCA_023313115.1. NCBI lineage: Eukaryota > Metazoa > Arthropoda > Chilopoda > Scolopendromorpha > Scolopendridae > Rhysida > Rhysida immarginata. Next base: position 968,744 of record JAHWFO010036074.1, on the reverse strand, counting down.
TATACAGTATGCTTGATGAGCATCTGTACAGTAGAGATGGGGAATTTCTTGATGGTAAATTGTATCAGTTACCTTCTGTTGGAAATAGAGTTGACTTTAACATATAGTGGTCACCTTGCGTAACCAGAGCTTACCATGAGAACAATATGCATTTGTAGCCATAAATCCTTTGGAAAACTTCTCCTTGCAGTGGTTGATGAAAGTAGCCCATCCTTTGCCATCTTTGTGATGGCAATGAGTAGCTCAAGGCTTATTGGTATCATCGATTTACATCCAAACTTTACCTAGGGTGATCAAACAACTGCCAAGTGCAAGGTACTGTTCATAACGTTTTCTGGCTTTGGTGAAGTGTTCATGGATATGCAGTTCTATCACATGATCACCACGAGTCTCATACCACACTACAGTTTCAAGTTTTCTTAAATGATACATCTTAATCTTCTATGAGAGATCTGCAGTGCCTTGACCATGTGGATTTTCAAAGGATGCCATAGCTTGAACTTTCTTCACATTTGCAGTTATGGATATGCTGGATTCACTTTCTGGTTTTTATTTCACTACAATTCCTGTCCTCAGATGGAAGCAAATAACATTACTGTTGGTATTATTATTTATGAAAGAACTTATTGGAAAATTCTTGCATTTTCCAATTTTGCCACCATTTTAGGCAGTGCATATATTTAAGGCACATGCAATCATTACACATGATGTAGTCATGAGGAATTGTGTGAAAAGGTCATACTCTTATAATGTTACACTGACTCAACCCTCTGTAGAGTACATTATATTATAGCTAAAGCTAAATATTAAATATTTAGTTAATAAAATGAACAAGAGGGGCGAAAGTACGCACCCTTGGCGGAGTCCAACACCCACGGTGAACGGTCTTGACTTAATGCCATTTATTCGGACACACATGCCACAGCTGTCGTAGAGAGACATGATAGCAACCAGTAATTGCCCATGCACTCCATACTCTTGCAATACTTGACAGAGCTTCTCCCGAGGAACTCTGTCATATGCTTTTTCGAGGTCCACAAAGCAAGCGTAGACCTCCTTTGCATACTCCCAGGATTTCTCAAAGATTTGCCTTAGAGCAAAGATGTGATCCGTCGTGCTTCGGCCAGGTCGGAAACCACACTGTTCCCCCGACAGTTTGGAGTCGACTATTTCCCGACTTCTCTTCTCCAGACACTTAGCGTACACTTTCCCAGGAATGCTGAGCAAAGAGATGCCTCGATAGTTGTTGCAATCTCTCTGATCTCCCTTTTTGAAGATAGGGATCACAATTCCCGCCGCTACTTCTCCGCATTGAGAGATCTCAGTTGCGCTGGTATGGCCACGTGATACGGATGCTGCAAACTGGTCTTCCTAGGCAGTTGTTATTTTCCAAGCTGGTGGGTAAGAGACCAAGGGGTCGGCCTAGAACCAGTTGGCTAGACTAAATGGAGAATCTGGGTTCGAGTCGCTTGGGTATTACCAGGGAGGACATGCGCCTGATGGCGGAAGATCGCGATCGCTGGAGATCCTCCATAGGGCTGCTGCCCCCGCAACCCTAACAGATAAGTAGGTTTGAAAAGTAAGTAAGTAAGGAGTTAATAAAATCAGTAACTTTAATTTAGCATCACAATTCACATGAACTCTTATGGAAAAATAAACCAGTGAATTTATCAGAAAGAATGAACAGAAAATGAAAAAAAAAAAGGTTAGTTGATTGAGAGGAGAGAGACGCAAAACATTACCAATGCCAGGCTGAGGAAGTAACCCTGTTAAGTTTTTTTATTTCAATTTCTGTTTTGAAGCAAATTCACACAAATTTTTCATAAAGATAATATTTTTGGCTAGAATGATTACAGCCGCTTCCCGACATAGGATGATGTTAGGTACCGATAAACCCATCAGAACTCAAAAACATCCTAAGTCAAAAATATAAAACATGCCACAGACAGAGATATGTAGTTAGATGAATATTATATTTTCAACTATAATATAATGTACTCCTATAATAATATAATGTAAAAGGTATCAATACACAAAACATTTCGCCAGATACACACTAAGAGAACAAACCACGTTGTATGATCACTGTGATGCGTGTTCGCAGTTACACTGTCATCGCATCGCTCAATTCAAACATTCTCATATTTTATTAATTTTTTTCTAGATTCCTTTCTCTCATAATGTATTGTATCACCGAAAAATCATAACTCAAACGATCGTAAGTCGGGGACTGTCTGTACTCATGATGACATGCCAATCGAATGCTTATATCCAGATTAATGTGACCACCTCCATTGAGTCAGATAAATGTGACCACCTCCTATTTGTGAGGTCTTTGCTAAATTGTGTATAGTTAGTGTGGGGTCGTTCGTTTATTCCTTCCCCAACTCCACCGTTACTCCAATGTCTATTAGTTTATTTACTATCCCTAATAGTGTAACGTTAACCTTCCCAGTTTGTTTATATTAGCCGGCTCACTAAATTAGGTATGTTTTGTCTTTGACCTCCTTTTCTTTGCTTGCAATTTCTAACTAAAGGGCTTTCAAATTGCTGCTTTTCCTGGACTATTAACACACTGATTTCGTTTACTGTGTGACAGAAGTCTGTGACATGTCTGTTGTTTAACAAGATTATTTTGTTCACAACCGGCATATCAGAAAGCACCCATTTATGACTATAGTAGGCCCTTGTTTTACGTCCGTAATCAGTTCCGGAACAACAGACATAAATCGAAACTGACATAAAACGAAACTAGATTTCCCATAGGATCCCATTATAAAAAATTTATTCCATTCTGGATAGAAAAAAGTGACCCCTAAATTATTCCTACAGTAAAAAAAGAAAAAGGTAGAAAAATCCACTCACCAATTTACACTATTATTTATACAGTACTGTACAATAAAATCTAAGTTATAACCAGTGCAAAAAAATTTGTTTGCCACCTTTAAAAAACTCGTGAATGAAGGGATTAGCCAAAAAAATGGCCTAGGTTCACCCAATTTTTTTATACTACCTGAAACAAATTGTGACAGGCCATATGACACATACGGATTAGTTATGTCTCATATGCCCCGGCACTACAGATATGCCCGTGCTTGGAACAAGCATATCTGTGTTGAACAATTCTTTAATTAAACAGTGTCAAGAAATAAAGCAATAAATCTATCGTTTTCAACCTCCTTTCTCTTAATATCTCAAATTATAAACTAAACGAATAGTCGTATAGTGTAATGAAAATAAGAAAGGGGGGGGGGAGTAAATGAGCAAGTAAGGTTTGATATCGTTCATTTTGTAATCCTAGTTATTGCATATCTGGAAATAGGTCAACTAAGCCTAAGAGCACGTTTTTCTTTTCCTCTCACGAGTTCTCACCCTTTGTCCCGAACAGTTTGGCAGGAAGGAAAAGAGCAAATGGGGGAGGAGTGAACATCTTCATGCCTGTGGGAGACTCAAATAGAGCTTCCGAGAATTGAAAGAAAAGCATCCAATGGGATGAAAAGATTTCGAGAGAAGATGTGAGTGAGACTGCGAATAGGACAGAAGTGAAAAAAGACTTTGAGGAGAAGAGCTGAGAGGAGACTTCGAGTGATATAATGAGAACGACGACTACGACTGATGACACAGTAGATTTGGAGCTCCGACAACTGCTAGGACAGGAAAGGCGATCTTTCTACGGCGGACGAACAGGCTATTTGCTGACTTCTGAAGTAGGAGACGTAGTCCAGGCGAACGAGAACCATGCAGCTGATTAATAAGACGATGGGAGAGGCCGGCCAAGCAGCCACCGAGATGCAGCATGAAGGTATCAGCCGGTGTTGAGCGTGAAATCCTGCGGTGAAGGTGAGTGCATTGACTCGAGCATCAGATGGCCGTCCACTCAAGGGGAGCACAGCGACTGGGGAGGAGGAGCGAGCGTATATTAGTTTGAGAGTGGAGAACTGGGGGAGGATAAGTCATACCTTCCGTCTCTACAATCTCACTCCATCGTCAATGCTCACTTGCCTCCGACCACTGGGGTTCCAAGCTGCTTGAGTGGCGGGTCTGTGGGCGGATATCCCATTGAGCGATCTCCAACGGCCAGGCTGTTCCGGGGAGTTACGCTCGGGGCATCCAGCGGCAACAGCCGGCGGCTCACTGTTCACCAACAGCGTGGAGCACAGCCCGAGCGATCTTCACAACAGAAGAAGAGGCCACGGTGAGCTGAGGCACAGTGACCAAGCGCCGACCCAGGCATCACGACAAGAGGAGCAACTCAACCAGATAAGTCCGATTAATAGCAGAGTGGTAGTTGGAGAGATAGCAACTCAACGAGAAAGAAAAGTTGTCCAGCAACCAAAGAGAAGCCAGATAAGTACTGTTTGAGTGAATTAATGGGCCCTCGCGAGTGATTCTTAAATTCATTAAGTGCAAAGGTTTTTAACGTTAATCCTAAGTGTCGAGTGGACATAGACTGCCAGATTTGACTCTACTGTAGTTAAGACCTATTCAGATATAGCGTAACAATATAGAAATTAAAGATCTCTGAAGTAACCGTCCATTCCGTATCTGAGTAATTCACGTTGAATTATTAAGCCCATTCTCTTAGATTTTGATTTATTTGAACAGTTTCAACAAATGAATATACAGAAATTGAATAAAACAAATAATAATAATTAGAATAATTAAACAGAGTAATTTAAAGGTTTGCAACATTTTTATTATTATCGTTTATTTTCTCTTAATTTATCTTGTACCCAACTTAGTCATACTGTATTGAATCTCATTGCTTTAAATAAATCTTTAATTTTAATTATTAAATTTTGTTTGCTCTGTTCGAGGCAACCATACCTGCATAGAAAAAGGGGGAGTTATAATCAATATAAACAAACTATTATTAAAAATAAAACACTTATGATTCTTATGAACTATTATATTTATCTTGTAATTACTTTCCTTGTCTAGCTTTAATAATGCTATATTTATTCTTTTTATACTGTATCATTGTATTATTTTTATAATTGTAAGCTGTTATTGGGCTGTCATAGCCCGTTGCTTGCAAAGTAACAAATAAACAAATTATTCTTAGTAAGATTCTTTTGTTTGATCTAAGGGGGATCTTGGGAAGAATTGAAATCGGGTAATTAACGTATCATCCCACTATACGATCACACCAATTTACCAGCCAGTTGTTTATTCAATAAATAGGGAGTTCTTAGGCAACTACAGGTAAGTGAACATTAGAATATCATTAGATTTATTCATAAGTAAGGAAGGTAATATAAATAGTGTATCCCTGGGTCTCGGATTGGCAAATTTCAATAGATAACGGGGGTACATGCTACAAAATAAGAAAACATTTTGAATTAAAAGAAAACAACTACAACACTTGAAAAAAATGAAACAACACAAAAGCACCAAAAACATACTGTACAGTAACTTTAATTTAACAGAAAGATTAAAAACAAACAACCAAAAACACCCCGAACACTACTACTCCCCTCTCCCCCTGTTTTTAACGTGTTACAGGAAAACGCATATTGCGCGTCAGCGCCCTCAAATTTTTGCACGTGGGCGAATGGCAGGTTCGGACGTAAAACGGGGGTTTTTCAGATGTCCACCGGCAGACGTAAATCGAGGCGGATGTAAAACGGGGTTCTACTGTACTCACTAACTGACTCATTATTAGTTCATAAATCCTACTCGATCTCTGGTTCAGTGGTTTTGTTATCCCCCCCCCCCTCCCATTATGTATAAGAAGGGACGTGCTCTCCAACTCTAAGACACTCCAGGTTCCATCTGTTATCTTGATTGCATTGATATACCAACACTAAAAAAATTGTACTGGATTAATGGCAACAAATACACTGAAACAATTTCTTATAAAATATTGATATTTTAATGAAAATAGGGAAGGGAATAAATGATGGGATCAAATAACAAGCGCAGTTTTGATAGTTTTTCTTATCAATTTAACAGTACATACAGGTCTGACAGGGCAAAACAAATAAGTTTCTAAGGTTTACTGTTCATAAAGTAAGATTGTCATTGACCAATTGTATAATTCAGTTTGTTAGATCATTCAAGAAGGGGAAATCTCTAATCCACAAGGTTGTTCCCCCTTTTTGGTTGTTGCACTCCACAGTTTTTGCTTAATTTTTGTTAGATCATTGACTAGTGGAATGCTCTTAAGTTCATTTATATACTGTAGTTTACAGTAGTAACACCACGGCATATGCATTAAAAAAGTTATTAAATAAATAAATAAATAAATAAATAAATACTATCACCACCCCAAGTTTGTACATGTTATTCAAGAACACCCTGTATACAATGTACAGTTCATTATACAGTACATTAATTCATTTTTTATTTTAATTTTCCGTTGCCAAAAACAAATACGAAAGTAACTTTTCAAAAAAAGATGGGAACTTAAAACTGCTTCGATCAACAAAGTTTCAAGCTGCTTGTTTACCATACGAAACCATTGCTGATGATAATGATGAAAATAAAGGGAAAGAAGAATGTTTGAATCCTCAAGAAACTCAATTCCCCCCCCCCCCTTCCGGTTCCAAAAATTTTGATTTTGAAGTTTTCAAACAGGGTAGTCATTTTAATTTATCTATTATGGTATGACCAATATTGTAAATAAAGTTCAATTATTATGTGTATGATTAATTTTGCATGTATTAAAATATATATTGCTCTTAAATTTTGCCAATTCGTTTTATTTTTACACTTCTATCAGAAAGGGGGAGAGGGGGGAGATGCGGCATAATTATCGCTATGGCCGATCTTCTGTTTTTATTTTAAAAAAAGATGAATTTCAGCACTGCTGCCTATCCATTGCTGCGGTATTATTACCATAAATTGAAGTAGCTCATAAGCTCGCCGTAGAATCAATCAGAGAAAAGGGATTGCGATTGTCTATGATGCAGTTATGTTAACACTGTTACAGTACTCTGTGTAAATTTTTTCTCACTGACGTTCTGGTTGGTGCTCATGCATACTTCTTAAAGAATTGCATCTCACTGATGGAATTTTGTCAGGCTCAATGATCACCGGAATAAGACTGTTCTTCCTGAACATGATGGTATCATTCTGGATAGCAGGAAAGTGGTTTCTCGGTGAATCTCACACTGTCTGGACTTTAATCGTGTGTGGCACAGCTCGTGTCACACATGTCGACTCAAAACACCAACCCTGCTGGCTCAATAGATCCGTGCTGCTCCACCTCTTAGTCGTTCATTGCCTTCCCACCACAGTCAATTGTGCTGCCCACATCTCGAACAAACAGGCCCACTGGCTGCCAGATGCTCCTTCTCGTGAGACTCAAAGTACCTACTCCTCCCTGCTTATTTGATTGTTCCCCAGTATCCTTATACACTGACTTCGTTGGGCCACCTTTTGCCTTCAATACTGCAGCAATTCTTTTTGGCATTGATTCCACAATATGTTGAACAAGATCTAGCGGTCAGGGAATACTTCGTCCAGATACTGGTGTACATAGACGACGTAATGGGAAGGAGCCCCATCCTGTTGGAACCAGATGTCGTTTTCGCCTGCTGCCTCGGCAACAGCTGTACCAACCTCGTCTTCTAACAGTTGAAGGTATTTGGGGCCATCCGGTGTTCCGTCAATGAAAAAGGGGCCTATGAGATTAGTGCCCATAATGCCTGCCCAGATGTTTACTTTCAGAAGACGCTGGGTGTGGCCTTCACCCATCCAATGTGGATTGCAGTCGGAAGCAGAAACTGAAGTTGTGGTGATTTACCTCCCCATGCAAAGTGAACTTGCATTCGTCGGTGAAGCAAATACGACGCGATAGCACAGCATCAGCATAGCGTCTGTTCATCATTATCTTGCAGAACTGCATTCGACGATCCTCGTCACCGTCTGTCATCTCTTGATGAAATTGTATCTTGAACAGGTGGAACTTCAAACCATGCAAGATGCGCCACACCGACGAGTGGCTGATTCGAAGGGCGTGTGCAACGGCATGAGTCGATTGTACGCCACAAGCCCCAATTGTTGCTACAATGACCACAGTTTGTTGCGGACCTGTCCCTGTACGTGGTCGACCTTGCCGTTGTCTGCCTGCAACACTTCCTGTCTCTCGAAATCGTTTCATCAGAGTAGAAAGAGTACCTGTTTAAGGCTTCGGGCAGTCAGGATGTCGGGCATGGAATTTGTCGCCAGCATTGTGCAACGTCAGCTCCCCTCTCACGCAAAGGAGAACCATCTCTGCTCATTCTTGCATACTGTAACGTTTCACGTGTTTATGAAGAATTTTATATTCATGGATTCATAATGGTGATAGTTTTTTTTTTTGTTGTCTTTTGAAATAAAGTTTATGGTGGAGTGTATAACACACAGGTGATACAATTTCAAGAATTTGTGTAGTGATGTGATTTACAATTAAATTATGGGCATTTTATAAAATTAGATAAATAGAAATTTGGTCAATGAGCTACCATGTGGAGGGGATGTCAATGTGAAACGGAAATAATGACTATTGTGGATTTTAGCGAATTAGAGTAATATTAGTGTATTGCATGGTTGGTGAGGTAATGCTTTTCACTAAATTATGAGGGAAGTCTTTCATGAATTTGAAGATGGAAGAGTTTTAATTATGCAGGTGTACATTTTGAGAGATTTTACTTTCGATTTCTTGGTTTCTCCTTGGGTGAAAGTGAGGCCGGATGTGGTAAGACAATAAATTGAGAGGACGAAGTGGAAGGGGGGGTGAGACATATCTCCGAGCTGCTGTGATGCTGGTGGAGCATGGCCATGGCGCTCTTACTGGATAGCAGGACTCACACTGTTGATGAATAGATGTTGGGGAGGGGATCTCTTGGCCATGGCTTTTCGGTGTTTGAAATCTTCATACGACTGGAGGTCAAATTATCATAGAGCAAACCTTCTCCTTCCATTTCAATCAACAGGGATGTCTTACCAATACATATAGGATATGACTGTGTGAAGGGAGGTGACCTGCGAACCCATATCGGACCAGTTATTATGTAAACTGTAAATTCCAAATTTCGCAAAAGGCAGGCACCACTTTTAAATCTGCCTAACATTTGTCAGATTCCTTATTTTTGTTTCTTGGCGGGTTTTTTTCTTCTGTTGGAAACATCAAATGAATATCGAAAGCGAGATGAATTTAAATTGAGAGGTGATGATGAGTGAATAAAACGATAGTGAGATGATCAACCTGTGATATGGAAATTCTACTGTATAAAGAAGGGCGGAATTTTTAAGTGAATCAACATAGATCTACCAGGCGATTGAGAATCTTCAGGCCAGGCATCTGATTTAGGAGAGTGTGTACAGATATCCGTTGAACTTGCTTTAGACATTTTGAGAAGTAACAGACTCATAAAGCAATTGATCCAGATTCCTGTATCAAAGCATGGTGAGCAGTCTTTAAGTGGGAATTATGTGTGTGGTCTTCTATGTGTGAAAAAATACTGACTTCATATTGACTTCATATCAGCATAAGAAGAAGAAATTGATACTGGTGTCCGATCCAAAAATAAAAGTTTGGAGAAAGCCCCTTATCGTTTTGTTTATTTTTGAGAGCAACTGAAATTCAACTCATTCTATCGGCGATATCTTTCTCAATTTTCATGATATTTGCTTGGGCTTTTTATAAGAGTAGCTCTATACATTTGGCTAATAAATTATGTAAAAGACAATTCGGTAAAGCATGCGCTTGCGCAATTAAACATTATTTAGTAAAAATGCTCATATTTCATCAAATATTTAATATTTTTCTATTCTGATTGCAGGGTGTTGTGTGTACTGTAGTTTGTCAAGTTTTCTGTAAATGGCATTGCATTGGGTTGAAAATCTTGCGTGTTATAAACAAAAAACTTACGAAAACATTTCGACCTTTTTTAAGAAACCTTTATATCTCCATCAATATATGTGCTATTCTTATACAAATGAACACAGAAAAGTAAAACAAGCCTCTTAAGCATATGCTACAGCTACAATGCATTTCAAGCATTATTTTTTACAGGGCGATTCCAAACATTATTTTTTTTGGTTCACTTCTTTGCTGGTCCCCTATTTGCCTTCAGGAGAAAACCTTCGCTGAAATATATGAGGTGTAACATCCTTTTTACACCCTGAAATTTCAGGATAATTTGTCAAGTATTTTTCTAGATATTCGACAAAACGTCTAAAATCGAAAGTGTCTGGTCATTAATGGCAATATGGTGTGATCTTATGTGGTGAAACCTATATGGATATAAATCTACAGCCTGGTGAATACAAATTGTAAGTGACTGAATTTATTAGAACTTGTTTTGTTGAACTGTAGAAATAATAAAGATTTAATATTAAGAATGGGTGAGACCCCTGTTAGAGTTGTTAATTGAGCACACATTTCATTTGAATAAGAGCATAGTTAATAATTTAAAGAGCTCTTAGATTTATAGTTTGTTAAGATAGAATTAGTCTTTAATGAGTTAACTTGAGTAAGCAGCTGCATAATTTTATTAGTATATTGATATAGTCCTTTTTGAATTTATCTTTAGAGTTAAGGTCATTTGCATTTAATAAATAGCGAATTTTCAAATAATTTGCATTTAACCACCCTTTTCAATTTCATTATTTTTCTGTGAATAAAGATTATTTTGTTTGATTTCAACACTATGCCTATTTATTTCAATTGAAGTAATTCACTCTCGAGTCTTATTTGATTTAAATTTATTAAATTAACGAACCCGACACTCTGGTCGTTGATTATAAGGTAAGTTGTTGATTTGGTTGAGCTAGCTGAAGATGATAACTGAAAGGTAGAGGTCACAATGGCTTCCCAACTGTAGGACATTGCAGCCTGACAAACATTATCAACGGTGCAGGATGTCACAATACTGAATTTCATTTGTTTGTTTTCACGCAATAAATGCTTTTTAAACTGTTACTATACTGGTATAAGCTTAATACCATATACCGTAAGTTATATAAATAAAACTTCTAGTATTTTTTATTTTAACCTTTTATTTCACTCTCATATTCGCGTATTTGCATTTATGTAAAATAAATAGCGGGTTTCGTAATGATTGGGAGCATCCATTAATTGAAAAAAAGCGGTTATGTAAAATAAATTGCATGATTTGTAACGACTGGGAGCATCCATTAATTGAAAAAAAGAAGTTGAGAGACAGTGGTTCCTGTCTAACTTCAGCATACCTGCACAACAGTAAGTTATGCAGGGAAAGTCATCTCCCGAGTTCGGGAACTTCTGAAAAAAACATGGTATAAAATATAAAAGTCATTGATTGTCACAAAATAATCAATCACATAAGGCACTAAATAAACAAGGCAGTAAATGAAATGTCATCAGCAGATTGTGCGAGTGTATACGAGGGCATATTGAAAAGTAATGCCTCCATGGCTGTAACTTTTTTATTTTTTTAACCGATTTTCAAAATTCTTTTGGTATCTGATACTTACATTTGTCCTCTATGTAATGCACTATTCACTTTTTGACATAGTCCCCATTCCTTTTCACGCATTACACCAATGCGTGGACTAATTGGGTGAACCCGTCTGAGAGGAATTCCGGGATTGTCGTCGACACGAGGATTGAATGGCAGCTTTGGATCCTCTTCTGCAGTACCAGTCCGTACATGATCGCCGCACATCAGAGGGGGTTGCAGCGCCTACAATTCAAAGATGAAAACCTGCAGTTCAAAAATGAAAGACTTTGCACCTTGCAACTTTCACCACTTCCAAAAGAGGAAAGAGCACCTTAAGGGGCATGAGTTACGTTCTGACAATGAGGTGAAACCTGCCATTCGGTCCTGGTGTCGACAACAACCCCGGAATTCCTCTCCGACGGGTTCACCCGACTAGTCACGCGTTGGCGCAATGCGTGGAAAGGGATGGGGACTATGTCGAAAAGTGAATAGTGCATTACATAAAGGACAAATCAGGCCCGTAGCCAGGAGTGAGGGGGTCGAGGGGGGGTCGACGACCAACCCATTATGGAAAAAGGTCCGCCTCCCAAATATGGAAAAAAGTTCGATTCAGTGGAATTTTTGAAAAAAGGTCCGGAATTTTTGAAAATTTTGAAAATTTTTGTAGAGTATAGTATTTTTTCAGTTTGATTAAATTTGATTTTGAAACTTGCATCAGACAGGATCCAGTACGAGGAAAAAAAAAAAAAAAAAAGTGGTTTGTATCTTTTCTATTTCTCCAATTTGTTTAGTGTTTAAGGACAGAGTAAATAGTAAACTTATTTTTTTCTTAATATTTTTTTTTAGAACAAAGCGAGACGACAATTTTGAAGATGTACAAATACAACTTTAATAATTTTTAAAACAAACTCTATGTATTTTAAGAATAATTAAATAAAAAAAAAAATAAAAATCGATGAAATATATTTTGTATTATTTTTTTGCTTAAGAATTTTTCACGCATTAATCCTAATTCTTCAGAGCTTAGATATAATTCATTATCTACATGAAGTCTGAAAAAGAAATTTTATCGTATTCTATGCAGGAAGTAAATTAAACCACTGCACTATAAATAGCAATTAATACAACTTATTAATTACATTTATCTAACTCCGCCCAGGACACCATATGGTGGACTGGCCAGTCCCAAGCCTGGATAAAGGAGGAGGGTTAGCGTCAGGAAGGGCATCCGGCTGTAAAACATCTTGCCAAGCCTGTATGATGAGTGGTATCCATGACTCTGAAAATGCTAGGGCGTTCCCCGCTGTAGGTGACGCGCAGTTTTTTAAGCGCCCGAGGACTGTGAAAAGTATGCTAGGGTTATCGCATCAAGAGCGGGTGGAACTAAAGAAACTAGCTCGAAGACCTTTACTACTCACGATTGCATCACTCAATGTGGGCACCATGACAGGAAGAGGAAGAGAAATTGTGGACATGTTGGAAAGAAGAAAGACTGATGTCATGTGTGTACAAGAAACAAGATGGAAGGGAGACAAGGCAAGAGAACTAGGAGAGGGGGTACAAGATATTCTACAGCAGTGCAAGCAAGAAGGGCAGAAATGGAGTAGGGATCATCATCTCACGAAAGATGAAGGAAAATGTCATAGAAGTAAGCCGCAGAAGTGGCAGGATTATGAGGATGAAGCTGGATTTAGGGGAAACAATTCATATAATGAGCGCTTATGCCCCACAGATTGGTACAAGTATGGGGATGAAGGATGCTTTCTGGAAAACCATAGATGAAGAGCTAAGACAGCTGGAAGAAAAAGAAAGAGTGATCATCAGAGAGGACTTTAATGGACACATTGGAGCCAATAACAGAGGCATAGAAGGAATCCATGGAGGGCATGGTTTTGGAGAATTGAACCAAGAAGGTGAACAAATCAGATTTTGCTGGAGCTTTCGACTTTACCCTGGCCAACTCTTTCTTCAACAAAAAAGAAGAGCACTTGAACACCTTCAAAAGTGGTGGAAATAAAACACAGATTGACTACTTTCTGTACAGGAGAAAATATTTGAAGGAAGTGAAGAATTGCAAAGTCATCTCTAGTGACCACTTGGCAACGCAACACCGCCCATTGCTCATGGACCTCCAACTTTCGATGCATGCAGTCAGGGAGAGAGTGAAGAGTAAGGCTAAGGTGAAGAAGATCAAGTGGTTCAAATTAAAGGATACAGTTTTGAGCAATAGATTTAAAGAGGAATTCCTGCAGAGAGTTTCCAGGGATTTTTAGGATGTTCGAGAATGGTAGAATAGAAATGCAGAGGCCATCAGATGTGCTGGCAGGAAAATTTTGGGGGAAATAACAGAAAAATTCTGGGAAAACAAGGAGAGTTGGTGGTGGAACCAGGTGATGCAGGCAGCAGTACAGGAGAAGAGAAAAGCAAAACAGAGGTGGGACTCAACACATGCCCCAGCAGATCTAGAAGTCTTTAAGATCAGGAATAAGGAGGCAAAGAAGAAAGTGGCACAAGCGAAAGCCAAAGCATGTCAAGAGATGTATGATGACTTAGAAACACCGGAAGGGCAGAAAAAAATATATAGCATTGCCAAACACAGAAGCTGGACAGCAAAAGATATCACACACATCAAGCAGATCAAGAAGGCCAATGGAGAAATCCTGAGGAACACTGGGGAGATACAGGATACATGGAAAGGGTACTTTGAGGAGCTACTAAACATAGAGAATGAACGAAAATACCATGAAGATGTAATACCAAACGAGGAACTGACAACGGGCATCACAAGAAGTGAGGTTAAGGTAGCATTGAAGCACATGAAGAGAGGGAAAGCAGTTGGACCGGATGGACTCCCAGCTGAAGCCTGGAAGGCACTTGGAGAGGAAGGGCTGGACTTGCTATGGGATCTCTTGGTGAAGATCTACAGAGAGGAGATACCAGACGAATGGAGAGAATGTATTCTCCTCCCAATCTACAAAGGTAAAGGGGACATCCAAATGTGTGACACTACAGAGGAATTAAGCTAACGTAACACACCATAAAGATCTTGGAGAGGATCCTGGACAAACGACTGAGAGCTGAAGCTAATATTGGGAGTCAATAGTTTGGTTTCATGCCAGGAAAGTCAACCACTGATGCAATCTTTAGCTTGAGACAAATGATGGAGAAGTTCAGAGAGAAACAACAAGAACTTTACCTGGTCTTCATTGACCTGAAAAAGGCATATGACAGAGTGCCAAGGCAGGAAGTTTGGAGGAGCCTCAGAGTTAGAAACACCAGAAATATGTCAGGTTAATTCAAGAAATGTATAGGAGAGCCAAGACAAAAATGCGAACTGCCAGGGAGAAACGTGTAGCTTTGAAGTGAGAGTCTGTCTCTATCAGGGCTCGGCACTGAGTCCTTCCTTGTTCAACATAGTGATAGATGTCATATCAGAGAAAATCAGGGAAGAAGCGCCTTGGAACATGCTCTATGCAGATGATATATGAGTTTTATGTGCAAGATCTAGAGCAAAGGTCGAAGAAAAGCTAGTGGATTGGAGGAAAGCTCTGGAAGACAGGGGACTGAAAATCAGCAGAAGCAAGACAGAATATATGGCATGCAACATAGAGGCCCAGAAAAATGAGGAGCTGAAACTGATGGAGACAGCAATCAGGAAAACTGACCACTTCAGATACCTTGGATCGACAGTTGATGAATGGAGTGAGACGGGTAGGGAAGTGACTAGCAGAATACAGACAGGTTGGAAAAATTGGTTGGTTTGGTCGGTTTATTAGAAATTTTGGCATTGACTACTAAGGTCATTTTGCGCCTTTTACTCAAGTTATATCTGTATGCAGCCCGGGACAAACACAAACATCCATGCCCATGGCGGGATTCGAACCCACGACCAGCTGGACTCGAGAACTAGAAAGCCTACGCCCTAGCCCTCTCGGCCACCTGGAAAAATTGGAAAGAAGTCTCTGGAGTCCTCTGCGATAAGAAGATCCCTGTGCGTCTAAAGGGCAAAGTTTACAGGACGATGGCGAGACCTGCATTGCTGTATGGAATGGAAACACTCTCTCTACAAAAGTCCAATATACAAAGGATGAAGGTGGCAGAAATGAG
The DNA here is from genome assembly GCA_023313115.1 of Rhysida immarginata. Classification (NCBI taxonomy): domain Eukaryota; kingdom Metazoa; phylum Arthropoda; class Chilopoda; order Scolopendromorpha; family Scolopendridae; genus Rhysida; species Rhysida immarginata. Next base: position 953,226 of record JAHWFO010036074.1, on the reverse strand, counting down.
AATGTTGAGAGGGATGTGTGGAATGACACGAGCAGACAGGATTAGAAATGAGCGCATCCGAGGGACAGTGAAAGTTACAGATATTGAAAATAAAATCCAAGAAAATAGACTGAGATGGTTTGGCCATGTAATGAGAAGAGACTACAACTACACTGGCAAAAGAGCTATGAACATGAAAGTGGAGGGAAGGAGGAAAAGAGGATGACCCAAGAGAAGATGGCAAGATATGGTGGATGAAGATCTGAAATCAAGGGGTCTCAGAAGGGAATGGACAGAGAAATGGAGAAAGCTTATCAAAAACAGCGACCCCACATAAGGTGCGTTGCAAAAATATAAGAACACCACTGATTTACTAGATAACATTTATTCAAAGCATAATTTTTGTTTGGAAAAATAACTGCTATTTCACATGTCTAACAAAAGAAAAACAAATAAACAAATGCATCGATTTCGTTTTGCATGTACATAAATAAATAACTTATAAAAGACTATGGTTACTCCCGTTGCAAAATTATAAGAATACCCCTCTCAGTACCCGATAAAGTCTGTTTTGTGGAGTGCTAACTTGAATAACCGTGTAGGCAGGCTATCTACTAGTTTATGCAGCACAGTCTCATTGATTTTCTCCCATGCAGCAACCGATGAACGTCTTCAGGTCTGCAATATTGCTAAACTGTCTTCCATTTTCGTATACACGCCTACAGAGAATACCCCACATCTTTTCCATAGGATTAATGTCTGGAGAACATGCAGGCCAGTCCATCGTATCTACACAGTTGTCTAAAAACCATTCCCAAGTCTACTTTGCCACGTGTATGGAAGTACTGTCTTGTTGAAAGGTTCAAAAAAGTCCTCCAATTCGTTCCCCAAATGGCAACAAGTGTTCATCAAGCAGTTCCTTTTAATCGCTGGCATTCATTCGCCCAGTGGGAAAAGCAAGTTTTGTTTTGCCATTATAGCCAAACCCACCCCAAACCATCCCTGAGCCACCTCCTTGTTGTCTCTTTGAAAAGAATTGTTCCGGCTCTCTCACGTCATGTCAGTAGCAGGAAAATCCGTCCAGTCCATCTAAATTAAATTTTTTTTCGTTGCTGAACACAACTTGACGCCACTGGTTGCCCCAGTTCAGCCTCTTGTTCTTGTGGTGCGCTTGAAGTCGTGGTTGCACTTTCCTGTTTTTGTAATGAAGGTTGGTTGTCCGACGGATGGCACGGGACAGTGTGGACTTGTGAACTTGTATGTTTGGATCACTGGTTAACTTCTGTAGTGATGTTCCACGCCTTCAACTTGCGGGTAATGTTGCGCAGCTCCCTGGGGTTGATCTTCCGTGGTCGCCCTTCTTCGTATTGTACAGCTTAACAAACTTTAGAAAATTGACACCACTGTCACAGAGCATCTCAACTTTTTTGCAATTGCTCTCATCGATAATCCTTGGTCTTTGAATGCTGTTATTTGTCCTCTTCCATGTTCTGTTAAGGGTTTTTGCGAGTCATGATGAATTGCTGATAATTGTTTCGTTAACAGTATTTTTTACAAGAAAAACCTTCCAAGCAGGATGTTTTAAATATCCATGACACATTCCGAGTTTAAATATGTAAATCCAGAACATGTATACTCAATTCGAGAGGGGTGTTCTTATAAAATAACTATGGTTACTCCCGTTGCAAAATTATAAGTTATTTTTTTATGTACGAAATCGATGCATTTGTTTATTTGTTTTTCTTATGTTAGACATGTGACATAGCAGTTATCATTTTTCCAAACAAAAATTATGTTTAGAATAAATGTTATCTAGCAAATCAGTAGTGTTCTTATATTTTTGCAACGCACCTTAGAAGTGGGAAAAGCTGGAGATGAAGAAGATGAATTAATTACATTTATCTATATGCAATTTATACCACTTATCATAATATTACAAATTATTCCAATTTTTATATTTCACTATCAAAGTTTATAGGTCTCAGAACATCCTGTGGCCTTCCTCAGAACGTCAGAAAAAAAGTATTAGAGACGGTCGTAGGACATCATCAGATTGGCTTTGTAAGACATCTTATGGACCTGTTCAGAATGTCCGAATAAGTACTGGAGACGTCCACAGGACAGCCTAACGTTGTCGGGATAAGACGTCTTAGGGTCGATCATAGGGTGTGACATGTATAACCTAATTAGGACACATTTTGGATATTCATGGGATGTTTTAAAGTCGACCTGAATGTCCCGTCAAGGATGTTCTTAGAACGTCGTATGGTTGCCTGTGTGCTGTATGAGTTGGTACATATTCAGGCAACCATACGACGGGGTTTGTGGGGTTTGTGAATTGTTCGCATGCTCCTGTGGTAAAAGCATACCACATGGCAAAACAGCACTACAGAAAGTAAGTGACATGGAAATTATAGTGCTCCTTGAGCCATAGATGTAAGAGTGGAATGACAGGTATGGTGGTGCACTTGGGCGAAATGAACCAGGGGGCTACCGCAAGTGTGTTCAGCGAAGATTGCTGCATATGACGCTCCGCGGAAGACAGCACTTGTGCTAACAACTGTGCAATGGCAGAAGAGGCCGGACCCATACATGGACATGGTTTTTCCTGGGTATGATGGCATTTTCCAGCATGACAACGCAACATCTCATACAGCGGAAATTGTACACGAATGGTTAGAAGAACACAAGCAAGACGTTACTACGAGGGTGAATCTAAAAATAAGTAACACTTAGCACCATCTGTGGCCGAAGAGCACCTACATGATTCACCGTTTTTAAGAAAGTAGCCTATATGTCTATAATTGTAACGTCATAGGATCCAACGTGTTCACGCGTTTACTGCGTACGTGAGAGCATTCTTGTCATAGCGCAGCAACTGGTTGTACATTCCATGTTGGAGATTTGCGGAACAATCCATTTTTTGTGGGCAAAAGGCTTAAATTGCACTGAAATCCATAAGGAAATTTGCAGTATTTACGGGGATAATGTGATTTCTCGTCCTGCAATTGTGAAGTGGTGCCAGCAGTTCGAAAATGGGCACTCAGATTTGACGGACGAATACTGCGCAGCAAGACCATCCATTTCCAACACTCCAAGCACATGGCCCACGTTTACGAGATGATTCTAGACAATTCTGGGAGAAAAACAATTCCGAACTGATGACGACGTCAAAGACGCAGTGCTGACATGGTTGAGAAACGCTGGAGTGGATTTTTTCTGCAGCGGCATGGAAAAGTTAATTTCACATTCAGACAAGTATTTACAATTGTTGGGTGATTATGTAAAAAAGTGAAATAAATAGTGCACGTTTCCTGAGAATGTGTGTATGGGATCTTAACTTACATCTGTTTTTACTGTTTCAGAGTGTAACTTACTCTTTTGAGTCACCCTCGTATATTTCCCTGGCCCCTAAATTCCCCGGACTAAAAACTCAATCGAGCATCTATGGGACCACATCAAAGTGGTTATTCGCTCCATGGATACTCCACCTTGCACTGCTCAACAGCTGTCAACTGAACTGCAGCCAGTATTGCTTTATATCCCCATGAATATTTTCCAGCATCTCAAGGAGTCTCTCCCAGCCTGTCCAGCTGCACATGGTGGTTATTCTGGATTTTAACAGGTGATCACGTTAATGTGATTCAACTGTTTATTTCATCAAGTTTCTCAGGAGTATCTAATTATTACTACTCAAATTAGTACTGTGTACATTGGGGAGAGTTCTATACCTTACCCATTCTACCATATTGATTTTGGGTCTCCAGAACGAATTAATCAAATTCCCATAAAAATCTCTGATAAATCATTGATCAGTTAACAATCAATTCAGGTAGTGAACCCGGTCTTTGAATGGATTATGTTCGTTAACCCACAGTATAATGTTCCAAAGTTATATCTTTATGGTCCAAGGAAAGTGAAAGCATCACTTTACTACTGACAGAGTTGAACATTTTTTTTTTTGATTTTGATAAATTTGAATGTCGCTATTTCTTGCTTGCACACTTAATTTCCAGTTAAAAGTAATGACTCCAATGATTCTGCAGCAAACAAGGTTGCCACATTGAATATTAGTGAATAATATTCAAGTCATGATTTCACAACAATCAGTTTTGTATGATTTTGTCAATCTGGGATCGATAAGAAGGGCAGGGATTAATTGAAGAGGGTCCTAGTATTTGTTGTTAAATGACAAACCCGTTGGTTCTGTGAGTAAAATTTAAGATTTACAATATAGAAAAAGAAAATTCCCAAAAGTATTCGCTTCTATTTAAAATTTGTTGTTGAAGTAGAATCATGACCCTTGACATTTCTCTTGGTGTGGGAAAACAAAACCACACGAGGGATGAGTCATGGCGTGGCTTGGGATTCGAAACGTGGTTATTACACAGAGATTCGAAATTACAGTGTTCAAAAGAAACACGTGATTAACTAGGAGAGTAAAGGAGCCAATGAGGACATTGCTAAGAATGAACAGTTGTAAAAGGTGATTGATCGATGGTGGTAATATATATTGTGAAAACGGAAGTTAGAGAGAGTGCCAACGGTTATTCCATCGTATGTGAGTGAGTGGATGGGAGTGAGCGAAAACACGTACATGGATACCTTTGCACGCCAACATGTTCTACTCGATTCCGGAGAATAGCAGCCACCAGTCAGGCATTACAAAGACAAAGCAGACAATGATGCGGTGTTAGCTACAAAAGCCAAGAGACTGTATCACAGGCTGAGAAGAGAAGGCAAGTGTTCAACCAGCTGAGCAAAATGAATATCTTTGTTTCGGCGGCTGGAACGCTACCTTGAGAAGACAGAGAGCAATGTGGTCATTGAACCAGACGGAAGCCAAGCGGTTACTGGGGCACCGATGAGCAAGGCTGTCGGCGAAAGGTACATCGTTCGCTGGAACAGGGAATACGACGACTGTGACAACACGCTAGAGCACCGTGAACGTTGACTGACTACAGGTTGTGAGATTTCAGCTCGACAACAGATTGAGAGACCTTCACAGTGCGTTTGCAGCCATCAACAAATTACGACGGACGGTACCTTAAAACGATAAGTACAGTATACTCCGTGTAATTCGAAATCGCCATATTCGAATTATCGCTTAATTCGTATAAATTGTAAGGAACGTTTGATATCTTTTACATTTACTTTAAATTACTGCATAATTCAAATTATCGCCCAATTTGAATCAGTCAACAAGCACATTTCATACACACTAATGTATTTTTCACCGCCTAATTCGAATGCCATAGTTACTCCGAAAATAATTTGTGACTAATTCCCAGATTGATCTGAACAAGCACTGTGCTACTAAAAATATAATTGGCCGATTGCTCTTCTACTGGACTATCCAGTAGCCAATCTGCTTTTACTGATTACCCATAATCCAAAACATATAGTTTTTAGCATAAAGTGATTTAGAGTGTATAAGTATGACCATAATCATAGAAGGGAAGTAGTGAAACTTCTTTATGCTTTTACATTGACATAGAAGAAAATAATTTTTTATTACTGGAGATTTAATGCTTATCTGAAACCAATTGTTGTATACATTTCTTTATTAGAGTTAAAAGTAAACAAAAAAATTTAGTTTACAATTTTTGATGAGATATTTGTAGAAAAAACTACAACCGAACATTAAAGTGTGCAGTCACTCCAAATTGTCTCTGCGGGAGTTTTGTGAAACTGTGGTGCTGCTGCAGATTTGGCTCTAATCGCAGAAATTGTTTTGCAGTTTGGGTCGTTTATTTAATTTCATTTAAAAGATATTGTAGAACAAATATTATTTACTTTTTCTTTATTATTTCTTTATGTAGTTAAATAAATTGTTAATGAAAGTAAGTATATTTAAAAAATAAATTGAATAAAAAAAAATCAAATAGATGCATAATTATAGTACTCTCATATCATGATTATGATACACAAAATGTTTCTTTAAATTTATAATTAATTTATTAAAAGAAGTGAACACAGCCTGGTAATATTCTGTAAAAAAAACAAACAAACTGACTTTTTGGATAGAGTGAAAGTGATAATAAGGGCTTAGAAGACGTCTTATATACAGGGGCCTTTAGAGGGGGGGGGGGGGGGATGTTGGGAGGGAAAGCCATAGACACTGAAAGAAGCTGTAGAAAGCCCCTTGACAAATTAGAGAATAAAAGGGAGAGGGGAGTGGGGGAAGGTAATGAAAGAACGATGCCTTTGCGAAGGTTAATGTCATTATAGGGAATTGAATTTCATGAGAAAAGGACTCGAATTGCTTTCTTTCTTTTTTGTTATGAAAAATATAAAGACTAACGTCCTGTAAGGAGCAGCCACGTGAATTAAGTGTTTAGCGAATGTATTTTGTCCATCCTGTATTTTGTATTATATCCAGACTAGTTTTTATTTTCTGGCGAGAGAATTATATCCAGAATGTTTGTAATGCAATGAAAAAGTAAAACACATAAAAAATTTGCAAAATTGCTCTCTTAATATTTGAACTCTTTCTCTGATTATACTTGAACTGTTATTTATTTTTTAAGAGTATAGTTCTGTTTTAAATTTATTAATAATAAAAGGCAATAAAGTTTATTAAATGCACAATTGAAATTTAATTTTTGATATGTTGTCATTCATTTTAGATTTTATCATTTTGTAAATAAAAGTTAACAGGAAAATAAGCTTTGAGCCAAATCAGCAGTGGCGCCATCATGCGGTGGAACATAGGGAACTACGGAGTTTCACTACTTCCCTTCTATGATTATGGTATGACCAATATCATAAAATTCAAATTATTCCCTAATTCGAATTTTTTTGTTGGTCGGTTTGGATTCGAATTACACAGAGTTTACTGTACTCAGATTTTGTTTACTTTGGGCCCTCGCGATTTTGTTTTAATTTCTGCAAATTTCTTTCTCATTTAATAGTTATTCCAAATCCTGCACAATTACTATTTTGAATAATATTTGTACGTTTTAACTGTATCTTACTAACACCTTTATTTAGTTACATAATAAATTCGTTTTTTGAAAGAAAGTGAATACTTTTGGCTAGTTGGTTAAAAAAGGGGAGAAAGGGGATCTTAATTGAATTCAATAGTGGTAAGATTCCCTGTAGTGCATTACGTTCCTAGATTGAACTTATTAAGGAGACTAAAATAACTATTATTCTAAGGGGTGGTTAACCGAACTTTGGTCACGAGTTAATTAAATTTATTAAAGAGGCACATAATTAATTATCTACAGGTAAAAGGTAATGTATGAAAAGCGTAAAAACAGGTAAGTTACGAGATCACTATACGATTCACGTGCCATAAACTAGTCAAAGCCTGAGAAAGGGGATTGTACCTAAGATTAGTAGGGAGCAGTTATAATACGTTATGCTCCACATACCAGGCTACGTTCGAACTCTGATAGCTCTCGTTGTGTAGCCATTGTCACACTGAAGATCTCACCCCTTACTCATGCCAGTGTAACTAAACCTACTGATACTGATTACATCAATAAATTTGATTAGTTTTTGTTTAAATACTCTCGCTGTTAAATCATGACGATCAATCTGGCATAAATCATTCTTTAGTGTTGCCTGCTTTTCACTGATGATGGCATCAAATGAAGCAAAATGCTTGTCTCTGGTGATGACGTCATTGTATACGAACCGTAGCCCACGAGAAAGACAGGCCCTGGCGTGGAAAAGTCACGTGATCATCTTAGTCCGTAACTTTGTGGGTAAAGTGAGTAGTCGCTAATTAACGTACCAGGGTGGGGGTACGTGAGGGCGCTACAATTCATTAAAAGTACCGGTATCTAGCCGATGCAGAAAAATCATCTCCCTTAGCTTCGTAGCATTGCGATAGTGCAACACGAAGATCTTTAATTTCAGGAGTTAGCTGCCTAGATACCCATCTTCATTTTTCTGTGTCTAATTTTTGTAATATAAACCATTGTCATCTTCAGATATCTCCCATTATGGTGAACAGCATTTCAGTTTGGGATGTCTCACCATGTTTCTTTGTAAGGACACTTGTAAAATGGTGAGCTGTTGGCCAGGCTCTTGTTGTCTCTTTCACAATCACTTTGTGGATTCGTGCTTAATGTACAAGTTCCAATCCGAGAGGAAGTTGCAGATTCTCTCAACTCAGCTTAATAATTTTCAGTTTCAAAATTTATGCAGAACAATCAGTGGCATATGTGCCCTTTTCGAACTAACTTGCACCCAAATCAATGCCAATATAGTGGTTTGTATTTTCACCTCTGGCAAGGTTCGATACTGCACCCTACGCAACTGCCTAGTTTGCCTATTATGGCAGCATAGCCCTAGGGAAGAGTCATTTCTGCCTTTACCTCCAATTCAGTTTAGCAGCAGACAGCAACTTCTCATTTGATCATGGATCACCTCTGATGACAGGTCTCTTTCATTAAATGAATTTTTGGATAATTATTCTAAGATCATGGCAATAACTGGGGGAAGGGGAGGGGGGAGGGGGCAATGATTTTAATAGCATGGCAAGAAACTCCATCTTCTATGAATGGAATGAATTTTTTATTCTCTAACCACCTGATAATACCGAGTGAAAACTACCCTTATCTGATACGGTGATGTATTTTTAGGTGTTAATAGTGACGACACATTCAATGAGCTTTCCTGCACATCTTAATGGTTGGTTGTAGGTTTTTCATGCTGAATTCTCTACTGGGTTTTCTCCAGAACCATATGCATTTGCACCATGAAAATTAAGCAACAAACTTTCATCTGAGAAGATGAGATAATGCCAAAACCTCAAAGGGTATCCCACTATCTCAGTTGCCCACAGTTTTCTTTTTGCAATATTACGAGATGAAAAAAGTTTTTTACCTGGCACCTCTTTCACCTAGCTGATGAAGATACCTGATAGCTGTATCGTGAAGATAGGTGTTCTACCACATCTTCAGTCATGAAATAGAGAATTCTTTTATTTGTTTATTTACTTACGACAAAGATGAACCCACAGGGGCCAGTATGGTTGAGATCAAGATTAGGCCACTGAGAGTAACCAAAAAAGCTAATCAAACAAAAAATCTTAAACAAAAAAAATCGTTAAACATTAAAAGAGAAAAATATTAATCAACAAATAACCGAAAAATGAACAATTGTGGCACGATACTAGATCCATAAGTGAGAAGCTAAATACAAATTGAACTGAATAACCTTGGAAAAAAGGTAATATGTACTAAGTCTATCCAAAGTACATCATATGCCAAATAACGCTGCATGAGTTTATTAAATACCTTAAGGTATTTCTCAGACTGCAGATATAGGGGTAAAGAAGCCCAACGTTTAACGCCAACGTAGGACAGGCAGTGGCGACGATAGTTGCGTTTAGTTAATGGAGGAATAAATGAACCATTAGCTCTAGTGAAATGTTGATGGCTGACAGAGTTAGTAGTCAGATCAACTGTCGACAGCAGTGAATTGTTACATTTAAAAACAAATAGGCAAACACATGAAAAGTACAATTGAAACACTGTATGAATACTCAGCTCTGCAAATTAAGAAGTAACAGAGTAGCTTTTGGGCAGACCATAAGTCCACAAAAACCATTTCTGTAATTTTAATACATGAAGCAAGTTGTGAGAAGAAGAACCTCAAAACAAAATGCTGTAATAACAGAGATAGGAATGTATTCAGGCATAGAATAGCTGGAGAATAATTTTACTTGGTAAAAATCACAAACAAGAAAAAGTCCTTGCCTTCTATTCAATTTGGCAAATGTAGGTTCCACAATAAAATGCCTGTGATAGTCATGCAAAGATAAGTATAAGACGAGACCATAGTAAGCATATGATTGTGAAAGAACAATGGGAGAGCATTAGGTATGCCCAACTTATTCCACTGATAGAAAATCATCGCTTTAGTTTTATTGATATTGACTAGTAAATGGTTACTATTAGCCCAAGTGCATAAGACAGACAGGGCAGCGTTAAGTAATGATGTTAAACCCGGCAAGTCTTTGAATGCAGCTAAAAAAGTTACATCATCAGCTTAAGGTAATAACTTTAAAGGAGAAAGGGGTTGAATTTGATGAACAATGTTGTGACGGGAGATGTGTAATATTTCGTTAAATATTTCACATGACCCACCACTACAGATATGCCGTTTATTAGGCATATCTGTGTTGTTCAGTTTTATTAGAAATAAAAGGGATTGAAATTAGAAATTAGAGAATTTATTTGTTAGATAGGAAGGGGAATTTAATGTAATGCATGAAGGTAGAAGTTTAGGAGCTATGAAAATGGGAACAGAATCCGAATTATTTTTATTTATTATGACTCAGCAAAATTTATATTGAGATAATAGGAATATTGAGAAATAAATACTCGCTCAGTGAAAAATAAATAGAATAGGATATGCTCAGTGCAAAAAAGTAGGCCTAAGACTCCTTTTGTGAAGGGATTAAGTGAACGGAGCAGAGAACAATAACGAAGAAGGTGGGAGCGGGGTTGCCTAGGCAACGACATCCATGGACTGAGTTCTAGGAAACGAAACCACTATAGCCAATTAGAAATAAGAAAAATGTGAAAGAGTGAAAGTGAAAAAAGAGAATTGTTGGAGAGACAGAGGCAGAAACAGCGAGAGAGAGTTGCGAATAAGTCGTAGTAGGAGAAACATCGGAGAATTGGGAGAGATGGCCCAACAGTGATACTTGTGTTTGAGAGAAAGAGAAAGATAACCAGCAGAAAGTGTATTATTTTGTTTGGTAGTTAAGACGAACCTGTGTATGAAGCAGTGTAGAACGAAAGGTTCAGAGGCGAACAGGAGGAAACGAATGGAGGAGAGAGAACCAGAGCACCAGGGAGATCGGTCCAGGAGGAAGGAAAACTACATTGGTAACGGGAGGGATCAGACGACCATCTGAATGAAGCGTAGCAGATCATGAAGGAGTAGCGGCCATAGACAACCTGACTTCGCAACGGCATTAGTCAGCATGATTCTCCTCGGCGTGAACCCCTTTGCAGCCGGGCTGGAGGTGAGAGGACGCGAGGAGACAACTGACCCAGCAGGTAATGCACTGCAGAGCACTCCACGGAGTAGCATTGCTATGCCAACGGAAAACGGAAACCCAGAGGAGGGTATGAACACCGATAGCGTCAATCCACAAGTGCTAGCAGTGTGTATTACAGATAAGTACTGTAGTGATTAAGGCCTGTGCACATGGTAAGTGATAATAGAAGTGTTAAAGAAAGATGTAAGATGTGTCGTAAAAATATTAAGTGGACTCTAGAATGTAGGACTGTGTTAGGACTAAAAGTTAAAAAAGGATATATAATAGTAGTTTACAATCGTGAGTGCGTTTAGTACCCAATAATCAGTTATTCTTCCATTGTCTTAGAAGTTTGCTTTGATCATTCATACCAATATTGCAATCAGATCTAAAGCTGAAAGTAATTCATATCATTCTTTTATATTGTAACATGTTGTTGTTTTTTTTGTTTTTGTACTTGTTTTAGTAGTATGTTTAGAGAAGCTAATTTTATGTCTAGAACGTAGCAAAATTTGGTTATATCTACATTTCTTTTTTTGAATACATTGAATAAATATTTTAAAGTTAAGTTTAATAAAGTTTGTTGAGTCATTAGTAGACAAGAATTAACTGGGATATTTGGGTGAGCATAGTTAGTCAATAATAATTTTCAGTTTTTGTTTGTTTTTTTTTATTAAAAGGGGAGGGGGTGTGTGCATGACATACCAGTAATTGATAGACCAAAGGTAAGGTAAGAATTTAATAGTAACGGTTGCAAGATAAAGTTAAAATTCCACTATACGATCATTAGAGTAGTTAGTTTTTTTTTATGAATCATAAGATATAAGTACACAATGAAGGGTGTGGCTCTCTAAAACAAAGAGCAGTAGCACCACCTTCTCCGCTGCATCACAATGTCATTAACAAATAACGAGAATAGTAAGGGCAAAAGGATCGAACCTTGAGGAACGCCGACACTGCGTATAATCATAGAAGAGGTTAGATCAAACAATTTTAGAAATGATTTTAACCATAACAAAGGAGGCCCGTGCATTCCATATTGACAAGCTAGCTTACTTTTAAGTCTTTCAACAGAAACAAAGTCAAAAGCCTTAGAGAAGTCAATATAGATGGCAGCTAGGTAACTATTAGAAGCCATATTACTAGATACAAACCTTTGGAGCTCGTAGCAAGCTGTAGCCGTACTCCTAATTGGTATAAATCCGTGCTGGGAAGTAGTAATAAAACTGTTTGAAAACATATAGTGAGACATTCGGCTGTAAAAAAGTCTTTCAAAGATCTTGGCAAAGAAAGGCAAAGTTATAGGGCGATAGTTGGTAAAAGATAGAGAATCGCCTTTCTTAAAAATGGGCATAACCCTGGCTCGTTTTAACGTCGTAGGAAAAACACCTGAAGATATTGAGAAATTAAAAATATGAGCTATTGGATGAGCGACCAAGTGACTAAATAAGATTAGGATTTTAGGCAGAAAGCCAAGAGGGTCTAGCACCCTAGTAGATTTTAATTTTCGCTTAATCGATACCATCTCATCAGACGTAGGAGCAACAAAATACCAGATATATTATTAGAAAATTGAACTGAATCATCAGCAGTAACTGTATCATGAGAATTATCTGATGGGACAGGCAGAAGTGACTGAAGAAATTGAGTTAAATTATCACTGTTAACAGTTAGTTTTTAAAGGAAAACAAAGATTCATTACAGGAGCCAGGTCCTTTAAAACCTCCCACTTATCCTTATTTGATCGAATACTGGCGAAGCCCGTCGAAATATGCACATTTAGCCGCAGTAATCTCGGAACGCAAATTATTGGAAAAATTTTTAAAATGTTGAATATTGGCGTGTGTAAGCTGGCAGCAAGATTTTAAATAAAGTTTATTTTTGAGTTTAATATCATGTAAACAAGAGTGAGTGATCCAAGGCTTCCTAGGTTGATCGCACTGCTTAGACACATCACAAACCCTGTGATAAGGAAGATAACTGTCAAATCCCAATTGAATTTGTTGTAGAAACATATTGAACACCTCATTCACGCTATGGACATTACAAAATAGGCATGACCAATCAGTTAATGAGAAAAAAAGACTCAACAGCAGCCAAATGGTGGTCCGAGATCAGACGTTTGCTAGAGATAAAAGAGGTATTTCGAAGCGGAAAAGAAAGGTTAGAATTAAAGACTAAGAGCAGAAGAAAATGGTCAGAAACATGCATATCAAGGGCATTACTGTAAAGAGACGTAGATGAAGCAAAACAGGCATCTATAGCAGTGTAATTGCAGTGAAAGAAAGAATAATGCATGTAAGAAAACACAGACTGTACTAAACCTGTTCGCGTAATTGGATCAAAAATATGATAAATATTTAAAGGAGGTGAGCTAAAGTCTATGTTAAAACCGCCAGCCTGTATTATTTGATAACCTAAATGTTGATAGCGGAGTAGATTTTCTGACAGGTAGAGACCTAAGTTTCTCAAGGAATCAGAAGGAGGACGATACACTGCTATTACAATCCATTTCTGTTTAATTAGAACTGTTAAAATTTCAAAAGTCGTGTGTAATACACGAACTTTGATCTGGTATACTGAACGTCAATTTAGAAGACACAGATGCTGATACCACCGCCTCTATGACATGAACGAGATTGATTTATAACCATCAAGGGTGGGCATCTCAACTGGATCGTGAAGCCAGGTTTCGACAATATCAGAACACTAAGATAAAGATGCATCAGCTCCAAATTTAATTTTAAACAATCTAAATTAGAGGGTAGACTATGAGTATTAAGAAAAAAAGAGATAAAGCGGATTTATACACATTTGTAGATAAATTCTGCAAGTCAGCATTTAACTTGCCAATGACCCACAGAAAATAAAAATCACACAAAATATCACAAAAAAAAAAAACAAACAGCACACACAGAAAGAAAAAAATAAAGAGTAGAAAAAATAAAAAATAAAAAAATAATAGTTGGATATTTGGTCTATATATTGATGGATGATGAAATAAGAAAAACGAACAGGTCTGGTATTAGCAATATGGTATCGTCTTTATTAGGTGCTCAACGCATATCGAGAAACATCTCATAACATATCGAGTCGATCTTTGCTCCTGAAGATATGTTTCTCGATACACATTGAGCACCTAATAAAGACGCTACCGTATTGCTAATACCGGACCTGTTCGTTTTTCTTATTTAAAAAAAAAAAAAAAGTAAACAGGAAAGAGAGACAAAAAAAAAATATCTATACAGAAAAAATTAAAATTAAAGCTAAAATAAGTAAGCAAACCATTAAACTATAAAAGGTAAGCTCCAAAAATATAAAATATCACTAAACCAATAAACAAATTAAAGTGATTATTAGTAAAAAGTAATAACTTTAAATCAGATAAGATAATGACCAGTGATATTTAAAAAGACTAATCAATATCGGCAGATTGTCTAATACGCCTGATCTTACCATTAGAGTCTTTCACAAATATGGAGCCGCTAAAGCTCCAAGCATTAGGTTGTGACGTCACCCCCCTCCCCCACCACTGTAGCAACCCAAAATCTGATACAGCTAATGGCGTCCGGGAGGATAGTCAGGGGTTCGGGGCCTGGTATGGGGAACAGACTTCGAATCGGAGAAATTGTTTAAAAAACACTACACATTTTAATAATCCCACAAAACAACAAATACATCAAATGTGTCAACGGTTCTGGTGGGTTGCAACTCGCATGCAAGAAGAGGGGCCCCTCCGTCTCTAACCTACGTGTCTACATCAACAACATTCAATAAATATCGAATTCAATCCTAATAATACAATACTCGACTATCTTAAAACATACAAACACTAGGGCTCGTGTCAGACCTGCTTAATCAAGATTGTTACATCTCCACTAAGGCGAGACCCGTTTCATTAAGTTGCACTGCCAAAATGGGATGGCTACCATGGCATTGCCTGTTGCACGGCTTTTTTCCCACTGAGAGGGCCCCCACGATCAGCCCACATCTCAGACTCAGTGTGTTTCCTTTAGTACAGTACAATGGGGGAGAAGCCTTCCTTGGCGGGCTCCTCTGAGTGGTACTTCTGAGCAAATCTGCTAGCGCGGCAATCGCTTGAGCGCTTGATGAGCCAACGTGTTTTGAATTGCACGTAGGAGCAAAATACAGGGAATCATCAGTTTGCTTTCACTAAGCAGTTCAGTGCCAGTTCGCGCATCAATAATTCAATCACTCTGACTTATCAGGGGGCAAAAACCTTTAGTCACTTTAAATGCGGTTGTCCAATCACGCAATCAACATCAGCTCACACATATGATAGAGCCCCTGCATGGAAACCATTTCGAGCTGCAAAGCCGTCCAGAACCTCGTCCTCACGGTTAAATAAGTGCGGTCACTCACCAATTGCTTCAGCCTTCTCTGGGCAGCACAGCTAGGCTACTCCGCATGGCAGTCCTTAGCGTTCTCCATGAGAGTGACGAAAACATTCAATGCTATTTTACAGCTGACGCAGCCTTTTCACAACAATATTAAACTTTTAAAACTGAACTATGTTATGCCATAAAAGTAATTTGCTAATTAATAACTCTTAAAACGAAACATAACTTTAAAAAAAAACATTAAAGGCGTAAGCCTATTTGGTATTGGGAGTGCATGCGCACACAACTCATGTCAGCATCGCTAAAAAAAAACAAAACTTATCACTAGCTCAACAACTTTGGAACTCCCCAAAAATTACATTATTTTATATAGAAACAAAACACAAGAATGCCAACAAACGATTGCCCAGGAGCCTAGCATCTTCTCGGAAAATCTCCCGAGAACAATGCCAGCCTCCCCAACAATCACCCAACGCTCCCCAACAAAGGCGATGACGGCATTTATGCACGCAAGGCGAAAAGCACGAAACTTACCCCCCCCCCCTCTTTCACATAAGAAAAACAAAACACCATTCCCATCTTAAAAGGAACAAACTGATTTCAAAAGCAATAAGATTAACAGACAACAATTATAAATCTAATAGAAAATTCGACGTTGGCAAAATCACGCGAAAACAAATAAACAACAGTCACAAAAAAAAAACAAAAAAACAATTGAGCATCGGCCCTCAATGCAAAGCCCTATGTTTCCGCCGGGCACATGTGACACCCAAGCACTTCACTGACATGGAATGTCACAAGGTAATCCAAAACGTGACTTCACTTTAGTAGCATGAAGCAGTAAGGTCCTCCATTATTGTGATACGAAGCTGCTGAGACTAATTTTTTACGGTTCTTAATAATCAGATCATGGAGCAAGTATGTAGATAAATGAACTACGAGGCTGAGTCAAATGAAAACCGGAAAACCGCTCTAGAAAATCGAAAACTACTCCCATTGCGATCACACCCGGTATGCAAGCGCGTGGACTCTCCCGCCATCAATTGGTGTTGGTCCAGCATCCCCACATGGTGAATTGGTGCGTGACATTCTGAAACCTGCTATATGCACCAAGCGCCGCAAACTCCACTCAACAGGCATTCTTATCCAGCATGACAATGCGTGACCTCATACGGCTCATGCGATCGTGGCGACTATCTAGGACTTGTGTCTGTAGTGGGCGCCCCCCTCCCCATCCTCCTTATTCTCCCGACCTCGGGCCCTCCGACTTCCACATCTTTGGCTCACTAAAGGACTCCTTAGGTGGCCACAAGTTCACGACAGACACTGAGGTAAAACAGGCAGTGCAAGAGTGGCTGCACGCACAGCTAAAAGATTTTCTTTCTCTGAGGATCTCCCGACTCGGTGGCAAAAATGCATCGCGAAAGCAGGGGGACTACATAGAAAAATAGTGTACTTATTCCAACTCTGTCTATAATAAAGGAGCTGTAAAAAGATATTTCCGGTATTCATTTGACTGACGCTCATATTAAAGGTCGAGATGACTTGACACTCGAAAGCCAAGTCGATGAGTCGCCATGATGCCCGTAGAGCTAATCGAAATATCTAAATTTTCGTGAAAGAAGGAAGGGTAATATATCCACAAGCACCTCGGCAGGCTGTTCGGCCAGGCCGAAGATTCGTACATTGGCTAGCCGCAAGAGCTGTTCCAATGTATCCAAGTCCTCTGATAGCTGATTGATCCTAGACAGACCATCATGATGAAGTTCGTCTAACTCGTTCAGGTTGTCTTGTAAAGGTTGGCGTCGAAGGCACCAAGTTGTGAGGCCAACGAGTTCAGACGACCAGTGACATCTTTTAGGTTATTGCTGACATCGGAAAGTCAAACAATTCATCAAACGATTCGATGAACTTACTAGCAAATAGTTCCAAAAAATTCGGTCACAGAAATATCGCAAGAAGGGACGACTCAAATGACGAGAGGGAAGAATCAAAATCAGTTGACTTTAAGGGCATTCCACTAGCAATTGAATGGGTAGGAAGGTTTCAGAGATGATGTGTTGTTTTCGGCATGATTTTGTGACAAGACTTGGGGGGGCGGTTCCACTTGTGTCTAAATCTACACCTGAAAGACAAAAAAACGGAATATTCGATTTGTTATGACTGCAGCACTTAAAACCTTAGGAATTGCACTCATTAGAAAAACTGATAAAAACTTAGTTTACATGTCTATGAAAGAGCAAATCCTAAGCTTTATTTTCATAATTGAAACTCTGTTGCATTTACATATGTTAAATTTTTGGAATTTTTTTTTCATTACAACAAAAAAATGGAATATTGGTTTACCATTCATAAAAAAAATGGAATAGTAAAACAAACATTCCGTATGCTAACGAATGAACTAAAAGATGGCTATTTACTGTAAGCTCTTGATAAACTAATTGTAGTAAGGCTCTGTAGAACAACTTGTACCACTTTTAGATTCTGTATGGGAGGAGGGAAAGATCTTTCCTCTTCCGTGAGACAACTTATTATTCAGTTGGAAGGAAGCAATCTGAAATTTCACATATTGTTAAATGTGCGCAATCAACTGTGAGCAAAGTGTTAATGAAACACAAATAAGGCATGGGATCACAAACGATCAGATACCAGTGTGGTAGAAAACGAAAGATGCTGACCAAAGATGGGACGGATGGTGAAGAAGCATCCATTTTGGTCATCCAAACAGCATCATCAAGAATGGTCCCAAGTCACCAACGTGTCACAACGAATTTACTCTTCGACTAATTCATGAACTGCATTTTAAAAGCCGCGTTCCCAAAGTGAAACCCATCATCACGTCAAAGCAGAGAGCAAAACCAGTGAAATTGTAAAAGCAATACATGAACTGGACATCAGAAGAGTGGTCAGAAGTGGTGTTTAGTGATTAGTCGAGGTTCTGCATATTCAATGGTGACCAAGGTTGTCGTGTATGGCGGAAAAAAGGGGAAGAATACAGAGAGACGAAGTTGAAAAAACGAGTAAAGTTTCCAGGAAGCGTGAGGGTTTGGGGATGCTTCTTGGTCAGAGGCGTTGGGCCCTTGGCATTTATGAACGGATCCATTAACCCTTCAGTGTATCAAGAAATCCTCAATTATTTCCTTGTTCCATCATTAGAGATTCAATTTGATGATGAAGATGTGATATTTCAGCACGATTTGGCCCCAGCGCATGGAGCAAAAACAACACAAGATCCTTTTCACCATCATTCTGTACGCATTCTTGAATGCCCAGCTAAGTCTCCGGACCTCAATCCGATAGAGAATTTGTGGCATATAATGAAAAAAAGGTTAAATGAATATCCCGCAAGAAATAAGGACGATTTGAAAAAGACATCAACATTCGGAATGCAATAACGGCTGAGGAGTGTAAGCTTTTGATTTCTTAAATGCCAAGACAAATACGAGCAGTTCTTGATGCTAAAGGTTATCCGACAGTGTACTGACATGTTTTTCTGTACATTTAATTAAATTGTTTTGTAAGTGTACAATTGCATTATTTTTCAGCAAAGTTGCAATATTCCATTTTTTTGTCACTGATGAAACCTTATTCCATTTTTTTCGCGTAATGAAAAAAAATTCCAAAAAATTAACTTATGTAAATGCAAAAATAAAGCTTAGGATTTGCTCTTTCATAAACATGTAAACTAAGTTTTTATCAGTTTTTCTAATGAGTGTAATTCCTAAGGTTTTAAGTGCTGCAGTCATAACAAATCGAATATTCCATTTTTTTGTCTTTCAGTTGTATATTACAATTATCTTAAATAAGAGCCTAGAGATTGATATTGGCACCTGTATTGTAATTGGTACCTCCATGGTCATATATTCAAGTCATTCATGTGTGATGTTGTCACTTTGTATTTATTCTCTGTTCGAGTTTAATAATAGCTTTGTAAGGGTTACAGTAGAAAAGGGCTACACGACACTTTCTGGTGTCATTTTGTAGTAGAATTCATCTGAATTCCGATGTTGTAGTTTGCTCTTTTATCAGTTCCGTTTTGCCTTTGTTGGAACAGAAACTCCGTTGCCGGACGTAAACTCCAAATTGTAGCTGGACAGAAACTCTTTTGTCTAACATTAACTCCTGTTAATTGCCCAGCCCTAAATTGTGTTGGATTTACTGCTGTAAAATCATAATTGTATTCGATTACTTGAAGATTCAGAGCTTTGTACCTACTGATTTTATCCTGTATATGAATTGATTTTATCTTTATTGTATGTATTGTAAGAATCTTTACTGTTAGAGAATCGCCCCACGTTTCGAATCCAGCATGCTGGCGATGTCATTTCTACTACAGCCTAGAAGTGACTCGCTTGGAATCCGAAAGTGGAGTGACAGTTTCACCCATGCCACCACCAGGGGGCAGCGCTGAGCCTGCCTGGGATATAAAAGGACGACGCAGGAAACTAGTGGCTTTCAAGATCGAGAGTCGAGACGTGTTGGACGGTATGGAAGTGGCCGTGGAAGACAAATATGCGGACGAAGTGGAGTACGGAACAGGCATGTTCCCGTCGGACAAGGTTCTTATCAAGCTGCTGACGTAGACTTTGGTTAGGCCTAACTTTCTCTTATTATGGAAAGAGACCACGTGGTAATTTTTGTATTATTTTGTATGATCAGTTTGAAGGAATTAATGGTATACCTGAATTGAAAATTGTTTAGATTTTGATTATTTAATTTTGTAAGGGAAGTTTAGTGTAATGTTTATGCGGGATTATTGATAATTCATTGAAATTAGATTTTTGGATACATTTTTGTAGAGGGTGAGAATTTAAATGGGATATATAGCTGTTATTAGCTGGATTAATTGTGTGTGACTTTTGGTTTAGTGTATTAGTGAAAGGGTTAAGAATTGTCAGAATATTATGGATGGAATTTAGTAATTCATTATATTTGTATCGAGGATTGTCAAGTTTTGATTTTACTATATTATTATCTGGGAATTGACTAAGATTTGTCAAGTTTGTTATTATTGTAGAAATAATGGCTTTTGGGTTTAGAATCAATGTAAATAGGATGCATTGTAAACAGTTTATTTAATTTGTTGTTTTTGGATTTGAATTAGAAAAGTGAGATTAATAATGATTTGTGAATAATTTTGTATTACAGTTCATCCAGGGAGAGTTGGAGTAGGTGTGGCTTAGTGTTGATATCGATTAATCACGTCTCGATATGGCAATCGACGCGCAAGGAATTATGGGGTGTATCTTCATTATCTACGCAAGCGTCAATCCGTTCACAATGTGCAGTGACCAGCGATCATAATAGCTAGTTCATCTACAACACCTAACACCATTGGAATTCGAGGACGAACTCTTCACAGCCGAGCTAGGGAGATTGTGTGGAATTTATTTTGCTATTTCAAAGATAAGGATCCTGATAAAAAGCACTTCTGTCTTAATAGAAGAAACATCTAAAGCAACACATGTATCAGCGACATTTGTTCGAAGAATCGTTCAGAATGTAACTAGGCCTAATTCGGAGACGCAAGCATGCGCGCCAAATCCTTCGCCTTTTTCGACACCTGGGAAGAAGAGGGTAAGAGAGTCACAAGTTAAAAACTTGGATGAATTTGAACTTTCTGTTGCACGGGCATGTGTTGCTGAAATACACAGACAAGGAGATTATCCTACAATTACAAATGTTTTCACTTAGTTTAAAAGAGAGGACTGTATACCGTGGATCAAGATCTTCCTTCGCAGTCATCTTACATGAAAAACAGCGTATGAAATACGGAAAAATCGACAATCGAAAGTTTTATATTGAACATACAGATGTAGTAGCTCAACGATACCGATATTTACGACAGATACAAGTGCTACGCAGGGATCCATCGCGTACATTTAATGACATTAACGTTCTCTCCCGCAATCTCCGCAGTTTGGATTTTTTTAATAAACAGTCTTTTTCAAGACTAATTCATTAAAAGGCCATTTTAATGGCCAGCAAATAAACAAAGAGGCCAGAACTTTTGTTTTTAAATTTTTATTAAAATATTTGTAGTAAATAAATATTTAATTGCAATTCATTTTTAATTCTAATTCATTAAAAAAAAAACAGTAAAAGAAGTTATCAATTAAAGAATACAAAATTAATGATATATTAACTTCAATTTAATTGCTTCAATTGCTTGCAATTTTAAATAAAATAAGAAATAAAATGCATGACATAAACAAAATAAAAATATAAAAAATAAAATTAATTAAACATATACAATTTATGTTGCATGACGAAGTAAGTTTTCTTTAAGCGTATTCTTATTTTTTTAAAATTTAAATTGCAGTATAACGTAGTTTCACTAAAAAGTAAAATAATGTTATAAAACGCTTCACAATTAAGACCTGTAAATCAGGAATGATCAGTCGCATGATCAAACCTTTCTCTGATTGGCCAGTTCAGAACTTTCTGGGCTCCGCCCACTCCAACTCTCCCTGGATGAACTATAGCTGAGATTGGAAAATTAATTTAGACAGAAAACATCTTTATATTTTGCTATTTGTTTATGATGGGTTGCTTACCTTGTAGGCAAATGGTGTAAGGTTGAAGCTAGCACAGTGGGGATATAAAGTGATACTTTTACTGGGACAGGTTTGGCTTTATTTGTAGTGTGCAATCTTGATACTGGTTGTAGTGTGTGGTCGGATTATTAAGTTAGTATCTAGTGGCGGTGTTGACCCGTGACAGTAGAGCTAATCCCGTTAAGTTCGGACTGGGATCCGGGTTTTGTGTTAGCCTACCAGTCTTAGTGTCAGTGAACCGGTTTGTAGGATTTCAACCACTGCAGATATCACCCCCTTGCTTTTAAGCATTACATGACTTTGAGGTTCGTGTGTGGTGACCAGCTTGCAAGTTGGGAATTTCAGTCCCTTGTTAAGGTTTGACACTGTAGCTTTGCGTAGCTAATTGGGAGTCTCCAGAGTTTAGACTTGTGCTAGCTTCTTGCCTGATCATTAATATGTCACTATACAGTGATTGCAGTGTGGAAGCAACCTGGAATTATGTACTTTGATATTTCCGCTGATAAAATAAGTAAATTATGGAGGATGCTTGTGAAATCGAAAAGGTAGCTTTATTAGGCATGCTTACTTGGCCATACACAGACATAGAAAAAAAGAGTGAAGAAAAAACAACAAAGGAATGCTGGGTACAAATGAGAAATGAGGGGGATCCTGGGTAAAAAGATCATAGTGTTCTCCCAATAGATAGCGCCGTGTGTTACGACATTTCTAACACCTCCCCTCATAGCTCTCGGCGCAGATTATCCATGTTTATTTTCGGTTAAACCCAATTCGGCAACACACTCGTGGTGGCGAGGTCGTGAAGTCCTTTTGTGAGGATGTCCGCTGTCATCTTTTTCGTCTCCAGATATTCCACTTGTATGTCACCCCTCTCATATGCTTCCCTCATGAAGTGGTACTGGATGTCAATGTGTTTTGTACATGCATGATGCAATGGATTCCTTGTCAGACACCCTGCGCCTTGGTTGTCGTTGAAAATCGTCGTCGTTCCTTTCAACATTTCGGCTTCATCGAGAAAACGTCTAAGGTGGACTGCCTGCCTTGCTGCTTCGCTCAGCGCAATGTACTCCGCTTCTATAGTCGAGAGTGACACAGTGGTCTGCTTTCGCACTTCCCAAGCGATTGCTGCTCCAGCCAGTTTAAATACTTGTCCGCTGTAGGATTTTCGATCCACGGGACAGGAGCCCCAATCCAAGTCGCCATATCCAACTAGTTCTTCCCCGGTCTTCTTGTAAGTAATTCCGTGGCTCGTGGTTCCCTTCAGGTACCTTAGTACACGCTTGGCTGCATTCCAATGTTGTACGTTGTAGCACGAGTTGAATTGACTCAGCTTGCTGGTGGCGTATGCGATGTCGGGTCGCGTCCAAACAGCCAGGTAAAGCAGCGACCCTATCGGGGATTGGTATGGATGATCCCGCATAAATTCCACATCTGGTTCTTTGGGCTTCATGAGTTTGGTCTCAGGGTCCATGGGTGTTCTAACCGGTTTGCAGTTTGCCATGTTAAATTTCTCCAGTATTGCTTTGGTGAATAGCTCCTGAGAAATCTTCACTGGACCTCCCCTGCCCGATTGACTGAACTCCATGCCAAGGCAGTAACTCACTGGTCCCAAGTCCTTCATTTCGAATTTGCGATTCAGGTTTCCTTTCAATTCCCTGATCCAGCTTTCGCTGTCACTTGCGATGATGATGTCGTCTACATAGATTCCCAACATCAAAAAGTTTGTCTCGTGATTCGCCACGTACACACATTGGTCTGCTGTGGATGGCTTCATTCCGAGCTGTTAGAGTTCGTGATCCAGTTTCTTAAACCATTGCCTTCCGGATTGCTTCAGTCCATATAAACCCTTTACGATCTTGCAGACTTTGTTTCCTCCTTTGCTCAGTTGTTTCAGCCAGTCTTGAGCTGTATCGCAGACTACATTTTGCCTCCAGTCATTTCGCTTTTTCCCTCAGTTTCCAGCAGTGATCTCAGACAGAATTTCCTCCAGCTGATCGGGTACCTCCATGTAGATGTCTTCCTCTATCTCACCATTTAGGTATGCGGTAACCACATCCATCTGGTGGACTGTCATCTCACGTTCCACAGCAATGCCCAGAATGGTACGTATCGAGCTGGCCCTTGCCACTGGTGCAAATGTCTCATTGTAGTCTGTCCCTGGGACTTGCGCGTAACCTTTCGCAACCAGTCACGCCTTACGTCATTCGACTAGTCCATCTGCCTTATACTTAGTTTGCAGCACCAGTCTGCTGCCGATGGCTTTTCTTTCTTGGGGTCTGTCGACGATCCTCCAAGTCTTGTTTTTGATTTGGGCGACGTACTCCTCGTAAATGGCTTTCTTCCATTCATCCTTGTCAGGTCCTTCTAGGGCCTCCTTCATGGTTGGGGGGTCCAATTCTGCAATGTGGTGACATGTCCCTGCTGGCTCCTCTGCTTCTGGCTCGATGTTGGTATCTCCGTTTCGGTCTCGCTTCGCCGGTTGGAACTTCTTTCGTGGTCTTCCGACTTTCCCGTCCCTTACGAAGGTGGGTCGACCTGGTCCGTGTCGTGTGGCTTGTCTGTCATTTTCTGCTACCTCTGGCTCAACCACGGAGTCACTTCCATCGTTTGCGGTGATGTTCTCTCTGTTTGTTCCATCCCAGAGGTGGTCGACTTGCTTGGTTTCGAACTCACAAGTCGTTGGGGTTGTCCCTTGGCCTGGTAATTCTTGCCCTTCCATAAGTCTTCGTACGAGCTGTCAAGTTCCATGTCGCCAACGAACTTTACGTCCCGACTGATGTTGATTTTCCTTTCCTTCATTGCCCAGAGTCGATAGGCTTTTGACTTGTCACAGAAGCCGACGAATCTGCATTCAATTCCGCGTTCGTCCAGTTTTGTTCCCCCTAGACCCTTCCATAACACATAGCATTGTCGGCCAAAGGATTGCATGTGTCGCACTGTTGGTCGCCTACCTTACTATATGCTGTGTGGAGTTGCTCCCTTCAGCCCTCTTGTGAGACATCGATTTCGAGTATAATAAGCAGTGTTCACTGCCTCAGCCCAGAAAGATGGTGGGAGTCCAGACTGGATCAGCTCGCATCTGGCCATCTCTATGAGCGTCCGGTTGAAACGTTCTGCGAGTCCGTTTTGCTGGGGTGTGTACGGGACCGTCAGCCTTCTCTGGATTCCACTTTCCCTGAGGAGAGCGTCGAATCTCGCATTCTGGTATTCCTTTCCATTGTCGCTCTGCAAGTACTTGATTTTCCTGTTGAGCTGGTTTTCGGCGCGTGCTTTGTAGGATGCGAAGGCTTCAAAAACTTCATCTTTGGATTTCAGAGGAACCACCTCCCACCAGCGGGATGCCTCGTCAATGAACGTCGCAAAATATCTTGCGCCACCATTTGATGTGGTTTTCATTGGTCCACAAATGTCCGTGTGGATAATCTCCAAGAGTTCGGTTGCTCCTCCACCTCTCTCCTTTGGAAATTGGGTCTGAGCCATCTTTCCCCGGGTGCAAACTTCGCAGGTCGGCAACTCGTGTTGTCTTCCAGTTCTAGCCCGTGCACTGCGTCTTTCCTTGCCATTTCCTTCAGGTCTCCTTCGTTCAGGTGACCAATTTTCTCGTGCCATTCCTCAATTCTCAATTTTCCTTCAGCCTTTCCCTCAGCCGTTGCTGTGTGTTTTTCTTGTTGCACGAAGTAGAGGTCTTCGACACGAGCGGCAGTGAAGAGTACTCGCCAGTCGTTTTCGTAGAGGAAGTACGCCTTGTCCTTCTTGAAAAATACATCAAAGTTCCTGTCCGTAATTTTGGGCACGGACACGAGTTTGGTCCGCAGTTGAGGCATGAAGTAAGTTTTTTCTAGTGTAAGCTGCTCACTTGAAGTTCCCTCTGTCACCTTCAGAGCTATGTCGCCAATTCCTTCAATTTTAGTGCTGCCAGTGCTTGCTAGGTTCAGTGATTTTTTGATCAGTTCCAGGTTGCTGAATTCTTCCTTTTGTGGGTTCATGTGAGACATGCACCCACTATCCAAGCACCATCTTAAGTCGGTTCCGAACGCTGACTGCATGACGGACTCGTTTGTTGTCAACTCCATTGCAATTAGGGATGTTGCACTTTCGTTCTGATCTCTTTTGGCAGACTTCTTGGGACACTCTGATGCCTTGTGGCCCGGTTTCCGGCATCGATGACACAGGAAGTTGAATTTCTTGCCACCACTGTCTGATACACTGCCCTTGGAGTCGTCCTTGGTCCCTTTCCGCTGGTTTCTCTTTTGGTCGCGTCGGTTGCATTTCCCAGCATACATTTCTCCCGATGTCGCGTCGCTGTCCTTCGATTTCCTCGTGTCGTACTCCTCTGCAATCTTTATGCGGAGCACCTCTAGTTTTGGGAGGTCGTCATGAGATTCGATTGCACACCTGAAGTTCTCGAAGGATTCTGGAAGACTATACAGTAGTATGATTGCCAACAGGTTGCTGTTGATTTCCAGGTCCATCTCGGCCAGCTTATCGACTGTATCGAAGAATTCCACCAGATGATTTCGGACGTCCTCCCCATCTTTCATTCGAGAAAGAGTGAGCTGCTTCAATAGCGTTGCCTTGCGTGCAGGTCCCTTCGACTGATGTATTTTCACGTGCGTTTGAATACAGCAAGCAGAATTTCTTTTCCTCTTTTCTTTTATAGAAAGTCACTAGATCCAAAAAATATTATTTGCGCAGTGGGAGCGTGCTGGGCCCATAACCTGTTGGATATTTCTGCTGATAAAATAAATACATTATGGAGGATGCTTGTGAAATCTAAAAGGTAGCTTTATTAGGCATGTTTACTTGGCCGTGCGGCAATACACAGACATAGAAAAAAAAAAGTGAAGAAAAAACAACAATGGAATGCTGGATACAAATGAGAAACGAAGGGGATCCTGGATAAAAAGATCATTGTGTTCTCCCAATAGATGGTGCCCGGTGTTACGACATTTCCAACAATTTAGTTCCTTTATTTGTATCAAAAAAACGTCTCATAATATCAGAGTTTCGTAATATCAGAGAAAGACAAAAAATAAGAAATTTAAGAAATTGTGTTTAAAGAAATATACTAAAAAAAAGTCGCAGGTTTGCATGGTCAATTTAAAAAAAAAAAAAAAAATTTAATTTGTGTGACTCGATTAGATTTATTAATGCATGGCTGTAAATGAAGTAGTACTAGCCAATAGTGTCGATGTTAACCAATGTATAGATCGGCCATTGAATTTTCGATGCTTTTGCACCATCAATGTTTCTTAAACCCTTTTGAAATCATTATCTATTGATATTGAATAACTGTTTATGTTAATGTATTGTAACGAAGGAACACAAATATACTGCGACATTTATTATTTCCAAATAATATATGGACTTAGAAATTACAAAAATTTGATGTTTTACTAAACAACCGTTTAACACCCATTAAACAACGTTTGGTTGCTGATTAAAGCGACGACCCGTAACATCGATTAAACATTGATGTTAGTTTTTCTGACATTGCATATCAAAATTTCTACCGTTTATGAAGTCAAAAAATCATCACTGTAAATTGCTTGACTTTTAAAAGCAAATTATCCGTATCTATCGCTTTTTTAAAGAGTATCACAGTGTGAAATTCATGTGATCTCTTCTCGTTTACGTCCTATCACAGTTATGCAGGGCCCAACACAATAGTTGCAGTGACTTCTGGGATAGCAATGGCAGTGGAAGTTCTTAAAGTTAATTTCTGCGTAATTTCTTACGTTAATAAACAATTTTTAACTGTAATATTAAAAATATTTGTTGAAAAATAAAAGATGCGATCATTTTTACAGGCTTATTATGGAAAATTGCTGATCTTGTACTTAGGCTGAAAACTGACAGGTTTTTTTTAACGGGCGCTCTTCTATCGGGACGAGGGGGGTAGACCAAATTTTTTTCCAAATCCAAGATTACGATTATAAGACTACCCCCATTTTTTGACACATTATTTTCGCAAAAAAAACTGTTATTTAAAAAACCTTATTTTAAACAAAAACAAATTGCCAAAAATTTTTTGTATTAACTGAATATTCATAAAAAAGTGTTTGTATTATTGGTTCAATTTTATCTGTAAATTATATTGGTGGCGTCGGGGCAGAGAATAATTTCGTATTAAACGGGATTTCGTATTAAGAGAGATCGTAATAAGTGGGCTATATTGTATATTAACTCTACTCCTTTAAAGCTTTAATTCCCTTCCCACCGGCAAAGTCTGCCTATTTGTCCTCGTTAGCCGGATCATATAGTGATTATAAAATAGAGATGCGTGCCCTCTTTGAAAGAACCCAAAATAATTTATTAAACTAGATTGTGTGATCTCCTTGACACAAGATTTGCTAATAGACCAATTATTAAAGTGTAAAATAATAAATAAATTTGTTAAAAAAAAATTGGATTGAACTATTAAATTTTGGTTAGTGTATTAGCAAAAAAATAGAAAATTTAAGGTAAGAAATTTACAGATTACAATCGGAGAATAATGGCAGTTGCTCTTTCATTAAAACTTCATATAATTAAATATTAAGTGAAATGTTCTAGCAAGCTTACACTGGTGGACAAAAGTTTGGGGTAACAGGTAAATAATCATCAAGATATCAAAAGTAAAGGAAATTAATATGAAATCTGACCGCTATTTGACTTTATAACTTGAAGAAGACGATTTGTCATTGATGAAAATAACTTCTTGATGGTGTTTGATGCTATTTTAACAGCGGAGGCCTCAATTGCATTGATTAGCTGCATAAGAGTTGAATACTGTTTGTCAGCATAAATATCCTGGCTCATAAGATGCCAAACATTATCTATAATGTTGAGGTCGGGACTCCTTGCCGGCCAGTCTAGTGTACGAACTATGTTAGTGGAAAATCATTCAGTAAAAATTCGTGCTGTGTGGATAGATGCATTGTCTTGCTGCCATACCCATTGTTTTTGTCTGTAGTGTCTCTTGCAGAAAAGAATGGATGTGCTTTGAAGGTCTTCTAAGTATTGGTTGCCGTATATTTGCCCTCAATTACTTTTATCTTCAGGTGACCCGTGTTTGAAATGGCACCTAATGGCATCACATCTCCTCCTGCCATTTGGTGCTTATTTCTGACCAGAGCAATTGGTTTTTGGCCTTGTTTTTTAACATAACTGCACATGTTATCAGGTCCATCCATGGAAAAATCGTTTTTCATCAGAAAATACCAACCCAAAATCAGTCTTCTCATGAAGTGTTTCTGAGCAAATTGAAGTCTTGCTAATTTATTTTTTGGTATTAATGGCAGTGATTTTTCAATAGCTTCATAGTGAAAGTTCTCACGCTGCAATTCACGCCTTATGGTTCTGGTTGAAGCCTTCAAATCAAGATTTACTTTGATGCGCATACTGTTTACAATGTGACCAGCTGCAATTTCTCTTCTCTCATGGCGTTTTATGCTAGATTTTGTCCGTCTTGTAAGTGCAGATGGGTTTCCCATCTTCTTTCCTGTCTTCCTGTTTTTATTTTTAATTTCCCTGATTACTGTATTGTAACCAACATCAGCAATTTCAGCTTCTCGCTTGAAGTTCTTGTGTTGAGCATACAATGCATGAATTTCTTTCGTTTCTGATCAGAAATCATCTTAAGACACTTCTTCACATTCCAAAAAATCAATGGACAAATATTCATGCACTTTACTGTAAAAAAATATCAGTTATTTACCTGTTACCCCAAACTTTTGACCAGTTCAGTTTGCATACTTTGCATGTAACTTAAAAACAAATTAAAAGATCAATTTTTCAATTGTCAATTTTGATATATTCAATAGTAACTTAAAAGGTGCCATAACAATAAAATCTCTAAATAATTGTTTTCTTAGAAAACACACCTACCCCAAACTTTTGTCCACCAGTGTACGAGTCCTAAAATTAATGGATCAGTAAGCACAAAACATCCTGATTGCAGATTATGATGTGACTTATTAATGTGTAATGCAAGGGTCCAAAATTTTTAATACACAGTCACTTATCTCACGTAGTTGACCCTGATCGTTGTGGAAACCTTCGGTTACTTGCTTCACCTCCACACATGTTGATCTTCGTTCCCGGCTTAGGACTACGACCTTCTCCTTGCTAAGAACCCACAAAACCCGATTGTCCCTTCCTATCCCACCATGGAATTCGAGTCTGTAGTTCATGCTTGGTTGGTGCTTAGCTCGTCTGCACCGTTAAGAATCTCCACTCCTACCTCTGTGGCTCTCCGCATGCTCCCGGATGGTTCCAGTGATGCTGCGTTCTTTACAGCCTCCCACTGCCGTTACCTTTGTGAGCACTTGATTGCCTGCCCAGCACCACAGTCGTGCCATGCTTAGCTTGCTGGTGGTAGCCGTCCTCACCGTTGTTGCCCATGATGGAAAAAGTGTGTAATGTCCGTCGCACTCCTTGGCTGCTCCCTCTCACGCCGCCGAGCTGATCATTGTCACCAGCTCGTCCCTCTCTCTCTCGCTGGGTGAGATTGTCTGATGTTTACACCTCAATCACTGAGCCACAACTGTTCTTGTTGTTTTTGCTTCGATCACTGGTCCAGACTGACTTTTCTAACTTTTTTATTCTCTTTTTCTTTTACATTATTCAAAGAAAACTCTAGAACATTCTCGAACGTTTTTTGCCACCATTTCCTATTCTTATTCTTTTCACAAGGACCTTGACCTTCCTGTTTATTTTGCATTGAATGTCCTTTGGCAGATAAGTAAACGTTCTGGAATGTGGATAGAGCAACTGCCATGAATTACATAAAAGATAATATACAGAAATCTGAATAAAATGCAAATAAAATGAAATAAAATAAGACTCAAATAAAATATCAATGGAGGTTTTTGTGCGAGTTATGATGAGCCTTGATTTATCTATTGTGATATAAGAATGAGTTTCCCTTATTCCTTGTGATCCATATTAAAGTATATATCCCCCCCTCCCCGACTCTAATAACTCATCTGACAACATATGAGTTTATTAGCATATCTGCAGGAAATCAGAGGGTCAAACCCCAGAGCTGTGAGCTCGGTGGGTTGTATCCTACACAATTAGGTGTGTACTCCTCTGTATTAATTGTTGAAAATGAAAAGATCGAAATGGCATATTACATCGTTGTCTATGATTCCCTCATACGGGTGATCCTTTTAAGTTGATAAGTCGGAAACGCTGCTGGCAGATTTTGTCTCCATCAATTTTTACGCCTGTGTGTATCTGAGAGGAGATCCGACTGTAAATGCCATGTATGCCCCGAATGCTTATGTTCGCCTCCTCTACTTGTATGTTAAGTCGATCCAGGCACGTGTCCTCATCAATAAATGATGCTTGTGCGCCTGTATCTATGAGGAATTGTAACGTGTTGTCCTTTATGACTCCACTAACTAAGAAATGTTGTCCTCCCTATCAACATAAACCACATTCATGTCTGCTGCCTTTTGTGTTTCCACGGTTCCGGTCGCTCTCCATTTCTGGTGTTGCCTCTTCTCACAGTCCCGCATGAGGTGAGAAGGAGCGCCGCACTCGAAACATGTCATAGAGGTGGCTTGGTCCTGGCGGTGTCTCTGTGTTTGATTGGAGCAGGGGTGGCTTGGTCCCGGCAGAGTCCCATCCATGACTGTCTGGAGCTTTGCACACATTGTTTTCAACTCACGAATTTCACGTTCCCTGGTGTCCCTCTCAAGCCGAATTAATTCTTCTAGGTGCGCCTGCCATGCCTCCATACAGGCTGTGCCTGTGTCCAGTTGTTTATTTAAATTGAGCAAAACGGAATCTAAAGACGTAGTAAGCGTATTCAGTTCTTCTTTTTCCACCTGCTCTGACATGAGTGTTATCCACCGCTTTCTTGTAGGAGGTAGGATTTATATACATCAATACTCTGCGGTTTGCGAGGTTCACCCAGTGTTTGAATCTTAATAGGAGGATGGGGTCCTTTCTACAGTAGAACCTCGTTTTTACGAAATTCAGGGGACCAATAATATTTATTCGTTAAATCCGAACTTCGTAAAAAACAAACCCCCAAAAAAACAAAAACCACTTAAATAGGCACTGAATTTTTAATAGGCAGTATTTTTAATACAAATAGGCTTATACACTGATTAAATATTCGAGTTTTGAAAATGTTTTAGAATTTTTGTCTAATGCATATTTGAAGTTATATCATTATTTAAGTAGTTTGAAAATTCAAAAAACTGTCAAAAATATCGTCTGATACATTTATTAGTTGCATACAGATGGTTTTTTAGAGTTTCTAAGGAGCTTTTAATTTGTAAGGATGTTGCTTTGAATGTCGTATTTTCCAATTTCTCGTCATTGTCATCTACATGTTCTTCTTCGCCGCCATCTTTGATAAGATCGCAAATTTCATTATCGTTTAATGTCGGAGAAGTTAAAACTTCGGCATCAATACTAACAAGCTTGGAGAATTTAGATTGAAAATTCAGCTTACTTTTCAGGATTTCCCACTCTTCAAATCCTTCAAATTCGCTATCATCATCTTCGGGTGAGACTGCAAGTTCAGTTTCACTTTCGTTTGGATAGAGAGCCGAGAAAAAGGAAGCACTTCCTCTTTCTAGGCTCTCTAGTTTGCATTACGTATGGCGCCCTCTGTTGGCGACGGCGGAAACTAGTCCAGTTAATCCGTGGCCTTCGAGATATTAGGCCTCCGCATCGGGCTTGAAATAGTGTGCCGAGGCAGTTTCAATTTTTGACCACTAGTTGGCGCTCGTCAAGGATAAACAACTACTTTCTACCTCAGCGCTATGCTAATTTATCCGACTTTATCTCGCAAAATTCTGGCTCTCATGACAAAATTAGATCTAATAAAGAAAACTATCTTTCATGGAAATGATTTTATAGGGAAATTCTTAATATATGCTCAAATTGACAGTGGAATAAAAAATTCTATAAGTATGTGGAAAAAAACCCTACCCTCATCCATCCCTGCCTGTACTTATGGGAGGTTCTCCTTGTTATAAAAAAACATTATCACTTTAAAACTTTAGAGAAAAATCATTACTTAACTGAATTTCCTTTGTTCATTTACATTTATGCTTATCTTTATGTAATATTGATGAATTTGTCTTTACACCGGTTTATTGTATAATTTTCAGCAAGAGCAAATGACGTGATCCTTATGTGGTCTTGTTTTCATTGCACTGAATGAAATTAATGAAACGAAATTATTCCAACATATGTTTAACATTTTTCAAACGTCACGCTCGCACATTTTAATGAAAATGAATTACTGTTTTGTGTTGTTGGTTTTTCTTTAGAATCGAATCTTAATAGAAAGCGATCTCCATTTATCATAATGAGCAATATATT
>JAHWFO010036074.1:870173-919890 GCA_023313115.1 Rhysida immarginata | reverse complement strand
GGGTTCACACACGTACATTCATCTGTTCTTGGTTTTATCGATCATTTTAACATAACATACACAATGCTAAAATACTTTTCACCACAGGTCATCTGGAATGGTCTGCATAAAACAATCATTGATATATGGGCCGATTTGAGTCTATTGTGTTCAAACTCAAAAAAGTCTCCTGACGTTGGTTACCCCGATTCGATATCATCAAGAACAGATGAAGAGGGAGGGGTAATCATTGGATTACCTACCTTCATCTGTTTTTTGATATGCTCTAGACGATTTATCGAACGAGATCATCTGTACTATTATCGATTTTATTGATACATCCAACAATAGGCTGTTGAATGTACATTCAACTCAAAAACACAAAACAACTAAATACCTGTTAATGTAGGTTTCGGGCTGATGACAAAAATTGGATTTCAATAAAGCGAAATTGGATTT
Source organism: Rhysida immarginata (assembly GCA_023313115.1). Lineage (NCBI taxonomy): Eukaryota > Metazoa > Arthropoda > Chilopoda > Scolopendromorpha > Scolopendridae > Rhysida > Rhysida immarginata. The sequence goes on along the minus strand of JAHWFO010036074.1, from coordinate 919,452 downwards.
CAATAATTTCAAAATAAAGTACTTTTAATAAATGATTATTTTAATAACATGGCCACTGAAAACAGGCAAGTTTACACTAACACTGAATCAGGGGCGTAGTTAAGGGAGGCAAAGGTGTGCAGTACCGTAGCCACCGATAAGAATTAGCACTTTAAAAACAACGAAATATCTCAATGAGAGAATACAAAAAATATAAATTACAAATATATATAATCAATGAAAAGCAAAATACAACTTAATTAAAAAAACTGCGTTCGAAGTGTTCGTTTCTCCTCTAAATTCACGAAATAATTTTATCAACGTCTGTAGCTTTCATAGATTAAGCTTGAATCCATCCTTGTTTTATCCCTAATGATCCCCCTCTAGCGTTAAAAGTTGAACTTCCGCTGGCACGAAGGAAAGCATTGAAATGAGAGGCGATGTGGAGGCCTAATATCTCGAAGGCCACGGTTAATCATCGATCACGATGGTGATAACCTAGGCCAAATGAACAAAATTCAACCAGACAAAAAAAATGCAACCAGGACGCTCACGCAAAAAATTTTCACTTTTTTAATAAAATTTTTTACTACCAATTACAACTTCTAACTTCGTAAAATCTGAATTTCGTTGTAAAAACACTTCGTAAAACTTTATTATATGGAAATTAACAGGAGGGGGTCGGGATTTCAGAATTACTTCGTAAAATCCGGAATTTCGTAAAATGAGAGTTCGTAAAAACTAGGTTCTACTGTATCAGCGCTGCTATATCCGTACGCGCAGGCTCTGCTATATAGCAGTTCGAGGTGATTAACGAATTATTGTACCGATTAACTTTCCTCTGCCTCACGTTTATGAACTCTACCAGTGTCCACACTCGGTATAGTTCAAGGGAAGAGTTGTATTAGGCGTGGGGCAAATTTATAGAATTCTTCCACTTTGAATAATTCTAATTCTACCACTTTTCTGGCGGCTACTCCCTTGAGTTTCGATTTCACAATCATGCAGTGTATGGTATCTGACCAATGCGCCACATCCCCGCCTTGATGAACTCAACTGGTATTCCCCCGTCCTCTCCAGAAAACTGTGGAATGACACCGGCGAAGCCTGATAGAAGTGGGATCTCAGACGGCATCTCCACTCCTGATGGAGTTGCTTCCACGCCAGTTACCGGTGGGGCCATCATGCTCGATGTTATATTATCAAGTTCTCATCTGCGTGTCGTTTATCGCTCCCTTGCGTGTCCACACCTGTCTACTCGAGATCTATCCTCTTATGTTCATACTACTGTATTTACGTGAATACTTCTGTTTTTTGTCATGGCACCAGTGTGACGAGACGTTGGGAGGGGTTCACTTGTGTCTTAAATCTATATTACAATTATCTTAAATAAGAGCTTAGAGCTCGATATTGGCACCTGTATTGTAATTTATCTATTTAAGGCTACCCCTCCCACTCGTTCAGGTCATTCATGTAATTCACCAACTAAAATCCTTCTATGAGTATATTAACTCTACTCCTTTAAAGCTTTAATTCCCTTCCCACCGGCAAAGTCTGCCTATTTGTCCTCGTTAGCCTGATCGTATAGTGATTATAAAATTAAGATGCGTGCCTCTTTGAAAGAACCCAAAATAATTTATTAAACTAGAGTGTATGACCTCCTTGACACAAAGTTTGCTAATAGACCAATTATTAAGATGTCAAATGATCAATAAGTTTATTCAGAAAAAAATTGGATCGAACTATTAAATTTTGGTTAGTGTATTAGCAAAAAAATAGAAAATTTAAGGTAAGAAAATTTACAGATTACAATCAAAGAATAATGGCAGTTGCTGTTTCATTAAAACTGCAGATAACTAAATTTTAAGTGAAATGTTCTAGCAAACTTATGAGTCCTAAAATTAATGGATCAGTAAGCACAAAACATCCTGATTGCAGATTATCATGCGACTTATTAATGTGCTATGCAAGGGTCCAAAATTTTTAATACACAGTACTTATCTCACGTAATTGACTTCGTACAGTGATACGCCAACGATCACCTGCTGGCTGCCTTGCTTGATCGTTAAGGAAACCTTCGGTTACTTGCTTCACCTCCGCATGTGTTGGTCTTCATTCCCGGCTTAGGACTACGACTTTCTCCTTGCTAAGAACCCACAAGGTCCGGTCGTCCCCGCCAGGGCCGGCCCGAGGGCGGTGCGAACAGTGCAACCGCACTAGGTCCCGCGCATCTGAAGGCCCCGCACCGCTGACTAATTTTGTGCCAACTACTGAAAAAATTAAAAAGTTGTTAATTTTGCATCGGGCCCCGCTTTTGTTCGGGCCGGCCCTGGTTCCCGTCCTATCCCACTGTGGAATTCGAATCTGTAGTTCACGCTTCGCTTGGTTGGTGCTTAGCTCATCTGCACCATGAAGAATCTCTGCTCCTACCGCTGTAGCTCTCCACGTGCTCCTAGATGGTTTCAGTGATGCTGCGTTCTTTACCGCTTGGCACTGTCGTTGCCTTCATGAGCGCTTGATTGCCTGCCCATTGCCACAGTCTTGCCATGCTTAGCTTGCTGGTGGCTAGCAGTCGTCACCATGGTTGTCCACAATGGAAAAGGTGTGCAAACTCCGTCGCACTCTTCGGCTGCTCGCTTTCATGCCACAGAGCTGAACATTGTCACCAGCTCGTCACTCTCTCTCGCTGGGTGAGATTGTCCAATAGTTACATCTCGATCGCCGAGCCCTGATTGATGTTTTTGCTTCAATCGCAGGGTCCAGACTGACTTTTCTTTTCCAACTTTTTGTCCCCTTTTTCCTTTACATTATTCAAAGAAAAGTCTAGAACATTCTCGAACGTTTTCTGCTTTTTATTCCCGTTTGTTTTTTTAATGTTAAATTTTGAAGAAAAAAAAAAAAAAGATTCCCTTGAAATGATCATCCACCTGGCGATTTCTCCCACCTTTCCCATTCCCTATGCTCCTCACAAGTACCTTGGCCTTCCTGTTTATTGTGCATTGAAAAAATTCACGCGGATAGTCCGCCTCCCAGATAATCCGCAGGATAAAAAAAAACAAACCTTTCCTGTAAAAAATTTCTCAGAAAGTCCGCTTCTCAGAAAATCCGCGGAATATCTGAGTGTAAAAAGTAGCTCATTTCAAACCTTTCTCAAAGTAGTAATTTAGCTAGAATTTTATTATTTACATAGCCATCTTAATTACTTTTATATATTTAATGAAACTTATAAATTTATTATTTAAATGTGTAGATAACTACAGTAATCTCATTTTAATGAACGAGCGCAACTCCTTATTTCTTCAGCGGCGGCCATGGTTCTATCAACGCATTCATTGCTGTGTGCTGCCCAATAGCGACAGAGAGCATTCTATGACATCAAAACATCTTCAACTAATTGTGAATCGTCAAGTACAGTGAATTCCGGCCGAGCAAAACGCCGACATTAACTTTTTAACATGTTTTTTTCTTAATAATTTATGAATAAAAAGTTATGTCACTGGTTAATTATTGTTCCGAGGGGTTAGAATATTAATTTCAATGTTAGAAAAAGATCGGGTAATGTTCCCTTTTAGCTAACTGCGCCTAACAGACAGCTACATCGCAAAGGCCAACTCCCGCAGCCCGCATGCGATTGAAAACGAGAAACGAAATTTGTCTTTCAGGAGAAACATGAAATACGCTGCCTGTTGGCTTTTTTTTTTGAATAAAGACTCGTTAATTTAAAACCATCAATTCAAAGGCCATCGTGTTTTTATCTACAGAAATAAGCATCAATAAAATTAATTAAGCTGTGATGAGAACAAAATTTGCTTGCTTTCATTAGGGATAATGCCCCGATGTGTCGGCAATTTTACAATTTTACTTTAGCGTCTGTTTAGCGATTTTGCTTCATGGATATTACGCATGGATTACGCTAAAGTAAACAGCTGGGTGTGTTAAGGTTTCTATGCCCTGACGAATCACATACTGACGAAGTTTTATTGATCGTTAATAATAAAATCACATTCGACAGTGATCGGTCGTTAATAAACGTTCATACCGATTCCCAAGCAAAAAGATCGGGAATCACGTGACTGAAGTAGTTCAGAAAAAATGTGTACGAAAGCTCAATCGGTGATTTAACTGTTTATCTTTTTCGTACATCTGTTTATATCACAAGTACAGTACAATCGCTACTCAGTGTTTATTTGCCTGCAGTTGCAAATTTCCGATTTTTTATCGAAGTGTAAGCGAAGGGAAAATCTCTAAGCCAAGCGATTGCCTTTTGTCTCCGAAGCTTTCCAACCCTAACATTTTCTGAAATAACTCATCCGAATTCAATTTATTTTAAATATTTAGATAGAGTTATAATAGATTAGTTTAAAATAACTAATTAATTTCTTATTTACTGATGAAGAGTATATAACTGATTTAAACTAAATAATAAGTATAATTTTCCGATTGCGGAATGAGGAAAAGGTGAAACGAAAAAACGTGAAAACGGCGATTTCGGCTGCTTGTAAGTCAATTTTACTCAAGCGTAGTGAAATCGAAATAAGTATCGTTATTTACTCATTTTTTTTTTCAAAATAAACATCGATTTTTGACTTAAATCTTATTCTAAAGCACTTAATAGACTGTATAGGATGTAAAATCATAGATGCCAATTTATTAATTAACATTTGAAAATTGGAAAATGTCTTTTAAACATCCGCGAGTGTGAAATTTCGTATGCTCTGTCTACATAATGGCAACTCGTTATAAAAAGTGGATTTGTCCATACATTGCCATTATATAAATGGAGCACTGTACTTCATAAATTACTATCAGAAATGGGCAAATTTGTGAAATATATTATTTTGTAAACTTCTCATCTATTTCTATTACTTGCGGACGTCACTTTATAGGTTTACCATTTATTGCAATTTGGAAAAATTTGTTCCCAGATAATCCACCTCTCGGATAATCCGCAGAGACATTTTTCAGATGAAAAAAAAAATACAGATAGTCCGCGGACTATCCGCGTGAAATTACGGTAAACGTTCGGGAATGTGGGTAGAGCAACTGCCATGAATTACATAAAGACAATATACAGAAATCCGAATAAAGTGTAAAAAAATGAAATAAAATAAGATGCAAATAAAATATCAATGGATGTTTTTGTTTTAGTTATGATGAGCCTTGATTTGTCTACTGTGATGTAAGAATGAGTTTTCCTTATTCCTAGTGGTCCATATTAAAGTATCCAATGTGTCACAATTTAGAAAAAATTAAATAAGAACTGTGCATGTAGCTATGATGCTGATGAAGTATCCAAATCCTGCTAGAAGTCAGAGTTCAAAAAACAGTAAGGCGCAAAAGTATCACTTGTAGAAATGACAATCCACTAGAGCGAATAGTGAAGTCCGTTGAATTAAAAAAAAAAAAAAAAATTTAGTCTATCCACTCACCAAAATAAAATTCATAATGGTATTGATACCAGATGGTAAGGATTTAATAGCCATATATCACTGGATAAGTGAAGCTTAAATATCAATGTGTATAACCAAGGTTTGCTTACACTTCGGAGCTAAGGAGAACACATGAAATACGTCTAAACATAACGAATTTCATAAGCAGAATACTTCATCACCTCTTTTGCACCTTCAGTTGATAAACTGTTAGTCTAAGCTGATCAGATGTGAGCTAAGAATATCCTCATTGGTGGATGAAGCAGTGACCTAAAAGAAATCAACATTCCCACTTCAATAATGCCAGATTGGATGCAGCTCAATTTTTCCAAATGAGAATTTTCTCAGAAATTCATTCCACTTGTCAGAATTGGCCTATCTGTCACAGAATGATACTGAATGATGATGTTGAAGTAAACAGTGATAAAAATTAAGAAATTTTACACTTTAACAAGATAACTAACAAAAACTAACAAAAACATTTATATCAAAATGACAGGTTTATTATAATTAATTTATATTTGAGTTTAAACTTATTGGGAAACAATTTAGCATTAATTTTGAATTCATAAGGCCAAAAATTAGAAATTTTAAGGAATCAAAAGCACTATTTTTTTCAATTTACAAGCAGAATAAATTTTTTTGTATATTTATTATAATATTAATTAAGTTACATAATAACTCAAATGTAAATTAATTATAATAAAACTATCATTTTTTATGAAGTTTATTTTTGTTTACATTATCTTGTTGAAACATTAAATTGCTTAATTATCTACTAATCAGTTGTTGCCATTTTTTAACAATAACATTGCATTTCAATGAAACGCAACATGCGATGGGAAAGAAAATGTATATATTAGTTCCATCTATTGTTAATGTAGTCAACTATTCAATTATCAACAGCTGCTTAAGTTTTGTTTTTATGTAGATTGAAAAACAGTGCTTTGTGGTCAGTCACACTGTCTTAAGCAAACTGTTAAGAAAGGTGTGTTTCGAAAAAGACATGGTAATGAATTTATAGGGAAATAACATCTTATATCACTTCTGGATAGGATGAGGACTAAAACAACACTTTTTTGAAATTTTCCACGTGAGAATAATCACAAGACAAAATGTGATGAAAGCAGAGAGCTTTGTTGACAACAATCAGTCGAGTTTCAAAATGACCGTGCCACATTAGGGCTTGTTCGTGTATGACCAAAATTTCAGCATTTTTTATCCCTCCCCTCCCTAATGTCATCACATATATTCTACATCATCATCTGTAAGTTAACCCTCTCCCTACTTAAAAAAAGAAAAGAATAAAATAAACATAAGAATAAAATGTACTGTCGCTCCTCTTGTTCATTATCTTTATGGACTGGATAGAAACAAGGACAGCCGAGGAGATAAGCGTGTTTATGTCGGCGACTGCTTGGCGGAGAGGTAGCTCTTTGCTGACGACCTTGTCCTCCTTGGGTCTTCTTGCACTAACCTTCAGCATGCACTAGACAAGTTTGCAGCCAAATGGGTTGTGATTATATTGAGAAATGGCAACACTTAGTCAGGATTTTGGTTTAGATAGGATAAAGTTTAATACATAATATCAAAACTAAAATATAAAACAACTCATGCTTAGATACCATATCATTGAAGGCAATCATTAAATACAATAGATTAGGCAAAGACAAGACTGCAATATCAACTGGGCTCAAGATTAAGATCACTTATCAACAATCTACTAGTTAACAAAAAGCCCCAACCTTTAAGAATTCACTGATTTTTATACATTCAGATAAACTAGGTGAAAACTACTGAACAAATTCTAAATTATTCCCAAATGCAACTAGACTAAAAGTAAGGTGACCAGATTTTCTGAAGGCCAAGGCGGGACACATTAATGCCACGTAGAGATGGTGTCTAGGTGGTGTTGTACACATATGAAGTTACATTACGATTAGTGACAAATAACGCAACTTTAATTATTACTTAATGCTATCATGTTTTAGCTAGGGCTAAGCTAAAAAACTGTCGCAAAATAGCTGTTATGCCAGTTAGTAAATTTGTACCTTATTGCTTGAATACATGTCCATCCAGTGCAGGAGACTTGATGTTTTAATTTGACACGGACGATGGGCCCGCCTGACCAGCTGCTGAACTACAAGGATCATGCTGTGCAGATGCTCCGTCCAAGTATTTCATTGATGAATGAATGTTTCTGAGAAGTTTTGGTTCTCGTAGAAGCGTTTCATACACTTTTTCACAAGATTACAGGAACTCTCGTGAAACTCAAACTGCACTTCACCATTAATATTGCTTGTAGTGTTTCCACTTTTAATTGTGTTTTCTCACTTGTCCATACGATATTCATAGCGGAGAAAACTCTTTCGGTGACAGCGTTTGTTCCTGGCAGACATAGCACATACTCCACTATTTTTTGAATCTGCACACATGGCACATTTTTAACCTTGAAATGACGAAGAATTTCAACCCATCAACAGTCAACAGTAGTCTTCTGAGAGTCCCAATCTGCAATCGTTTCTGGTGAAGCAAATCGGCTAACGTAGCTAACTTCATCAAATAACTCGTTAACATCGCTTTTAACTTTCGGATTCTTTTGTCCAAAAACCTGCAGGCTCTCTTGTACTTTTTCCCAAGATGTCGTCTCTTTTAATGTAACCCAACTAAATGCATTCAGCTCTTCGAATTGATCAACCCTTTGCTTAAGATATTCAGCACAGTTTTCATAAAAATTTACAATGGTTCTCGTAATGTCATTTTTCGTCACTATTCCTTCCTCTTCAAATTAGGTAATCCGAACACTTATTTCATTCGGTAAAAATTTTTTAGTGCTTCTCTCAGTGCATTTATCTTTTAAATCATCCAGTGCAGAAGAGTTCCAATGCTGTTACAGTCTGTGCCTCTATGTTTGATTATATCTCCCCACCCACTGTGAGCAACAGAGAACTGCGAGCCGCACTTGTCGCACTGCACATCCTGCTTGCTATCTTTTCGAGCCTTCTTTATGAATGGAAACTCAGTTTGCATGTCCTGGTTGAATTTCGAGTTTCGTTTTGGCATGGCTGATCTGATGAGCAGTGGCGGAAGCAGACGTTAACTAACGGCCTTACATTAGGCTAATCGCGGGAAAGATGCTACTAGAGATGGCACGCACGTGGCCACAACAAGCTTCACATGTTTATTATGATGACGTCATATTGTGAGAAGCATCTTAGCTGCAGTCGCCACCACGTGGCGTGGGTCTTGCAACAGAGCCAAATTAAGTTTAAACTTAAATCAACACAGTCTTAGTACTCTTACATAGATTCAAATTCAATGATAAATCTATCTAGGTGGTCTTGGTCTATTTCCCAGAAAAGCGGGACAAACGAGCGTCCCGCTGGGACAAGCGAAAGCTGGCGGGACATGAAGTCTGAAATTGGGACTGTCCTGCCTAAATTGGGACGTCTGGTCACCTTACTAAAAGGATGGTTACAAAGTTTCACAAGTATCAATAGAATTCTAGACAAAAATATGCACAATCATAATAGCCGGATTTACCTTTGCCATGCTGGGTCTCTCTGGAGTCATCTGGTCCTTGCATCTGCTGAGGAGTCCTTTTCTCGTGGGAGCCTGATTCAGAATGCCTCTTCGAATTCCGCGCTCCCCTTTTATATCAGGGGCCAATCCTGCAGAGAATTCTGGGATCACCCTCTGGTGGCAAAGCCCAGAGTGAGTGAAGTAGGAAAGGAACCAGTGAAGCCAAGATTAACCAGCAGGCCAAACGGTAACGCCATGTCGAACAAGACTAGTAATAACAACGAAAAATAAAATGAAAACATAGAACACTTCCATAGTATGATTCTACACATTCTAGAGTTCCTTTTACATGCACTGCTTATGGATAACGATAAAGATTTCCACACAGTCTCTAAATAGATGAAGAAACATCACATTGGGCATTAGGCCTAACAGCCGCATGGTGCGTCTTTGAAGCTAATCTTGAGGCAATTTGTAAATTCACAAATCTTCAAGTGGAAAGTTGACGCCAAAGGCACTGGAAAGTGTCATGTAACCCTTTTGTAAGGAGGATTACTGTAACCTTAAACTTCAATGATAACTGACTTTGTCACACAACTTCCCCCTCGGAAGGAAGTTTCCCTCAGTGTCCTTCCGTATGCAGACGCCTGTAGTCAATCATCGGTCGCCTTCTCAGGAAGAATTGGTCATCCTCCTCTGGAGGTTCTGGTTGGTCGTTATCCTCAGGGAGCTCCTCTTGCTCATCCAAGATGGGTTCAGGCTGGGCTTCTGCAGGCACAATGTGATCTGGCACATCTCTCACCTGACCCAGTGTCTGCCCTCTTCAGTCCTCATGGGTGCTTCATCGTCCTCCTCTAAGTCAGATTCGCCTGATTCTTGTATTTGGACTTGTTTTTTCTTCCTCTGAGGCAAGTTCTCGTCCCAGGACCCATAGCAAGGTTTCAGCCTGTCTACGTGCACAATCTGCCCGTTCTTCCTAATACCTTCGACTTCGTAACCAACCTTGGAAATAATTTTCCTTATCCTAAACGGACCCAATTATGTATGCCCCAGTTTGTTTTTCTTACCCCCTTTACGTAGCATCCATACCCTTTCACCCAGAGAATATGATTGTAAACTTGTCCTTCCTTTATTCCTATGAGCCACTCCCTTATTTTTATTAATTTGACTTACTTTACTAGCCCTCTGCCTGGTCTCCATTAATCTCTTGACCAGTTCCGATCGATATTCAGAGATTGATACATGGTTATTATTCCCCTCATCCCAGGACAGTGGTGTCCTGGGGTCAAAACCATACAGCAAGAAGGCAGGAGCCTCTCCATTGTTTCTGTTAGGACTCGTTCATATAGTGAACAAGGCCTCTTCTAGCCTTTCATCACAATTCCTATGGTTGTTATCACTGAGTTCTTAGCACTTCAGTGATAGACTGGTTGAGCCGCTCCACTAGGCCATTAGAAGTAGGTCGGTATGCAGTTGTGTGATGAAGGTAAATACTTAAGTCCTCACATAAATCCCTCATTAGTTCTGACGTGAAGTTAGCCCCCCCCTATCTGAAATTATTTTGTGAGGGATCCCATATCTACAAATGATGTGTTCCAATATAGCTTTAGCTACAGTATTGGCTGACTGGTCAGGGAGTGCACATGCTTCCGGGAATCTAGAGAACACATCTACTCATACAAGTATATATTTATTGCCATTCAGGCTCTCTACAGCAACCTTTTAGAATGGGGTGGAGGCAACCGGTCCTTCCTGAAACGGAGCCTTCCCTTTGACTAACTTACACTATTGGCATATCCTGCAGTTCTTTATAAACTCCCTAACCTCCTTATCCATGCCAGGTCAATAATACCATGTCCGAAGCATATTCAGCGTTCTACCCACTCCTTGATGCCTTGCCAGACTACCAGAATGAGCTCTCTCAATCAGTTCAACTCGCATCCTACTACCAACACATAGCTTGGAGCTATTATTTAAACCTATCGTCATGAGCATTTTATCTTGGATTCGAAAGCCCTTCTCCTTTCTCTTCCTTTTGATAAGAGGCGACATAAACGGGTCATTATGTTGGGATTCAACAATTTTGTTGATCAGAGATTCATTGGTCAGTTGAATTATTGCTTTAACTTCCTTAGCTGGGAGCCTTGACAAGAGGTCAGCAATACCGTTATCCTCTCCTTTTATGTGCTCTACTTGAATATTATGCTCTTCCAGCTCCAGGGACCATCTAAGTAGTCTCTGGTTGGAGTGTTTGAGGTTCTTTATGAAGGCAAGGGGTTTGTAGTCACTCCTGATTACCATGGGGAACCCTAATACAATGCGACGAAACTGTCGTAACCCCATCAGAATCGCCAGTGCTTCCTTCTCGATGGTGCTGTACTTTAATTGGGCCTTATTTAGCTTGTAGCTATAGAAGGCAATGGGTCCCATCCCTGACTTGGTGGAGTGCCACCCCTGTGGTCCCAATTAGTTAATAGGACAAACTCTTGTTCATAATCTGGAGAAATCAGGACTGGCTGGCTGCCCGAAGCCACTTTTATTTTGTCAAAGGCCACTTGACATTCCCCTGAAATCTGGCCCTTTTTTGTTAAATCAGTGATTGGCAACAGAGTGTCAGACAATCTGTCTACGAAGGGTCTTTAGAAGTTAACAGCCCTTAATAATAATCTCACTTCCTTCACGTTGGTAGGTGGGGGAATCAGTTCTATATGCTGCACGTTCCCTGGGTCAGGTTGGACTCCTTCTGCTGAAATAATGTGTCCAAGATATTTGACATCTGGCACGCAAAAGAAACATTTAGACTTCTTCATTACCAGATTCCTATCCTTGAAGATGTTCAAAACCCACTCCAGCAAAAATATGTCTTGCTCAAATGTTTCCAAATACACTAGCACATCATCTTGAAAGACGTAAATCCCTCTTCCTAGGTTCTCACTTAGGAGGTCCGATATAAAGCCTTGGAAGGCAGATGCTGAATTCTTCCCTCCCTGGGGCACCTAGTTAGTTGAAATTTACCCCAGGGGGTTTGAAAAGCATAGAATTCCTTTAAGTGCTCCTGAAAATATCCAGAGTTTAGATCCAATACGAAAAAATATTTATGTCCGTTAAGGCTATGAAATATTTCGTGCAGTTTGGGCATAGGAAAATCCAACCCTTAGGTGATATTATTAATTTTTCTCAAATCCAGCGTCATGAGGATGCCCCCAATTTCCTTTTAAACTATAAATACGGGAGAGTTCCACCTGAACTTGCTAGGTACGATGATACCTGCCTGCCGATACTGATCATTGCATTTTTTGAATGATGCCAAATATTTGTGGGTATCGAATATTGCCGAACAAAGATTGGGTCCTCTTTTTCTATCTTAAAGTCAATGACTGCATCTTTGACCCTGCTGAGGATCTCAACCTCCTCCCCAAAACTATAATTAAAGCTAAGGATGAGGTCATTCAGCCTACTTCTCTGATCCATAGTTAGGACATTTTCATGCCTGTGATCCATTTGTATGCCGTTACATTCAATTATTATGCTCTTTGTTATATCAGTACCCAAGATGGCTCGGTAGTCTCTCCCCTCAAGAAGAATGAATATTAGCCCATATTGCGCAGTTTGCACTCTCGACATGCTCACTAATTCCTTTTATCAATGGGGCCACTTCTTCCCAACTTACTCTATCCCCGATTCTTTCAGCGACCTCATCGTCAATGATAGAAACCTCCAAACCTATATCTATTAAAGCTAATACAGTATGACCTTCTATACTAATCTCTATCTTATACAATCCATTATTGTTATTTTTTAGGAGGACCAGATTGGTTTGTTTGCTAACCTCAGCCGATTCATGCTGATCAACATGAACGGCTCCTTTCAGTTTAAATGTCTGCTTTCGCAAAATCTCGCGTGATGCCCCCCTTTCCCGCAGACGAAGCAATTCCCTCGTATTCGTACGTTGTCTCCCCTTTTAGTCTTGTTTTCTAACTTTTGTTCCAGCACATCTATCTTCTCTAATAATTTCTGTAATAGCTCTTGCTTTTCATTTCTTTCCTTTTCCCTTAGTTCTAGGTTTTTACCTTGTTGTACCACTAGACGCTCTAGTGCTTCGATCCGATCCCTGGATTCCTTCATTTCTCCCACATTACAACTTCCTACAGAATATTTACATTCTAAGATTTCTGGCTTAATGGCCTCTTCTAGAGCCTTCTCAAAAGTATCAGATTCCTTCTGGTAAACAGTCCCGACATGTGTGGGAAGTAGATTCTCAACAAAGCGCTTTAACAAGATAGTCGCCCTTTGAGGTTCCATGCCTGGTTCACACACTATTAACTTATCCCATAAGTACTCCAATCTTGCTGCAAATTCCTCTACGCTTTCCCTCTTTCCCTGCTGTGCCATAAAGAACTCTCTCATAGCGTCCTTCCTATCCATTCTCTTCCCCATAACCCTGACTTTTCAAATCTCTCCTTCAATTCTTTGCTACTGCTTATTTTGTATAACTGCAGTTCATTGAACTTTCAAGCAGCAGTTCCCTTCAACTTGGCTTTTATTACAATTGTCTTAATTTCATCGTTCCAACCAGCCAAAATGGCCACACTATCAACCAGACAGAAAAAAACCTTCTGAATCTATAGAATTATCCTCGCCAGAATAGGTTGGAATCAGATGGGTAAAGCCCGACACGGAAGGGTTATTCCTTCCGCTACCTGAACTTCCACATTATTATTCTCCCCCCATCATATCTCAATTATCACAGTCCCTGTTCAGGCACCAATTGTGGTGAATGGGTTGTGATTACATTGTGAAATGACAACACTTAGTCAGGATTTTGGTATAGATAGGATAAAGTTTAATACATAATATCAAAACTAAATATAAAACAACTCAGGCTTAGATACCTTATCATTGAAGGCAATCATATTAAATACAATAAATTAGGCAAAGACAAGACTACAATATCAACTGGACTCATGATTAATATTACTTCTCAACAATCTACTAATTAACAAAAAGCCCCAACCGTTAAAATTTCACTGATTTTATACATTCAGACAAATTAAATGAAAACCACAGAACAAATTCTAAATTATTCCCAAACGCAACTAGGCTAAAAGGATGGTTACTAAGTTTCACAAGTATCAACAGAATTCTAGACAAAAATATGCATAATCATAACAGCCGGATTTACCTTTGCCATGCTGGGTCTCTCTGGAGTCATCTGTTCCTTGCATCTGCTGAGGAGTCCTTTTCTCGTTGGAGCCTGATTCAGAATGCAGCGTCTCGGGCCTCGCAGGGCTCCCAATGTATTAGACTCTAACTTCGGCGATAAAGAGCAGAGGCTAGCCAGGAGCGGCTACTTGATAAATAACAGTCGGATGCACTCGATACGGCTAGTTGATAATGGCAGCATGGCACACGAAAAAAACCCAGTGAATTGTCGTGAAACCTGTAACCGGCCGGGGGGAAACCAACTGCCCCCTGTAACCAAATAGGTTGGGGTATATAGCAGTTCGTTAGAGGGGGGTCTGGGGGGCACAGCCCCCCAGTCTTTTAAAAAAAAATTCACTCCGAGCAAAAAAAAAAAAAAATACAAAACAGTGCCAGTGTAATCTATGCTCTTGTGATGAAGTGATTTTCAACTTATTATCACTTCGTTAGCAGTCCTTCCTAAGAAGGGTGCCAACAAAAAAATAAAAGGGAGAGGGATCGATTTTGATATGCGTAAAGAGGTTTATTTACAAAACAAATAGACAAGATAAATACAAAGTACAAATAGATACAATTATATAGATAAAATGAAGCAGATACAGAATAGGCAGTAAACAACAAGTAGCTGCCTCTAGCTAAATCATCTAAATGACAACTGTATGATCCGGTATTACTTAGCACCAGTCTAAACAAACAACTCCCAATTACTTATCACATCAAACCTAAACAAGGGACAAGGGAAGCCCTGTGTGCATACAGGTTACATACACGAACCTAAAATCGTGTTCCCAAAAGCCTCAAAAGGGGTTGGATAGTGCAAGGGGATACCAAAGCCAACACACTGGATCCTACACCAGAGGGCTACCAAAACCCGAACCAAAACGGGACAAATCCACCTCTACAACTAAACCAAACACCCACCAGGCAACCAAATCAAGTACCCAGCATGCACACAACAAAAACCAAACCTTCCCCAAAACAATATAAAAGTTTAGCTACCCACTGTGCTAAGAATACCTTCACATAAAATTGCCTTACAAAATCATCCAATAAAAGACAAATAAAATGGTAGATTGAAACAAGATCAAAATAGAGGCAAGCAGAGATGACACAAACTAGCGCATAACTAAGCCAAAGATTCTCCCCAATAAAACATAAGATAGATAGTCACACCTAACATAGGGACACAATAATCACACTGTGCAATCTTGGTACTGGTGTTGTGTAGGGGCATTGGTATTGTGGCTTGTTGGCAGTGGATGTGTAGACCCGTTATTTTGAATGGCTAGTCCCATTTGTTCGGACTGGATTTCGGGTTCTATGTTGCCGGTGTTGGATCCGGTAGGTTGGCTTTGATTACCACTGTAGCGACCATGCCCTACACAACACCAGTACCAAGATTGCACAAAAACCTAAAAACCCCAAACAATCCAAAAAAGAAGGCTGCTTAGCTACCCCATGCGCTAGTAAGCAAAATCTACTGAATGCTCCACTATTGATCTATACAAAAATAATACAATCCAACTACAGCAATTCAATGATGCTATAATCATTAATAACAGTGCTTAATCCAAGTTGGCTAATCCAACCACAACATAACAAGCTATTCTAAACTTAAAGTTACATCGCACTTACAATAATACAATCTCATAATTCATTCATAAATTAATCTCCCTAAGCTATTACAAAATCCAAAATCAACTATCAAATGAATAACTTATACTTCGATCTACTTCTCATTCATAACATTCAAAATACAGATAAGTCACAATTCTGCCATACTAATAAACTTGATAGTTCTAAACAATTCCCTGATAAGAATACAATAAAGCAGACCTTCACAATCCGAAGTTAACAATTTTACAAACTATAAAATTAAATTCAATCCATAGCTGTCTAAATGATACTAAACGTTTTTTTTTTAACACTTCAAAAGATTACAATCAAAAGCTCCCTCTAATCACAGCATAAATCCTATTAAATCCAATCCCGCTATAATTCCTATCCACAATCCAAATTTCCAGAACTATCACTATCACTAAATTTCTCTTAAGCTTTATACTAGATCCCAACATAAAGAAACGAATAATCTAAGGACATCAATAATACAATAAATTACCACGTGGTTTTCTCTTTCCGTAAATGAAAGAAGGTTAGGCCTAACCATTGATTACAAAATGCAGGAACCCAATCCGGGTAGTACGACTATTCCCGGGTTGCAGTCATCTGCTTCGGCATCGTCGTCTTCTTCCGCCTGGTCTTCCATCTTGAATGCGTCTAGCTGGATTCGTCTCTGGATCAGGAATCTCCTGAATGCTGCAGCCGACCCCCTTTTTATACTCCAGGCAAATCCCGTAGGGAATCATGGGATCGCCCTCTAGTGGTGAACCTGGAATTTCTCATTCAACTTCCGGAATCGAAAGTGACAACACAGTTGGAGAAGGAATCGAAATTCGATCCTCCCAGCATGCTTTGCCACAGCCAAAAGCAGCTTGATACACAAAATAGTTCAAAACTTAATAAATCTGATTAATAGAATTCAAATTCTTAACTATTATAATTTTACACAACAAGTACAATGATTCTTTAAGAAATACAGATTCAAAAGACAACCTTTTGACTTAAAATCATAAGAAATAGGCCTCGACGGGCGATAGGCCTAACGGCCGAATGGCAAACTTCGCTATCACAAGAGGAGGTTTTGTACCCATGGGGGGAAAAAGGTATCACGATATCCTAAACATTCATAGGCTTAAGATTGATCAAAAGAAACATATTCAAGACAACAAAATACTTTTGACACCAGAAGGTGGCATGTAGTCCTTTTCTAAGGGAGGACTACTGTAACCCTTTACAGATAAGAACAAAATAATTAAACAACAAAGTGACTATGTCACACTCTCACTAAAATGCATCTACTGTTTATCTACAATTGTTTTTCGACTAAAATTAAAAGCCCCAGATGTAGCACTGCGCCGTGTAGAATAGACAACCCTGGATACTACAATTGTTTTTCGACTAGTATCTCCTGGCCCGCATCTACTGTTTGTCGTCGAAGTTAGAGTCCAACGCATTGGGAGCCCTGCGGGCCCCGAGACGCTGCCTGATTCAGAATGCCTCTTCAAATTCCGCGCTCCCCTTTTATATCAGGGGCCAATCCTGCAGAGAATTCTGGGATAACCCTCTGGTGTCACAGTCAGAAACGCTCATAATACTTCCGATAGTGAGAGTGAGTGAAGTAGGAAAGAACCAGTGAAGCCAAGATTACCCAGCAGGCCAAATGGTAACGCAATGTCGAACAAGACCAGTAACAACAAAGAAAAATAAAATGAAAACACTATTTTCTACATAGAACACTTCCATAGTCTGATTCTACACATTCTAGAGTTCCTTTTACATGCACTGCTTATGGATAACGATAAAGACTTCCACACCAACAGCCTCTAAATAAATGAAGAAACATTGCGTCGAGCATTAGGCCTAACGGCCGCATGGTGCGTTCTTCAAAGCTAATCTTGGGGCTATTTGTAGATTCACAAATCTTCAAGTGGAGAGTTGACACCAAAGGAACTGGAAAGTGTCATGTAACCCTTTTGTAAGGAAGATTACTGTAACCTTAAACTTCAATAATAACCGATACGTCAAGTAGTAAATGATATGCATTAGTATATAATATTGTCTATGGAATATACAGTAATTAATTCACTTTCTTCTCAATTTCTCGATCACTTTTCTATTGCCAAAAGCTAATGCGAAAGTGATTTCACAAAAACAAGATGGCAACATCCATTCAGCCAAAAAGCAGTTTATTCATAATAACTGAACAATATAGGCACTGTGCTAAGTAAATTTTTAACATTAAAGGTGAAAAGTGAAATAAATTTTCGACCAGTTAGTGGTAGTTACAATCTTTAATTTTCGTAATAACTAAACAGCATTGCTCCTATCAAGTGATAACCTAAGGCATCGCTGCTCAGAATTTTCAGGATGAGAGAGCAACTCAGTTTTCCTACAAGTGTTCAATGTGAACACCGTTCGTCACATGACACACATCGAGTCGATCGGCGAATTCTTTCCAAACCTTGATGAGTGTGACTGGAGTAATTGTTGCAACAACTACTTCAACCCTGTTTCTTAAGTCGGGTAGGTCAGCTGGTAGTGGAGGCACATATGTGTACACATTACCTTTTATGAACCCCCAAAGGTAAAAATCGCACGACGTCAGACCGGGTGATCATGGAGGCCATGCAAAACAAGCTCTGTCATTAGGTCCCTTGCAGCCAATCCAGCGCTCGGATACAAGGACATTTAACCAATGGCGTACAGAGTTATGCCAGTGAGGCGGTGCACCATCTTGCTGCCAAATAAAGTTCTCTGGTTCAGTTTCTTCCAATTGATAAAAAGAGCCATAATTCTAGCGCATCAAGATGGAAACGCCAGTTACAGTTGCTTCACCGAAAAAGAAAGGCCCACAGTGCATGAGCATGCACACCGGTGTATCAACAAAACTGTTTGAGTTGCTCTTTGATGTATTATTTATAACTAAGTAAATGTAATAAATACGAGGGTTGGGGCATAAGTCATGGCAACTATTTTTTTTTGAGAATTCGACCGTGGGTGGAAAATGCGAAATATATAGATGAAAGGACAAGGAATGGAGGAAATGTACGGACATTTAGCAACACTGAAATATTTTGCTCTTCATGCTTATTAAGGTAGTTGATATAACATTACAACTTTCATGTTCCAGAATCATTACAGCACACATACCCGTTCTAAAGGGCCTCAAAGTAGTCCCCTGAATGTTCACAGTATGCTGCCAATGATATGACAGGCGTCTATATCATCTGCTTCACCATTTCTCTCACCATGTGGAAATCTGGTCATCTCCTGTTGCACAATACGGGTATTTGCAATATCCATTCGTGTCCGAAGCTGTCTACCATGTAATGGTTCCTTACCATCCGTATAAGATCAAAATCACATGGAGAAAAGTCCGGAGAGTATAGTGGGTGCTCCAATTCTTACCAAAGCCAGCAGAGACCGGCTATATTGAGCGTTGTTCAACTCGGGTTACATCAATCCTGCACGGCGGTTGACTAAGAACTGATTTAACATTGTTCTCTATGCAACAAAAGGAAATCACAGGGCCATCTGGTGTTATGGAAATATACTATGAATGAACGGTTTCCTCGAGACATATGACATTTTGTGATACCATCCCTTAGCTATGAGAAAAAAAATAGATGCCATGACTTATGCCCAACCCTCGTACTATGAAGCCTCAAAACCCCGATATTCATTTTGAAATACCCTGTACAATTGTTAGTGCAAATTTATTTAGTACTGTATTTGATTAATAGCTTTACGGAATTCTTAAATAAACAATTTAAGAAGGAAACTGAAATTATAACTGCATAGATGACAAGCATTAAAAGAACCATTCATTAAAGGACTTCACCCACCATATATTAAATAATATCTTGTCTTTGTGTAAAATTAAATAATCTCTAATTGTTGTTTTTTTTTTATTTTATTTTGGTATCATGAGTTATGTTACAAATGCACTACTGCCCAACATTCACAATTCTCTTGGTTAAATTCTGTTGATTGGTTAGTATTGATTGGTGATAGCACTGCAAGCACTTTTTAAAGTATGAACAGGTGAATGGAATTATTGTTGCACCAGGCTTTGGCTAGTCATTAAACTTTCTATAGCGCTGGTTTTCATTAAGCGAGACGGGAGTTGGTATTATCGCAACTTCTGGTTCCAATGACTAAGCCCCAACAACCACCTTCTAACTTCTACAACTCGCAGCCACTAGCTGAATCAAAATGGGATGGTATGTGTTTTATCTTCCTTAATATGTTTATCCATGCTGAAATAAACGCTATCGTAAACAGGATTCAGACAAAATTCTGGGGCTTTATTCTCTGGAATAATATCAAAAATTACATCTTAGACAAATCATTCTTAATTCGGATCGGGAGAATTTCTATTCTGAGGATTATCTTTCCCACAAAGTCTAGTCACCACCACAATAACATCATGTTTTACTCTTATTCCGTTCTCCCTTTGATTATATTGTTTTTCACTTTTGTTTAAGACAAAATTAAGTTACAGCCCACAGCTGTCAGAAAAAGAAATAAAAGCTCAATTAAAATGGGAATTCTCAGTTAATCTAAACACCTTTTTCTTTAAATTAAACTCTTGACTAGTTTTAATCCAAAAACGTTTAACTTTTCCCCAAACATAAAATTCATTATGTGATGTATCTGGGATTCATCACACGCAGATCTACATTTTATTTGTAAATCTGTGTTTATTCTTTTTTGGCACTGGTCTTTTGCTCATCACAAAAGATCAATGTTGCTCTGTGTATTCAGTACAAAATTGAATCAACAGTTTCCTTCATGTATTTTCTTTTATTAGGAATAATTTGTCTTTCACAATTCTCATTTGTTTCAGCAAATTTGCATAGTTTGTGATTGCAGTATTCATCAATTTGCTTCACTTTCGTTTTCTAAAGTGAGGGGAGGTGTTCCCATGCTCCAAGCCTGGTATCCATGGCAACGAGCCAAAGTTCATTAACGACGGTTACGTTGGAGCGTTGATTTGGCGGACATCTTCAGCCAATGGGAACACGGCTTTCCTGATTTTAACTTTCACAAAAAATGCATTGGTGAAGCACATTGGAAAATGCTCTTCCCGCGCTTTTCTCCAGAGAAGTGTATAAAAGATCCCTGAAGCATACAGACGCCCTCTTCTTCTGTCTTTTCTCCTTGATCATAGGCGTAGACTTTTTTTCCTCTTGCTCTTATGGACTCTCTTACACTTGTATTGTGTGAGTGACGACGAGCGATGCGTGAGGCAATCCATCCTCACTGCGGGCGGCTAGAGCATCAGCGGCCCGGCAACAGTGAGCGAGATGACGACGAGCGATGGCCACGAGGAACCACGCAGTGCGGGGAGGCATTGGATGCCTAAGCACTGGTCTCCTTGCATCGGACGAGACGGACACTCTCATACAGGGCATGGTGAGTGGGAACGAGCAACGCGTGAGGCGTCACATCCTCACGGTGGGCAGCCAACTCAGCAGGACACCCAACTCAACGGCTCGGATCGACATGCAGCGCAGAGAGGCACGGTAAGCCGGAGCGCTGAAGCATCCACATCGGGCAGGAGGGCTTAGGCCCGTCCCGAGGGTGATCGAGAACGAAGCTCGGAGAGCGAACCAAGCAACGCGGAAGACTGCAGGTTACAGCGGGCATCGGAGCCAGTCGGGCCGGACGGGACTCAGCAGGGGGAATCACCAGCTTAAACAGGGATTAAAGGTGCCTGGTCAGAAATTTCAGGTATCCCGTGCTGCGGGTCCTTGCTCATCAATACCGTTACGAGACTGCGTTCAAGTTAGAACATTGCTCCCTTGTTCGTGCAGCTTAAGAACTGTCGCGGGTGCTTGTGCTTATGATTGTGACACTGTATATAGTAAGTAAGGACGTTTATTTGGACTTTAAACGAAGAAATGTCGTGGTATGTAATTGTTTTACAAGTTATTTCTCTTTACAGCTTTGAACTTTATGAACAGTTGAACTATAATTCTGCTAAATGTACAGCATTATTATAACCTTTATTGATTGATTATAATTCTTAATTTACTAAACCCATTAACCAATTTTATTACAATTCTGAATTTTTCATTTTCTCTTAATAAACAGTTTGAATTTAACTCAATGTTTTGTTCATTTGTGAATCACGTTCTTTCAAATCTTATTGATGGGAGGGGAGGTCCCAGTTTCTCAACTGATCTCGATTGACTTAAAATTTATTGCGAGCACAACGGTTCTATTTTATTCAAATCCACTATACGATCATTACTTTCTAGGCTTATGGTAAATAATATCAACGTTTGGGAATTCTGTCATTGTTACATTAAAAGTAATAAAAACATCCCACGTTACAATTAAAAGAAACCTAAAGGAGTCCAAACGTCTACCGTCACCCTAGAAGATCATTTTAGCTTTCTTTCAATCAGGTAAAGGGGTAAGCTTTAACTTAATCGACAATCTCTTTCACTTATATCTTTTGCATTGAGCTTCCTATTGCAGTCAAAAGTTTGGGACTAATTCTTTCTTTACTTTCTCTTTTTTTGTGTTTAGGCGGATCTTTTTTTTTTTCCTTTCGACAGACGCTGACAAGAAGCACAACCTGACCAACGGGGAAGGTAAGTGGTGGGGGGGGGGGGGGGGGCAAAAAGGGTGATGGACAGGTTAGTTAGTTAAATTAGTACGGAACGTCGATCTTAACCTATCTGATACCTCACGGTCTTTTCGTCCGCATCATCGTGAACAACTCTGGCGTCGTCGAACTCGATCTGGGGCCTCTTTTTTTCAGGGAAAGAAAAACTCTAGTCGCTCTTCCAATTTAGTTCTCCTCGTTCATGAAGTCTTCTCATGGTCGACCGGTTAATCGTTCGTCTTCTCCTTCCTGTGGTTTTCTGTGAAATAAAATCAAAAAAACAAAAGACAGTCTCTGGCCAAACTTAATGATCATGGCCGAAATTCAAACGCTTTTACCAGACGAAAGTGTTGAACCTCGCCGTGAAAGTTTGTAGCAAAGTCCAGGCTTGGAACATCTATCTCCGGGCTCCTGGGACTTCGTCTCACTGATAATTTATCGGTTTTCCACATGGCCCTTAACGAATGTTTCATCGTGATTTGAAAAACTATTATCAAAGTTCCATGGTGGATCCGGAACATCCCTCATGCCCAAAAACTTCAACCGTTCCCTGCCTCTTCCAAAAATGCAGAAGCCCAAAAAAAAAAAAAAAAAAAAAAAAAAAAAAAAAAAAAGCCAGAAACCGAAGTTAACAACATTGTTATCCTCACGCTTCTAACAGTCCAAACTCTAAGGTAAGTAAGTTTTTATTTCCAACAATGCCTCAGTCGAAAATATGCCAAAAATTATCTTAGTTCATTTCATTTATCACAATCTTGTTTTCATTTCATTAAAGTCAATCCTTATTTCATCATCTACATGTAGTCATTTCTTTTTATTTCAGTTTTATTACATATTTTCACTAAACACACCTTGCAATAGCGACAATCAAATTTTCACGGGCAGACGGGGGTGTATCCTCGTTAAGGAACCTTCTACTTTTTTGTGTTTAAAACACTCATGGAACTTCAAAAATCTTTTTTGGCGTTACATTATGTGGATGACCACTTGAATCTATCAGGTTTCTTACCTATCTTGGTGTATTTCCTTTGGAATCTATCCAGGTAGGGTGAGGTTTATGAAGTGCTGCTTCTGTCCCATTCAAATAAAGGTACACTTCAATTGTCGATTGTCGAATGGATTCCAGTACATTGTACACCGAAATCCCTTTCAGGATCATCTCATTCATCCCCAATTAGTAAAAAAACTGGAGGGGGCGAGGAGTCACATATACATGAATACTTGATTTTTACATGTTCTTTTGGTGTCTGAAGGCAAGGGTCACATTATCTAAGAGTTGTAGTATATATGAATAAATACAGTATACAGGGTGAGACATTTATCTTGAGACAACTGAATATCTCAGAAACTAAGCTTTGTATGAAAAAATGTCCAAAATCAAAAGTGAATTATTTCGCGGGGGAAATTCATCAGTTAAAAATCCCCCCCCCCCCTCTTGTGAGGGGGCTGAGGGGAGGGTGTAACTTTGAAATCTTAAATAGGAACCCCTATTTTTAATGGTATATTCAGATTGTACACAATATTCAAGAAATGTTTTATTCTTGGTGTTTTTCCAATTGATCCAATCGTTTAGGAGACAGAGGCCCTGAAAGTGTGGAATTTTTAAATTTGAACCCAATTTTATCGATGAAGACAAAGAGATAGAGAGTGGGTCTTACAGACATTCCTATTCTACTTTTTAATGGTCTTTAAGAATCCAAAGTCAGAATTTCAAAAATCCAATATTTTTTAATACACAAGCATAGACTCTTGTCTCCATAGGATTGCTGCCCCCAAAAGTTTACTTGTGCACTAAAAAATTTTGAATTTTTGAACTTCTGACTTCGGATTCTTAAAGACCATTAAAAAGTAGAATAGGAATGTCTGTAAGACCAAATCTCTATCTCTGTCTTCATCGATAAAACTGGGTTCAAAACTTTAAAAGTTCCACACTTTCAGGGCCTGTATCTCCTAAACGGTTGGATCAATTAAAAAAACACCAAGAATAAAACATTTCTCGAATATTGTGTACAATCTGAATATACCATTAAAAATAGGGGTTCCTATTTAAGATTTCAAAATTACCCCTCCCCCCAGCCCCCCTCACAAGAGGGGCGGAAAATTTTTTAACTAATGAATTTCCCCCGTGAAATAATTCACTTTTGATTTTGGACATTTTTTCGTACAATGCTTAGTTTCCAAGATTTCAGTTGTCTCAAGATAAATGCCTCACCCTGTATAATCACCCAACTGGTGGATAGCAAATTTTCAGCTTTAGAGTAATTTTTCTCTGGCTTAAACCATCTTTGTACAGGGCGAGTCAAAAAAAGCCAGCATGATAAAAAAAACTAAGTCCCAGAACAATAGGTTTATTCAACAATAGGTGTATTCAATAGGAGGTTTATTCAACAAGAGTTACGCAAATGCGAGGCATTATGCATGATGTAATCCTAAAATAAATGTTAGAATTGTCCACCATTTTCATCAAAACACAGTGCTGCACGAAGCTCAACTTGTCAACAAATTTTAGCGCAGAGTGGTGGGGTAAACGTAGTGAATGCGTCTTCGACCAGTACTTTAATCACTTCGATGTCGTGTGGGGGTTCCATATAAACAATATCATGGACAATTCCCCACACTGCAAAGTACGCAAGTGTGATATCGCAGGAGCTGAAGGCCATGCCCCAGGCCAGCCACGACCTATCCAGCTCTCGGGAAACAGGATGTCGAGAAAATTACGGACCACTCTATCATAGTGGCACGGAGCACCATCTTGTTGAAAAATGATGTCCATTGGATATTGCGCTTGAGTTGCTGTAATGATCTTTACCCGTAACAGTCTGTGATATTCAATTGCAGTTAAATTCCCCTCGAAGAAAAAGGGCCCAATTATCCCACAAGACCAAATTCCCACCCAAACGTTAACACCTGGACCTCGTAAGCCCTTCTCCATTGTGCTATGACGATTTTCGTCTGACCAGTAGACACAACTATGCCTGTTCACTAATCCGTTCAGGTGAAATTTAGCTTCGTCAGTCAATAAAATGTGGTCTAACATGTTTGGTTCTTCATCCAGAATGTCATACAACCAACCACAAAACTCTAGACAGCAGCCATGGTCAGTTTCCTTCAGGCCATGCGTAAGTCGGGGTCTGTAGCACCTGAACCCTATTTTTTTTTTTTCAACGTCCATCCAGAGGCCGACGAGTTGGGTCCCTGGATGGACCTGGATTAACAACTGCTGTAAGATGGTCTCAGCTGCCAGGGGGGTCAAGATCGTATCTCACTGATGGTCGCCCATCCAGTGATTAGCCGTGCCTAACTTTCCTGAAGTTGTGTGTTCAGTGGAAGCCCACCAGGTCACAGCCTCCCCCAATGGATTGGCCGCTGTCGGCTTTTAATGCATCATATCACTGAAGTTTGGGAAGCATTGTGCTGTCGGCTTAACTGGCGAGTTGATGTAGAAGGAGCGTCCATTAGTGTGCAATTGATGTAGAAGGAGCGTCCATTAGTGTGCAATTGATGTAGAAGGAGTGTCCATTAGTGTGCATGGATATCTGCACAAGTTTCTGGCGTTACTATTGTTGGAGGTCGGCCACTTCGTCCTTTGTGTGCTTCCTTGACCGTTCCATGTCTCGAATTTTCTAATCAATGCATGGATTGTGCTTCTTGCAGGTGGTTGACAATTTGGATACTTTCACACCCATTGCCGTCTAACGTTTACAACGTTATTTCCTTGTTGGTAATACCAACAAACTAGTTTGATTCATTCATTAAACATACATCGACCCATTGTAGCTGAAAACAAAACCAACTGCTATTTGATTTCGAAAAAGAAACCAACAAACGCAAACCATTCACAGCACCTATTGTTGAATACACCTACTGTTGAATAAACCTATTGTTGAATATACCTTTTGTCCTGGGACTTAGTTTTTTTTTTTTTTCTCACGCCGGCTTTTTTTGACTCACCCTGTATTGTTAGACAAACAATACACCCTCGATGGAAATCACTCAGTTCAAGGCATGTTTACAGCTTCTGTCGAGAATCAGTCACTGTGCACAAATATAAGTATTTTCCATAAGAAAATATATATGCAGACTTACTTATGGGTTATTCTGAATTCTTATTTAAATTAAACAAGTTTGGTATAAATCTATTCAAATAAAAATGCATTCAAGTAACTGTTTATATTAAAACATGAATATCATTTTAATAATTTTGAACTTACTGCCTTACCATAAAAAAAATAAAAATATTAAGAATAACTTTTTTTTTTTGTTCTAAATGAACAACAATAAATTGCATGTGTTTGATAAACAAAAAGGTTTGCTTAAAAGTGTATTGACACGAGGCATGTGAATGATGAATCAACATAGTAAACTGAAGTAGTTCTCAAACTCACACTAAAATTCGATATATAATATTCATGTTGGGACAAATATTGCTTCAGAATAAGATGAAAGAATAGGCTCTGACTGTAGCAATATTAAAAGAATTTATTAAAACTCCTACATGTTTCGGTTGTACACCACCGAATTGAACAAGCAATACAAAGAATAGACCTGCGATTAATAAGATACGGAAAATAGTCAACCAATCAGGAGACAGGTGAAGGAGAACCTCAACTCTACACCTTACAACCTCAATGGATTATACAATCTAACCTGCAGAAATTGGCAATGCTACTACGTGGGATCAACGAAACGCACCTTCCAGGATTGCTATAAAGAATGCAAAAAAAGTCATTCATAAATGGGGATGACAAATCTACCTTTGCACTACATTTGATAAATAACCAACACCAATTTAGAATGATCGAAGATATAATAAAATATATTGCTTGCTTGTATTTTCATTTATTTCTTGTAAACATTTACAAGCAATGTTTACAAACATTTACATTATATTTTTTTCTTTATTAATTTTATTTTTATTTTCTCCTATATTCCTTTATTCTCGTTTTTATTTCTCTTATATTCTTTTTATAATTGATATTAAGTTTCCTTAATTAATTCCTTATTTAGTTTCCTTATTAGGAGCTTTAGCATAAAAGCTACTTATAAGAATGCACCCTTGGTCTGTACGATTATCCGGCCGGCTGGCCGCTGTTTGCAAGATAACTTGAAAACGCATTAACTGTTTTCAGAAATATGACAATCAAAATCTTAGCTCGGCCATATCAACTTTTCTGAATTTTTCATGGACCCCTTCAAGTCGAATTCACATGCTAAAACAGCGAGTGTAAAGAATACCAAGATAATAGCATGTTATATAACAATCGATTTGTCAAGAAGGAATACATTGTTACTTTCTGTTCATCTTTTAAGCATTACTGACATCGGCGCGTGCACGTGAAATCTATATTATTTGTCGACGCACGATTGCTCAAGTGTTCATAATCTATATTATTAAGTAGTGGAAGAAGGGAGCTACTTATTGGTTTTATAATATCAGTCCGTCCCCTTCATAATTTCTACATTTTTTGAGGTAGAAGGTTGAAATTCGGAATGCAGCTTCCTATGGGCATGTCCATCTGAACTATTTACTTTGGTTTTGATTGGTACACTGGGGTCGGAATTACAGGGGTGGGATTCAGAGAGGACAACATATCTATGTGCTATTTTAGTACGTAAAGGCATGAAATTCAGTATCCAGATTCCTCCAGGGAAGATCTACATTATTATGAAATTTAGACCCAGTTGTTCCATTGGGGTCAGATTTGCGGGGGTGGCAGTCACTTGGTCTTTAGAACTACGGCAACGTATGGCATGTGATATATCGTACGTTCGGAAATGATGAGAAAGGAAAGAAAATACGAGCTTTTTACATTTTATACATATTACGTTCGAGAGGTAAAAAGTGCAGATAAAGGGGTAAACATAGATGACTGCAGGATCTGCTACTTGCCTTACCCGACTAGGGGGGGTTAATTTCTTTTTAATAGATGTATAAATGTATTTCTGCTTCACTGCTAAAGCTTCTCCTTGGAATGTTTACAAGATTTTATTTAATTACCTTATACACTCATGTATCAGTCAATTTGTGTACAAGTGGAAAAACTGCCTGACTCGAGCATAAGTCGAGGCCAAAAAATTTTTTTTAAAAATTGAGAGGAAAAAAATTTATTATACAACACAACTATCACAGGCAATTTTTGTAGAGTCACAAAAGACTAAATTCGTGAAAACAGGTTTATGTTGTGGAAAACCATCAAACAGAGCTGCTTCTTCATCTGACTCTCAAAAGAGTTGATGAAAACTGTCATGGACTTCATTGTCAGTCTCATATTCATCATCCACATAGTCATCGGTCTCAGTTTCATCGGCTTCATTAGACTGTTCACAAAGCTTATCCATCCTCAGTTCCATCTAATGTGTTACTAATGTTAGCAATGCACGACTATAGAGAGACAAGTTGGGAGAATTCGCTAATTTAGTAAATGAAACGCGATCACAGTGACTTTTTACAACAAAAGGTCACCGCAATCTTGCTTTTTGGAATTGACTTTTGTTTCTGACAACAAAAAGTGGACGGAAAACCGAGGAAAAAAGATGTGAAATAATGCAATGTTTAATGCACTGTATATTGTATTTATAATAAATATTATACCTCCCTTTATCTTCATCCATCCCTGATTATACGCTGGTCTCATTTGAAGTCCCCCCCCCCTCCCGTAGGTTGAAATGTCGTAAGTCGAGGATTCCCTCTATATATACAGGAAAGTTTATACATTTTTAACTAATTATTATTCCCCATTGCCAATTGATCCAATGATCCAATATGATATTGCCAATAAAACTGTTGTATAATCAGTAAATTAATCTTAAAAAAAATCTTTAACTGAATATTAATTAATTGCCTAGTTGCTAAACATAAGATCCAATTACTCCCTCCCCCCAGACTCCATCTGTCATTGCAGGGCTTCTATTATACCCTTGTATAATGCAATTCCACAAATTTAGGTGCTTTTTTGAGGCAGAATTATTTGCATTATACAAGGGAATTTATGGTAATAATTCGTACATCGACACAAAATTTTCCAGGAAAACTTCGGTTTTAACTTGGAAATAGGACTATTTTTGTAAATCATCGAAAGTTCAGAACCTTTGAGTGCTGGAATAAAGGGCTTTTACTGTAATTTACTATAAATATTCATACCTGAAGGTTTTCTTTAGATTTACTTGTCAATGTTGGTTTCATTATTCCTGCTTCAGTTTCATTGGCTTTTGCTGAAAAATTCACAAATGAAAAAATAAATAAATTTAATTACACAATTTACCGCACTAATTAGGATTGAAATGGGCACTCAGGTACCTGTCAATTTTAGATATAATCTAGTTCACAGCATTAATTACCTTTGAGAAAAAAATACCCCAACAACAACTAGGCAGCAGACCAGGCTACAAAGTTCATTGGATCCCACTTCAAATTTATTTAAAAATTATTACAGCATTCGATCAAGGAAAAAATTTATAATAGCCCAAACAGATATATCCAAGGTCTTTGATTCTATCTCTCGCCTTCAATTGTATTATGACCTCAAAACATTAGGAGTTTCAGAATCATATTTAGCTCTAATACAAGATTATTTTAACGATAAAACCAACATCATCAATTATGGCCCCCCCGATAGCTAAAACATCGACACGAGGGATTATTCAGGGTTCAGGAATAGGGTCTTTATTGTTTGCTGCCTCCACAGCTATCTTTTGCCACAATTTTAACTTAAACATATTAAGTTATACAGTATTGATAATAACTTGTTATTTAAGACTTACGACCCGATTGATCAACATAAAATAAATATGCAACTCAACCAGGACATCACCTATTTAGCTGATTGGTACTCTAAGCGAGGCCTTACTCTTAATAGAGAAAAGACAAATATTTTAATACGTGCAAAAAATGAGACTCAAAAAGCTTCAATGAAGATTTTAGGCATCACTATTGATACCCATTTGCGTTTTAATGACATAGGGGACCAATTGATTACTTCCTTGCACTGTAAAAGTTATTTATTAAAACGCCTAAGATCCTTTTCTTCAGCTCTCCAGTTGCGTCAATTAATAGCTGCATCTACTGTAACTAGCTTAGCCTATAGTGCTCTTTTCTGGTCTTCCACTACTTCAATATTAAACACTTAACTATGGCCTACAACCGCAATATTAGGATCGCATTCAAATTGGGGAAAATTGAATCTGTCACTAAGACGTGCTCTCGTTTTCGTCTACCTACGCTTACCACCATTTATTGTCTAGCTCTAACTTCCGAATTGGCGAATGCTGTCTATAGTGATAAGCATCCGGCATCAGGGTCGGACTGGCTATCAAAGGCCCGGGGTGCGATCTCAAAGTAATTTCTTGTGAGCTGGAACGGACCAGGGCCAAGGGGGCCTGAGGCAGGGGGGGGGGTGCCCAGGGTGCATCGCACCCCTTAGTATATGGCCAGTCCGACATCTTTTGTAAAAGAGTGGCTCTGTATTGGAAGCAAATAGCGCAAAACCCGATCGTTTTTATTTGAGGTCCCTTATGGGACTTCAACCTTTGCCTCAAAAATCTTTCTGTTTAGTGCCATAACATTATGGAACAAACTTCCATTCAACTTGCGTAACAAGCTATTGCAGTGTACCTCGCTTTCATGTACTAATTCTTGTGTCCATCTCTATAGATTGTTAAATGAACGTTTTATAATCACGCAGAACTAATTTATCGGCTGGCTACCGAGTGCTTTGAACATTTCCCTTTGACCCTGGCTGGCTGGCGGACAGCCTTCGTTAATTTTTTTTTTTTTTTTGGTCTTATTGGTCTGGAAAAAAATTGTCTTTTTTAAAGTTTTCATCGTTTGCCTACTTTAGTCATTATGATGACCTAGGCTTCACCTTACACGTACTTACTCTCTTGGAGTGCTAACATTAAATAATAATAATAATAATAATAATAATAATAATAATAACAAAATAATAACTGCCTGTATCGCAAACAAAATTTATGCACACATAGACACAAACAACATTCTCACTGAGCAACAAAAGGGATGCCGTAGAAATCACATGGGTTGTAAGGAGCAACTCCTGATAGACAGTGTGGTCCTACGGCAAACTCACAATAAACATCGACACCTCCATGCAGCCTACATTGATTACAAAAAGGCCTTTGATAGTGTCCCACACTCATGGCTTTTATATACACTACGATTATATAAAATAAACCCTACACTTATCACTTTTTTAGAAAGTACAATGCTGCATTGGAGAACTACACTACACCTCACACTCAACAGTGAAACCATCACGACTGACAAAATACAGATAAACCGGGGCATCTTCCAGGGTGACTCACTGAGCCCACTCTGGTTTTGTCTTGCACTAAATGCACTTTCCAACAGACTGAATAGCACAACTTACGGCTACACAATTAAACATAATAAAAGCTGCCACTACACGCTCTCACACTTACTCTACATGGACGACATGAAAATCTACGCCTCCACACAAACACAATTGCACCAATTACTTGACATTACACAAACCTTTTCAAAAGACATACACATGCAGTTTGGGTTGGACAAATGCAAAACCATTCACATTGAAAATGGAGTACTCAGGGAAGGGGGCTTCACATTAGATGAACCAGATCACATTGCTGCTTTGGAAAATGACGAATTTTACAAATATCTAGGATTTAAGCAAGCCAAGCTTCTGGAGCACAAACACATAAAGAATACACTCACTAAACAATATCTTCATAGGCTAGAGACAATACTTAAAACGCACTTAAATTCCAGAAATTTAATCAAGGCCATCAATGCTTATGCCACGCCAATACTCTCCTACTCCTTTGGAGTCATACAGTGGACACACACAGATCTTGAGGGACTTGAAAGGAAACAACGTAAACTGCTTACAAAGCACAGAAAGCACCATCCACACGCAGCTATTGAAAGACTCACCCTGCCTCGTTCAGAGGGAGGCAGAGGTCTTATTGACATAACAGATCTACACCAGAAGCAGACTCAGTCACTCAGAGAATTCTTTCACTCTAAACAACACACATCACCATTACACAAAGCAGTCTGCATGGCTGATACAAAATACACACCTCTGAATCTAAACAGCATGCAGAACACCCATAACATTCCTACAACATGCACTAAACTTCAATCATGGCTCGGAAAGCAACTCCACGGTAGACATCCTTCTGACCTCAACCAGCCACACGTCGACAAAAAGCGTCGAACTTTTGGTTGAGTGAAGGGAGTCTCTTTGGGGAAACTGAAGGAACCATGATTGCCATACAAGACCAGGTTATTAACACTAAAAGCTACAGAAAACATATTATCAAAGAATCGACTGACGGGTCTTGCAGGAAATGCCATATCGCAGAGGAAACCATCCAACACGTCATATCCAGTTGCAAAATACTCACGCAGACAGATTATTTGCACAGACATAACCAGGTAGCCAACATCATACATCAACATCTAGCTAAGATACACAAGCTAAGGGACATTCACACTCCTTACTATAAATATATCCCCGACACTGTCTTAGAGAACACCACACATAAACTATATTTTGACAGAGCTATAATCACTGACAAAACTATCCCTCATAACAGACCAGACATTACACTAGTAGATAAGCAAAACAAAGTGACTTACATAATTGATATCTCCATCCCCAATACACACAATTTACAAAAGACATACACTGACAAAATCACTAAATATACGGATCTTGCACACGAAATAAAACGCCTTTGGGGATTTAACAGAGTACACATTGTTCCTATCATTCTTTCCGCCACTGGGGTTATTCCACACTCGCTACACAAAAGCCTGTCAACACTAAATTTAAACCCACACTTATACAAAACCTTACAGAAAGCCACAATTCTAAACACATGTCACATAGTAAGGAAATTCCTACACTCAAACATCAATACTCCCACGAGTGGATAACTTTCCCTCCCTCGCATTTGAGTCCCTTGGGCTTTGGCCCTCTTTTGGGTCCGCCTCTGGGATTGGCTTCCGGACTTGATCCGAGTTTGGTTTCCCTAAACAATGACAATAATAATAATAATAATAATAATAAGCTAGAAAAGCTGACAAAGTACTGCGATCTCTTGATTGAAACAACCAGACTCTGGATGAAACATGTAACCATTGTGCCCATTGTCATCGGTGCACTCGGAACAGTTCCAAAAAACTTTATTAAAAAATTGGACATCAACAATGTAGCAACACTTGAACAACAAAAAACGGCATTACTCAGCACGGCATACATTTTACGATGATAGTTGGTGGATACTTAGGTTTTTGGGTGAATGAAATGATATATTTTTATGCGTGTTCATTTGATTGTGTTTCATGTTTTATGAATAAAAGTAGATATTAATAATAATAATAATAATAATAATAATAATAACCATTCACACTGAAAATGGAGTACCGTAATTTTCGGCAGTAACGCCGCGGCGTTTCCGTTATTAAAAGTTAAAAATTCGGCGTGTGCAGCGTATCAGCCATCGCGGCGCTACTGCTGGAGATTTTACAAAAAAAATAGATAGATAGATTCTACACATGATTTTAGGTTTACTTCATATCGTTGTCGTTTCTCTCAGATAAAACGGGTAGTGGCAATTTATTTCTTGATGAATGTATTGATGAATTTATAGATTAACTCTCATCCGATTACAGTAATTAAAAGTTGATGAGTTCACATCTATTAAAAATTCACTCCGATAACGATCGAGCGTGATCGTTCATCGACAGCGGGGGATTCAACCACTTCCCACGGCTCTCATCGTTCTCCCTATAGGTTGATGTCGTAGCCTAACCCAATATTTAGCATCGTCACTTTCGTAAATCGTAATTCCATAGCTTTATCATAGTCTTTCTATCCCCAGATAATAAAGCACTCGATAATAAAGCACTCTTATTATCGAGTGCTTTATGACCAGATAGTTCTGAGCGACATCTACTGTCGCCACCCAAAAGATCTACCAATAATCAAGAAGAATCTGTCGGTTGTGTAAAATAAATGTTTTGTTCCTATTATTAATTTAGTCACCAACGAATGTCTTAATGAAAATGATTTCCCTGTGAATGATAATATTGGCAGGTTCATGAAGAAAATATTGTCACAGCTAGCACTAAAAAATGTATGTGTTAGTGCAACATCTGTGCCTTTTGAACACGTATTTTTATCAGTTTAATATCAGTTAGGTATATTTCTGTATATATCTTTCATTAACTGTGTGTGTATAAATTTAGCATGATAGTATCAATAGTTTCAGCAGGGATGGATTCATCCATACCTGGTTTCAGTTATAACTGTAATCAGTCATCAACAGGAAATAATGCATGCTTTTGGTGTGGCTTTTTGCCCAGAGAGGCCACTTGGCTAATGATCAACTGGTCTAATTTTCGCGTTCGTCAATAGAGGGCAACCAATCACAATAATCGACGCCCGCTAGAGGGCAACCAATCACAATAATCGACGCCCGCTAGAGGGCAACCAATCAGAATAATCGACGCCCGCTAGAGGGCAACCAATCACAATAATCGACGCCCGCTAGAGGGCAACCAATCAGAATAATCGACGCCCGCTAGCATGACACCCGTTGCGATATATAAGGGGTCGCTTTTGGTTTCATGGCAATCAGTATTTGGTTTCAATTTCGACGAGCATAATCTCCCAGTATTTCTCTCTCCAACGACTTTCGACTTTCAACCATTAATCGATCCAACGACTTTCGACTCCTTCAGTGAATTTGTAAGTACCACATTCCGTTACTTTCCCTAATTTCCGTTGCAAATAGCTTCTGGTATTTCATATTTTATGTTTATTTTCACGCATGATAATATAAATTTGTGGTATCTTTTTAAAGCAGTAGCGAAGGTTTTTTTTTTTTTTGCTGTAAAATTTCTATCGTCGCTTATCAACCCAACGACTTTCGACTCCTTTAGCGAATTTGTAAGTACCACACTCCGTTACTTTCCCTAATTTCCGTTGCAAGTAGCTTCTGATATTTTGTATTTTATGTTTATTTTCACACATAATAATATAAATTTGTGATATCTTTTTAAGTTTCAAAATGTCAAAGCGACGTGCTTCATACACGGCAGCCTTTAAGCTGACAGCTATCGAAAAGGCTGATGCAATCGGTAATCGTGCGGCAGCAAGGCTGTTAGGCATTGATGAGAGGTGTATCCGTTGTTGGAAGAAGGAATCGAGTGACATCGCCGCTCTACCTAAATCCAAGCAGGCCAAACGATACGGAACTCCTTATTGGCCAAATTTGGAGAAGGAATTGCTGAATTAGATTCTAAGTCTACGAGAAGGTGGGCGCTCAGTATCAACAATCGCTATTCGAATGAAAGCAAAAGAAATTGCCTACACAATGAAGATTGAAAATTTTACTGGTGTTACAGATTCATGGCGCGACACCATTTATCTGTAAGGTCAAGGACGACCGTAGGCCAAAATTTACCTGAGGACTGGGAGGAGAAAGCGGCCGAGTTCAAAATCTACGTGGGCTCCTTAATAGATGAGTCAGGAGTCAATAATTTGAAATTATAAATATGGATGAAGTACCCATGACTTTCGATTGCCCACCGAATAGAACGGTAGCTGTAACAGGTGAGAAGATTTATTGCTTCCCTTAGTTATTCATTTACCGTACGTATTTCTCTCTTTCCGGAGATATATTTTTGCTAATAGTTTTTTTTTATTATTAAAAAATGTCTTAGGTGAAAAATAGGTTCCTATCTCGACAACAGGCCACGAAAGAACTTCGTTTACTGTCGTTTTAGCCTGCACAGCAAAGGGGACGAAGCTGAAGCCGATGGTAATTTTTAAAAGAAAAACAATGCCGCATGAAGAATTTCCACCCGGGATCATTGTTTGCGTAAATGAGAAAGGGTGGATGAAAGAGACCGTGATGAACAAATGGATTGAAGAGGTTCTGAGAAAGCGATCAGTGACGTCATTTTTCACACCGAAGAACGTCTTGATTATGGACTCCATGCGTGCCCATCTATCGGAAAACGTAAAGGGTGCTTGCAGGTCCGCAAGCAGCAAGCTTGGGATTATACCTGGTGGGTTAACGAAAAAATTGCAACCACTCGATACTTCCGTTAACAGATCTTTCAAGCTACGTGTACGTATTGCCTGGGAAAAATGGATGAGCCAGGGCATCCATGAGTACACAAAGGCTGGCCACATGAAACGAGCATCATGTAGCACAGTGTGCTCATGGATTCTTAAAGCCTGGGCAGATGTTCGACCAGACTGCATCGTTGCAGGATTCAAGGCGGCTGGCCTGCCTTATGAAGAGATTCCCGCATGTGTAGTAGTAGAGGAAGACGAAAAAGAAAATGACCCACCTCTGCAGGAAGAATTTTTCTCTTTATTTCATTCCGATTCGGAAACTTCCGATTTTGAAGGCTTCGACTAATAAAATATATCTTGAAAATATTGAATTTTGGTTTCTTTATTGAATTTCTTATAAAACGCGGTTATACAAAACGGACCGTGTGTGATGGGAGGGGGGGTGCAGCGTATCGGCCGCCGTGGCGCTACTGCCAGAGATTTAACGTTTTTGTTAAATTTTGGCGTGTGCAGCATATCAGCCGCCGCGGCGTTACTCCCGAAAATTATGGTAATTAGGGAAGGGGGCTTCACATTAGATGAACCAGATCACATTGCTGCTATGGAAAATGACTAATTTTACAAATATCTAGGATTTAAGCAAGCCAAGCTTCTGGAGCACAAACACAAAGAATACACTCACTAAACAATATCTTCATAGGCTAGAGACAATACTTAAAATGCATTTAAATTCCAGAAATTTAATCAAGGCCATCAATACTTATGCCATGCCAATACTCTCCTACTCCTTTGGAGTCATACAGTGGACACACACAGATCTTGAGGGACTTGAAAGGAAACGACGTAAACTGCTTACAAAGCACAGAAAGCACCATCCACGCGCAGCTATTGAAAGACTCACCCTGCCTCGTTCAGAGGGAGGCAGAGGTCTTATTGACATAACAGATCTACACCAGAAACAGACTCAGTCACTCAAAGAATTCTTTTATTCTAAACAACACACATCACCATTACACAAAGCAGTCTGCATGGCTAATACAAAATACACACCTCTGAATCTGAACAGCATGCAGAACACCCATAACATTCCTACAACATGCACTAAACTTCAATCATGGCTCGGAAAGCAACTCCACGGTAGACATCCTTCTGACCTCAACCAGTCGCACGTCGACAAAAAAGCGTCAAACTTTTGGTTGAGTGCAGGGAGTCTCTTTGGGGAAACTGAAGGAACCATGATTGCCATACAAGACCAGGTTATTAACACTAAA
Organism: Rhysida immarginata; assembly: GCA_023313115.1. NCBI lineage: Eukaryota > Metazoa > Arthropoda > Chilopoda > Scolopendromorpha > Scolopendridae > Rhysida > Rhysida immarginata. Next base: position 881,714 of record JAHWFO010036074.1, on the reverse strand, counting down.
AGCTACAGAAAACATTATCAAAGATTCAACTGACGGGTCTTGCAGGAATTGCCATATCGCAGAGGAAACCATCCAACACGTCACATCCAGTTGTAAAATACTCACGCAGACAGGTTATTTACACAGACATAACCAGGTAGCCAACATCATACATCAACATCTAGCTAAGATACACAAGCTATGGGCCATTCACACTCCATACTATAAATATATCCCTGACACTGTCTTAGAGAACACCACACATACAATATATTTTGACAGAGCTATAATCACTGACAAAACTATCCCTCATAACAGACCAGACATTACACTAGTAGATAAGCAAAACAAAGTGACTTACATAATTGATATCTCCATCCCCAACACACAATTTACAAAAGACATACACTGACAAAATCACTAAATATACGGATCTTGCACACGAAATAAAATGCCTTTGGGGAGTTAACAGAGTACACATTGTTCCTATCGTTCTTTCTGCCACTGGGGTTATTCCACACACGCTACACAAAAGCCTGTCAACACTAAATTTAAACCCACACTTATACAAAAACCTTACAGAAAGCCACAATTCTAAACACCTGTCACATAGTAAGGAAATTCCTACACTCAAACATCAATACTCCCACGAGTGCATAACTTTCCCTCCCTCGCATTTGAGTCCCTTGGTCTTGGCCCTCTTTTGGGTCCGCCTCTGGGATTGGCTTCCGGAGTTGATCAGAGTTTGGCTTCTCCAAACAATGATAATAATAATAATTAACAAACTCGGTTTTTTTTTATGTTTTGATCATTTATGCACAGAATAATTCCTTAAGTTAATTTTTACAATTGCAAATCTATGAATACACTGAGCTGAATTTGGAATTCACAACGGTTCACCTTTTTTCTAAAAGTTTCTTGCTTTCTATTTTCTCAGTATTGCTGATAGAATCGAAAGAAAGAGGGTCAAGTAATAGCAATATGGTAGAGTTTTTATTTCTATTCGACAAGTTTAGAGAATACTCTTATCCTCAGGAACTCTGTACACTACAAAGCTGGCTTGAGATACATTAACTGGTTATATAGCCCATGTCCACCAATCATTCAATAATTTTCACGAAAACATATCCTATACTATGGAGATGGAAAAGCAAGGTGTTATAAACTTCCTGGATTTGTCAATACACAGGAATATGGTAACAATAAAGATAGAGTTTTCAGTCTACAGAAAGCCGACTGCCACGAGGAATATTATCAGATTTGGTTCTTGTTGTGTTTTTGTAGTGAGTTCGTAATGGCTGGTTTTCATAACTATACTTTATTGTAAGATAAAGGAGGAATATACATGAGGAGCTTACATTTTAGAAATCGAGAGTGAAGTGCTCAAAGCATCATGGGAAATCTCACAGAGGCATTGTGGGGAGAACAATAGAACAATGATACAAACATTACAGTTTCCTCCCCTTTAAAAGGATAAGAACATCGAAGTTCCAGACAATATTTTATATTCTTAATACTTAAAACTAATTAGTTACATAGTCTTGTAAGTATGGTGGTGTGCGTCGTATGCGTGTAGAAACACGTGTACTTGAGTCCACCACTGGAGAATTTATTTCTCTTACACTAGGCATTAACCATTCAGCTGAATTATCAGGTTCTGTTTCAGCTGTAACATTTGTGCTTAACATTTGATTAATGTGACGTCGCCATTGATAGTTACTTACTTTAATCAGATAGTGTAGTTTACCTAAACGTTTAATGATAATACCTGGCATCCATTTTTGTTTACCTATGTAATTTCTTGCTAGGACTTTATCTCCACGCTTAAATTGTCTGCTAACCTCCTGAGATTTAACTAATTTCTGTTTTGGAGTGTCAACTGATTTAAAAGGTTTAATCAAATCCAAACGTGTTAAAACGTTACGTTTCAAAAACAACATGGAAGGGGACTCTCCCGTTGTCACATGTGGCGTACGACGATATGCCAACAAGAAAGCATACATACGTTGTTCAAGTGATAAATTATGTGAACTTGATTTTAATCCATGTTTAAATGTTTTTACAAAGTTTTCAGCCAAACCATTTGTTGCTGGATGATACGGTGCAGATGTTCTATGTTCAACACCGTTTTCTTTTAAAAACGTGTTTATTTCATGGGAAACAAATTGTGGACCATTATCTGAGACTAACACACGCGGTAATCCATACCGAGCAAACAGTATTCTCAGTTTTTCAATAATTTTATTACTGGTCACTGATTTCATTTTAAAAACTTCAGGAAACTTAGAATAAGCATCTATGACTATTAAAAACATACTGTTTTCAAAAGGACCGGCAAGATCTATATGTATTCTCTCCCAGGGACTTACAGGGGTCTCCCATCTATGTGAACGATCAACTGGGGGATTATTTTTGTACTGGGCACATGCTGCACAAGAAGAAGCGAGTTTTTCTATGTCTATATCAATATTGTGCCACCAGCATATTGCTCTTGCTAGCATCTTCATTTTGACTATGCCAAAATGACCTGAATGTAATTCATGAAGAATTTGTGATTGTAATGTCCGTGGAATAACCATACGGTTTCCTCGCACTACACAACCTTGTTCTATACTAAACTTGTTTAAATCTTTTTCTAAATATTGTGGGAGTTCTTTCCGCACTATACCAGTTAGTAAAGAATCATAAAGCAAAAATAATTCAGAATCTTTTTTAGTTTGTTCAGCTAGAACTTCAGCAGTAATAGGTAAATTTTCTAATACACCATTATAATATAAAGTAGCTTCATCAAAACTATTGTTAAGTTGAATTTGTTTCATTGGTAGTCTTGACAATGCATCAGCGTTGGAATGATTTATTGATTTCCTATATTGTATTTCATATTGAAATCCTTGGAGAAACATTGCATAATGCAACATACGCATTGCTGAATGTAAGGGTAAACCTTTTTTAGGATTAAAAATAGAAACAAGTGGTTGATGGTCTGTTTGGAGGATAAATTTTCTTCCATACAAGTACAAATAGAATTTTTTTATTGCCCACACAATAGCCAAAGCTTCTTTGTCTATTTGACTATAGTTACGCTCTGATGATGTCAGGCTGCGTGATGCAAATGAAATAGGTCGCTCATCTCCATTTGGGTAACGATGAGAAATGACTGCACCCAAACCATATGGTGAAGCATCGCATGCTAGAATGATTGGTAATTTAGGATCAAAGGTTGTTAATACACACTCAGAAGCAATAATTTTTTTAATTTTTGTAAAAGCTTCTTTACATTCCTTTGTCCAACACCATTTTGCATTTTTACATTGCAAATTGTTTAATGGATGTGCAATTGTTGACAAATTTGGAATAAATTTATGATAATAATTCACTAGTCCTAAAAATGATCTTAATTGTTCTACTGACTGAGGAGTTGGTGCAGCTAAAATTGCTTCTACTTTAGCATTTTGTTTATGCAATCCTTTTGCATCTATAACATGACCACAATAACTTACTGAGGGTTTAAGAAATTGGCATTTTTGTTTGTTTAGACGTAGATTATATTTTCGTAATCTGTCAAAAACTAAACGAAGTCTCTCAAACATTTGAGTTTCAGACTCAGCTGCAATTAAAATGTCGTCCAAAAAACATTGAACCCCTTGAAGACCTTGTAGAATTTCATCCATAGTCTTCTGCCATATTGCAGGAGCGCAAGATAATCCAAACATTAATCTTTTAACCTTGTATAAACCTTTAGGAGTTGTCAAAGTTAAAGCTTCCTGTGCCTTGTCATCCATTTCTAAATGTAAATAGGCACGAGCTAAATCTAGCTTAGTATAAAATTTATTTCCACCTAAGGTTGTAAAAATTTGGTCAATTAATGGTAAAGGATAAGTACTAGATTCAATTGCTTGATTTACAGTAATCTTATAATCACCACATATTCTTACTCTATTATCTTTTACAACTGGAACAATCGGAGTTGCCCAACTACTATGTTGTATTGGTTCAATAATATTTTCAGATTCTAAACGATCTAACTCTGCTGCTACCTTTGATTGAATAGACAACGGTATTTGACGTGCTTTCATAAATTTAGGAGTCACCGATTCTTTCAGTGGTAAACTTCCTTTTATTGAAGGGATCAGACCAATTCCATCTGAAAATATATCTGCCAAGTCGGTACATATTTTTGTTAATTTTTGTTGACCTTCCCTGCTCACTTGTAAATGGTGGAATGGTGTCAATTCGGATTTTAGTAATTTATCTAATCCAAACTCAGACATCCATTGTCTACCCATCAATGGTGGAGCCTTAGTATCAATTATATGTAATGGTAATAACTTATTTTGTCCCTTAAAATTAACCTTTAGGATATACTTTTTCTCTAGTAAAGGTTTCCATTACAACATTTGTATTTAACAGTCTCTTTTCGGGAAATAAAAGTTTAAAGTCATACAGTGACATCACTGACAATGCAGCACCAGAATCGAGTTCAAATTTTACTAGTTTACCTTCTAGAAAGCATTCCAATATAATAGGATCCAAACTACCACTTATCAATTGTAATAGAGGTGTTTGTTGAAGGATGGAGCCGCTGTCTTCCAGATATTTCGTCTTGGAGACCTTTGGAGCAGTTGATTCCTGTGATGTTTTTGTCTTATTTCTTGACTTGCACATGGGGCTTAAATGTCCTTTCTTACCGCAATGATGACAAACACAGTCAATCGCTGGACACTGAGACGCCTTGTGTTTCTTTCCGCATCGATAACACTTTTTAAATCTTGTCCTTGACGTTGAATTTGTTGACGTTTCTGTGACGATCAACTTTTGAAGTGGTTTCTGCAACAGTTCTGCAGCATCTTTCGTAGCGGATTCCATAGTTGTGGCTAGTTCATAGGCCTTATCGTATGTAATGTCTTGTTCTGCAAGCAATCTCTTCAGAATGGCTTCACTCTTTAATCCAACTATCATCTGGTCTCGTAGTGCATAGTTTAGGTTCGCACCGAAATTACAGCCACGGGAAAGTTTACGTAATTCTGCCACAAAAGAGGAAATAGATTCATTTTCTTCTTGTTTACGTGAATGGAAACGATACCTTTCTGTAACGATCGTTGGCTTCGGGTTGAAATGATTTTTCAAGGTCGTAACGATCTCGTCATACTTTTTAGTTTTCGGATCCGTCGGAGCTAACAAATCCGTCAAAAGACGATACGTTTTGAGTCCCATTGTAGCCAGTAGAGCTGATAACTTCTGTTCCGCAGGAATTTCATTCACTAAGAAGATCTGTTCTACGTACGCAACATAAGTAGGCCAGTCGCCATCGCTCTCCTCGTAGGGGGGCACGTGCGCTAACACTCGGGCTGTCATTGTGAAAATTTGAGTATCCGATGAACACTATCTTTTAAATTAGTGTTTAAAACACAGCCATATCCATATTCTCGTCGCCAGCTGTTGTGTTTTTGTAGTGAGTTCGTAATGGCTGGTTTTCATAACTATACTTTATTGTAAGATAAAGGAGGAATATACATGAGGAGCTTACATTTTAGAAATCGAGAGTGAAGTGCTCAAGGCATCATGGGAAATCTCACAGAGGCATTGTGGGGAGAACAATAGAACAATGATACAAACATTACAGTTCTAATCACCCACCGCAGCATAAGGCAGCTGCACTGAGATGCTCATTCCATCGCACCCTCACCTATAACATCACGAAGAAGTCCTGACAAGCCCACCCCTTGCGATAAGTGATCGATACTTGCAGTAGGTATTTATTATAGTAGGGGGGGGGGGCATGTCGCAATATCATATATGGATAATCTTGAGTTATTGCTATGGCCAACAACAGTCTTATTGATTTAATCCCGACTATAATTCTCATCAAATTCAATTCCTGGTCTCTGACCTCTTTCATTGGCGACTAGGTGAACTTTATACTTTTTATCCTATATGGCATCTGCTTTTGGGTAAATACCAGTTTGCTCCAAATCAGCTTTATCTCTGGGTTTGATTCCGATACTTCCCAAACTTTAAGGTTTTGCATTGCTCTCATTTCCTTATCAATTGCAGCTGGCCATTCTTCTTTGTGTTTCGATCGTAGAACCTCTTGTAACTGATGGAATTACCCTTTAACATTAGATGTGCTGAATATTTTATGATGGGCTTTCTTTCTCTTGAAGACAGTCTTACTCCTAGCGCTACTAATCTGTCTTCGTCTTGCTGATTATCCATTTGTCTTTTGATTTCTAAATATTCCTTCGTGCTTCCCGTCTTCCTTTCACCTTTACTTGTCTCACCACTAATCCTAAGTTGCTATATATCTTCCAATTCTTGAGTTGAATTGTCCATTACTATTTGCCGATTTCTGAAATGATAGGCATATGTCTCTCGTCCAAATCTTGGCGTAAGTGTAGAACATCATCAACTTCAGAAATGTAATCGTTGTCATCTTGTGAATGTGTTGCATTGTCATCCTCTATATTATCGTTTTCGTTAACTACATTTCCCGTTCTCAAAGGTTCAAGGTGCAGCGATGCACTTCCAAAGAGATCAACATAATTATAAATTGGATCGACCAAACTTGTCTTCTAGAAAAACGACGTCTCGGAAGATGATTACCCTTCTGGCTTTTATGTCATATATTCTGTATGCCTTGCTCATCAGGGAATAACCAACAAATATTCCAAGTTTTCCTCCGACTTCAAATTTGTCCCTGGAGGGTTTTTGTTCCTTACATTAAGCATGACACCCAAACTTCCTTAGGTATCTTGCCGAAAATTTTCGTCCACTCCAGATTTCCATAGGTGTGCATTCTCTATCTTTCATTTTGATTCTATTATGCAGATAAGTTGCCGTCAACATAGCTTCGACCCAAAATCTACTTGGTAATTTTGCACCTATGAGCATAGACCTTGCCATGGTGGTGATAACATTTATCGCACGCTCTGCAACACCATTGCTCTGAGGACTTTAAGTAGGGGTTTGCTGCATCTCTATGCCTTTCTGACAACTGTAGGATTTTAACATTTCAATAATGAATTCTGTGACCATTGTGGCTTCGAATTTGTTTCACCAGTTTTTGCATTGATTGTTCTCTCAAAGTGATCATATCCTGTAATTTTAGGGTACCTCATCCTTGCATTTCACAAACTTGACAAAGTAATGTCTGCTGAAGTCATCAACAATAACTGAGGCGTAGCAGATTCCTCGTATCGAATCCATCTTCATAGGATCACATAAGTCTACGTGCAATAGTTCCATTATTTCTGATGACTGACTTCTATTTATCGAATGAAATGACTTCCGGACGATTTTTGAAGAAATACAGGTGTAACGCACAATTTTATCCCCAACAAGGTTTTCTGGTTCAATCAGCATCTTACTTTTGACCACTGATTCAAGATATGCTTTTGATACATGTCTGAAATGCCTACGCCACAGTTCTTTCTCTGATGTGGTAGAATTCATACAGCTTTCGATTGATAGCATTGATTGTTTTGTCACTTCTAATTGTACATAAAAAGTTCTCTCCCTAAATCTTCCTGGGACAATTAGCTTTCCTGACTCATTTTCATATATCATTGATCCTTCCTTGTCTAGTACTACCTGATAAACATGAAGAACCAGCTGAGGGATGGATATCAAAGTATTCCTTAGCTTGGGTACGTACAGTACTTGTTCCAATTTTACCAGCGTATGGTCGTGACCATTCTTTATTCTGCTACAGAGTTGCCCTCTGGACTTTAATTGGATGTGGACATCATAAAATTCTATGTTTAAAACATTACGGTTTTAGGGGTATTATCAATGATTGGTTTTTCAGCTATCTCAATCATCATCTGCAGATTTAAAATTGATTCTATTTTAAGTGATGTTACATTTACTAGTTGCAGTGTCCATCTTAGGACCCTTACTTTTCCTTATTTTTATAAATGACCTAATGTTATTGAGTATGGACATCCTGCATTTTTTTGCAGACGACTCAGGCATTGTCTATACCTGAATCAATTATATTATTATTTATCACCATGTGCAACTAGATATTAATTCTATTTCTAAGTGGCAATATAATAATCGATTAACAATTAATTGTGATAAAACCCATTATATGAGAACTGAAACTCCTCAGAGTCAAAGAAATTCTCATCATGACTTACAGCTACTTAATGCTACAATACAATGTAATGAATCAACTAAATTTTTGAATATAACTATTGATACCCATTGTAATTGAAGCTCCCATGTAAAAAATGAAATTGCCAGCATTTCCAGCTATGTTGGAGCTCTTGCTTATTAAGGCATTTTTTTGCCATTACCTCTACTTAAAATAATTTACAATTCATTTATACATAGTCACATTAATTATTGCATTGAAATTTGGGGCAATACATATGATTCTTACATTAAACCGCTTCAAGTTTTACAGAACAAAGCATTAAGATTCATTACTTTTACTGACTTTCTTGAATCTGCTAAACCCCTGTACAAAATGCTACACATAAAGAGATATTAAAGACCAGTATGTTCAAAGATTAAACTTGCAGGCACACAGAACAATTTCAGAGAATCCACTGAGTTACAATCACCAACCAAGTTTAAGAAGAAATGGTAATACTACTCTTCCTATAATCCACCATAATTATGGTCTTAGATCTCTTCGAACAGAACTGATAAAAGCATTTAATTCATTGCCTGCTTCCATTAAGACTTCGCCGTATAGTAATAAAACAAAACTTAAAATAAAACAGTTGCTGATACAAAACCACTAGTCCTCTTTTTGTACTTCTTTACTAAGCTTTGACAATAATACTTACATTAATTTAAGTTGAAGCCATTGTTCACCTGTATCCTCCCGTACAGGCTATGCCTCAGGGAGATATTAAATTGCATGTACTTGTATTTTTATCCTGTAATAAAGGTTTTGTAATAATAAAAATTACTTGTGGTCTCAATTAAGATAATTTCTGGTTGGCATTAACCATCCACTCCTCTTCTCCGCACAGGTGAGCAGTACATCCTGAATCCATTATCCATTCATTTCCATCAGTTCCATCTTGCTCGGCTTCTTCTATTTTATTTGACGCACACACTACCATCAACTTTCTGCTTTCTCAGTCGAAGCGTTTGACCTCAATTTCCTACATATACTTGGTCTATCTCTTCTTACCATGAAAACTCCTCGTGTGGGCATACATCTAGTTGATGTTTCTTCGGACCATTTTTCTTTGTCCACGTCTTTTTACTATAGTCTCTATTCATTTTACGACTGAGGCAGTTCTTAATAAAATGACCGATCAAATTACATCCATAACATCTTACACCTCTCCGCGTTTCATAAGTACAGAATGCTCTGTCGTCTTTTTTCATCTTAATCTTGCACTCTAGTCGTACTAGTACCTCTCGAGCTTCTGTGAGAGTGATATCTCTAATGGCAGAAATTGTCAGGTAAGCCATTAATGATAAAATCGATCATTTCATCTTCAGGAAATGGAGAACTTGGTTCACTCAATTCCATTGTCATTGCTTTGATTCCAGTAATGTAGTCCTCAATGGACCCAGTTTCGTTTTTGACTACTGAGGCAAGCCCGATTTTTAGGCATGATCTCCTTTGACGATCCGTTTCAGCATATCTCTGTTTCAGGTTATCCCAAACTTCCTTTGCATTGTTGATATCTCTCAAAGTTTGTAGCTGCTCTGTGGGCACAATCATCTTTATTAGGGAACAGGCTTCATCGTTCTGCCTCTCCCATTCGTCCCATGCCTCCATCGATGCTTTATTTTTTTTCATCCTTTATTGGTTCATGATCAAGAATGGCAGACAGCAATCGTTTTCCTCTCAAGACATTATCGATGCGTAAACTCCACTCCGGATAGTTCTTCGAGGCAAGTGTTTCCAAACGTGATAGTGTGTAATTTTCCATGATATTTTCGACAATGGCTCTTAACATGACAGTATTCTTTTTGTACACCTACCTCTTGAGTAGTATATATTGCGCTGTTGCACATCCATCAAATTCAAAATCGATGAGCTGTCAATACATCAGCTGTCAATAATCAATAAAACCAATCAGCGTGAATATTAATGAGGTTTTGTGAATCTTAATGAGATTTCATGCATATTTATCGAGTTTGTAATCAAAATCGTGAATAACAATGAGATATTGGTAAATATTAATGAAAAAATATGAATTATCGATGATTATAATCATCCAATCTATTAATTACGTGTTATTAGGCATGAATATCTAAATAGCAACTCTTTTTTTTATCATAGTTACGATTAGATGTAGTTTTCAGTACGTATTCTGTCATCCCCCACATCTTCAAAATTGATAAGACTAAATGATGATTTTAATTTAGTATTCAGTCACACCCATCTTCAAAATCGATGTGCTGTCAATAATCAATAAAATCTATCAATAAAACCAATCTTAGGCTTGAATATTTAATTAGCAACTCTTTTTTAATCATAGTTACGATTAGATGACGTTTTTAGTTACGTATTGTGTCACTAGATGGTGTTCAACCCTTTATTTTTTCTCAAAGATAAATATTTATGAAAAATATGATTTTTTGATGAATATTACCAATCAATCGATACAATTACAGGTTTAAATGAGACCAATTAATGATGTTCGTATTAATTACTTGTAATTATGCTTGAATATTTAATTAACAACTTTTTTATCATAACTATTAGATGACGTTTTTGGTTACGTTTTCTGTCACTAGATGGCGCTCCATCTGTTTTGTTTTGTTTTTTTTATTTATTTTATTGCTTTAATCTTTATTGATCAGATTCGACTTATGTTACGAGATGATCAATGCAACAACGGTCTCGTTTTGGTTGCCAAAACATTTAAGGTTTATCGAGGAATATATGCAAAGATTAAGCACGTATCTCACTTGGCCGCATGATTTCATCGATGTCCGTCATTTATCTCATTCTGGATTTGTTTACACTGGATATAGTGATATTACAGTTTGTCAATATTGTCACAAAGGCTTACACATGTGGTGTAATGAAGACGACACCATTGAAGAGCATATGAGATGGTCTCCTAACTGCTTATACATAAATTATTTTGCTTTACGATTTATAAATGGTGATACGCATTTAGATCAACGTTTTCGTTCAGTAGATGACTTTGATCTATTTTATTCCGTGTACAATGCTTGGAAAGAAGTTTTCGGACAATTATGTGAAAAATAAATGTGTGCAAAATAATTTAGTTATGAAGAAAAGAAAACAAACAAAGGTGTTTACACTGTTTATCATGCAAGATATGTATTTATGAGGATACTAGAAAAGCATCGTTTTTTGTTTTGCTTTTTCATTTGAAGAAAATACTGACACCTCTCAGCATGTGTTTTATTGACTGAAAATTATATAATTTTGAAAACTATATATATATTACTTTTTGAAAACTTATTGTATTGTGACATATTAGAATATGTCACGACATGCTTTGAATAGGTTTCCAAGCATGTGTTGTTTTTTTTATAATTTTGCCAATTACTGAAACAGGCGGCATGGAAGATTAACCTATAATATTTATTTGAAAACTAAAATACAGC
>JAHWFO010036074.1:815728-840173 GCA_023313115.1 Rhysida immarginata | reverse complement strand
TAAGAAATTATTGGAGAGGTCCAGCCATTGTGAGCCTTTAAAAATATTTTTTTCGAATTTTCATTAAGAATTTTTACTGTATTAATTCTAAGCATTTTCATGTGTTTATTTTTAAGATAATGCAAAATTTAATTTAATTTTTTGAGATTGTTCTGTTTACATCCAAGTGTAATTATCCCGGGCAACGCCGGGTACCTTTGCTAGTAAAAATATAAACTTACAGTTCATTTGGTACTTGCTTTCCTTTTATATCCCGAGGTAGACGTTTCTCTCATCAAAAACCAGCAGTACTCTGCCAACATACTCGCATTCCACTTCCCTGAAAATCTTTTCACAAACTTAGCAGTGTCTTGGTGGAACCGTTCCCCGTGTTCATCCGAAACTGCTCCTAAATTTCCAGGGAAGAAGACCAGGTGGGAATGCAGAAAATGCAGTTTAAGAGACATGTTGCAACCCATATCCTTATATGCTGACACCAATTCCTCGACATGATCGACATAATTAACACTTTTGTTGTTACCTAAAAGGTTTTTACACACATTTTGGAAAGCAAGCCATGCTCGTCTTTCTTTTTGGTTAAGATGTTCAACAAATGTCAAATCTTTGAAACATTGTCTAATTTGGGGGCCCATGAAAACTCCTTCCTTAATTTTAGCCTCACTAAGATGAGGAAATTTAGTTTTCAAAAATTGAAATGCAATACTCGTCCTGTCCATTACTTTCACAAACTGTTTCATCAGTCCGAGTTTTATGTGCAAAGGCGACAAAAAATATTTTCTTTCGGGACCACAGGATTGTTAGCGACCTTTTTCTGACCAGGATTAAACCTTTCTCACAGAGGCCAATTCCGTGTGATACAATGTTTGTCTCGGGCTCAGCTGTCCCATTCACATAGGAAGCAGAAGTGTTTTGTATAGCCTGTTTGTTCCATTAGTAAAGCCACAACTTTTACAGCTTTTTGCAATCGATAAAATGTAGTTTGCAATTGGTAAAATGTAGTTTTCAATTGAAAAAATGTAGTTTTCAATTGAAAAAAATGTAGTTTTCAAATGAAAAAATGTAGTTTTCAAAATAAAAAATGTTGTTTTCAAAATAGAAAATGCAGTTTTCAAATTAGAAATTAGACAAAAAATTCATAAAATATAAGTCAAAGAAACCAAAGAATTTAATTATATATATTGTTATAGTACAGTAAATTACAAAATTTTATTATATAAATATTAGTATTATAAAATTAAAGATTATTATATAAATTACTGTAGATATAGTGTAAAACTATATAAAAACATTGGATATTACGCCATATTACAAGGAGTAAATATAGTAGCTGTATACAATAAGAAACATACAGTAAAAAACACAAATTCTATTCTCTTCTATTCATTGTCATCATCATTATCATTTTGAGAAATGTCTGGAAGATCATTTAAAATTTCAGTACGCTGAATGCACGGTACTAAAAACTGCCGGCTATGAACGGCCCAACCATTGCAGTCGCGGGGGGTTATTTGCGCTGCTGCAGTTGAAATGGCAGCGAGTAAGGGCTGGCCGGTCAGGCGCGTGTTCGCAGCGCACAAGCAATTTTAGTTTGCTGAACGCTTCCTCTACAGGGTTTAGGAACGGGCTATACGGCGGTAGATAAATTACTTGGCAGCTGTGATCATCAATTAGCTGCTTCACTTGGTTAGTTTTATGGAATGGAAAATTTAATGTTTTACATGTATGTAAATTGTGGAAATCTTTTTACAGTATGTATTTTAGCGTATATTCGAGTTACACACTCATCTTGCCTGTCGTCTGCTTAACTTCGTCGCCGTTTATGTAATACAAATAATTGCCACTAGAGGGTAAGGGAGAGTGAGGCTAACTAAAGCTCCTAATCTAGAACTTTAGGGCTAACTGGGACGCTTTCTTTATTTTATTATGTAAATTATTTTGTTTCTTTGACTTATATTTTATGAATTTTTTTTCTATTTATTTTCTAATTTGAAAACTGCATTTTCTATTTTGAAAACCACATTTTTTTCATTTGAAAACTGCATTTTTTCATTTGAAAAGATTATTTTTTCAATTGAAAACTACATTTTATCGATTGCAAAAAGCTGTAAGTCAGCGCAAAGTTTCCAATTATAATCTTGATAACTGATTTTATGAAGAATTCGACTGATGATGCTGTAGGTCTCCTTCATATCTACAGAGTATGCAACGGAAACTGATGGTAACTGACGAAAAAAGTACGAAGAAAACGGAAAAATCGATCAAATTTTAATGAGTTTTTAAACAATTAAAGGGGGTAATTCCCCCCTTATGTACCCCCCTGCTATAAATATTTATGTTTTAGAACTTTTCAGCCCTCTAGCCCTTAGAAGAATTTAAAAGGCTGAAATAAACCTTTTCAACCCTCTAAATCTATCGAAAAATGATAAAAATGGGTTGGGGGGGGGGTATCCCCCGAAAATGGTGGGTGATGGGCAAACGATGGTTGTATTCGTAGTCAGGAGGTCATTTTACATAAGAATCAGCTGAAATAGTGGCGGGGCTCGAAATTTTTTTTAAATTTACAGACTAGAGTAATCAGAGAACAGAGAACTTTTGAATTTTCAGTCGTGAAATCAGCACAGTCGTGGATTGAGCAGAGCCGTGAACTGAGGAGAGTTGTGATTGCAGTGTTTTTTTTTTTTTTTTCTGTATTCATTTGTGGCTTTGAGTTGAACTTTGTACCATCAGTGCGTACAGTCGTTGCACAGCACTCTGAGAAACATCACAGTCAAATCTGTTCTGCAATGGCAACAAAACAAAAACGCCGACAAATTACTCTTGGTGAAAAATGCAAATGATCGAACAAGAGATGGCGGGAAAAAAAGAAGTTGCTAAAAATTTCGGCATAGCTCCTTCTACATTAAGTACAATTTTAAAAGAAGGGGACAAAATTGAGACGCTTGCCAAGAAGGAAATCGGTCCATAACGTAAGAGAATAAGATGTGCAAATTATGAATATGTTGAAAAGGATGTTTTTCAATGGTTTCAAGAAGTAAGATCCAGAAACATTCCATTAAGCAGGGCCGTACCCAGGGGTGGGGGGGCGGGGCTGAGGGGGCTGCAGCCCCCCCGAAATTGGCCATCATGTCAACTAAATCTGTTACATGGGGGACCCCCCCCTTCCACATGCTGGATTGGGCCAGCCCCCCCGAAAAAAATTTCTGGGTACGGCACTGCCATTAAGTGGTCCCCTTGTTCAAGAAAAGGCTTTAACCTTTGCATCTGCCCTTGGGCATGTGGATTTCAAACCAAGTTCAGGATGGCTCTACAGATTTAATGCTCGTTATGGTATTTCATCGAAAGTAATTTGTGGAGAAGAAAATTCTGTGTCAATGGATCAAGGGAACACGTGGAGAACAGAACGCATAAAAGAAATCGTAAAAGACTTTGATGCGGGCAACATTTTCAACGCAGACGAAACTGGCATCTTCTACCACTTGCTACAACATCGTACGCTGGCTGTAAAAGGCGAGAGCTGCAAGGGAACTGAAAAAGGCGAGAGCTGCAAAAAATCAAAGCAAGATTGACTGGACTGTTATGTTGTAACGCATCTGGAACTGAAAAATTGAAACCACTAATCATCGGAAAATCAGGGAAATACCTAGATGTTTCAAAAACGTGCGCTCATTGCCTTGTGAATATCGTGGGAATAAACGCGCATGGATGACTCAGGACATTTTTGCTGAATGGCTCAATAAACTTGATGCAAAAATGAAAAGTGAAAATCGCAATATCTTGCTGTTAGTCGACAAATGCTCTGCTCACAATGGACCACAACAATTAAGAAACGTTTATGTTCAGTTTTTTCCACGGAATTGTGCAACAGTTTTACAGCCACTAGATTTGGGTATCATCTGTGCTGTTAAGGTGGTGTATAGAAGTCGATTACTACAACAACTTCTAATGAACATTCCTTTTTGTGTCGTTGCCTTTAATTGACGTGAAGCAGGCTGCTGATTTCATTGCTGCATCCTGGTACTTAGTGAAGGAAGAAACAATATCGAAATGTTGGAAAAAAGCTGGATTTTGGAATCATTGCACAGATACTGACCATGCTGTAGTAGACAATGATAATTTGCTGAGTAATCCTGAAACACAATCTTTATGGAAATCAATTCAAGAAGCTGGGCACATTGAAAAAGCTGTCGATTTTATGGATTACATCAATGTTGATCAGAACGTACTTACGTGCAGTGAAATCATTGATGCTGATATTATTGCAACTGTGTTGGGAGCCCGACAATTGGGTGGATGACAATTGGGTGAACGACAATTCAGTGGACGCGACAATTCGGTGAACGTCAATTTGGTGGACGCGACAATTTGGTGAACGTCAATTGGGTGGATGCGACAATTCAGTGGAAGTCAATTCGGTGGACGACAATTCAGTGCAAATGCAAATTGGATAGAGATTTTTAAATCACCGAAGAATTTTAGATATTTAACTCGTTGTTTGTTTATAATTGACACATCTTTATTAGGAGCTTTAGCATAAATGCTACTTATAAGAATGCGCCCTTGGGCTGTACGTTTATCCGGCTGTCCGCCGTCTGAACGATAACTTGAAAACTAATTAACTTTTTCAAATTTTGTTTTCAGAAATATGACCATCAAAGTCTTAGCTCAGCCGTATCGACTTTCCAGAATTTTCCGTGGACCCCTTCAAGTCGAATTCACGTGCTAAAACAGTGAGTGTAAAGAATACAAAGATATTGGCATGTCATAAAACAATCGATTTGTCAAGAAGGAATACATTGTTACTTTCTGTTCATCTTTTAAGCATTATTGACATCGGCGCGCGCACGTAAAATCCCTTTGTCTACGCACGATTGCTCAAGGGCTCATAATCTATATTATTATGTAGCCGAAGAATGGAGCTACGTATTGGTTTTATAATGTCTTAACTGAGTACCCCTTCATAATTTCTACATTTTTTGAGATAGAAGGTTGAAATTCGGAATGTAGCTTACTATAGGCATGCCTATCTGTACTATTTAGTTTGGTTTTGATTGGTACACTGGGGTCGGAATTCAGAGAGGGCAACATATCTGTGTGCTATTTAAGTACGTAAAGGCGTGAAATTCGGTATCCAGATTCCTCTAGGCAAGATCTACAGTACAAGGAAGTTTAGGCCCAATTGTTCCAGAGGGATCGGATTTGCAGGGGTGGCAGTCACTCGATCCTTAGAACTATGGTAACATATGGCATGTTATATATTATACATTCGGAAATGATGAAAAAGGAAAGAAGTTACCAGGTTTTTTACATTTCATACATATTACTTCGAGAAAATCAATTTTCTTGATTAAAAAATTTGGGGAGAGGTAAAAAGTGCAGATAAAGGGGTTAAAATCGAGGGTGCAATCAGAAGATCGAGGGTACAATCAGGATAAGATCGGTCACTGAAGCTGGTGTGCAGATCGTCTCTATCGTGGACATGTGTCTCCATCATGGATATGTGTCAACCGCTCTTTTTGGACTTCTGGTTGTGATTTTGAAGTGCTGATACTGGTTACTATTGAGAGTGCATCAGTGGAATCGAAGTGCAAGGTAGGACTTTTTAAATCTTTTAAATTGTGTCGTTCTGAGTAGGTGCGTCCTTCTAAGGACAGCAAAATCCCGCACCACACCTGCTTTATGATGACATCAGGTGCTGCGTCAAAATCTTCTTCTTCATGTACTGTTAAGTATGCTGATGGTAAAGTGTTACCATGTGAACTGGCCTACAAAGATGCGTGTAAGGATCCGAGATTTCTAGCATTTGATATTATTATTAACAAACAACTTGAGGCATTGCGTACTGAACTGAACAATAAGTATCTAGAGTTAGAATCAAGGGTGGAAGCACTGCCCAAGGAACTTGGTAGTAAAATTGATAATTTAAAAAAGGATGTTCAAAGTGCAAGTTTAGAGACTGCCAATGGCCTCGCTAACCTTGGCAATATCATCAAGGACTTTATGGGCTCTCCCAGTAATTCTGATTCATCCATGATAGTGGTAAATCCTGAAAATGTTTCTACTTGCCTGGAAGTGGCCAACGAAGGAAACGCCTCATTACGAGCTAGCGTCAAAAGAAGGCATGAAAATGATTCTGCTGACAGTGATGGAGGTGACTGGCGTATTGTGCAGAATAAAAGGAAGAAAGGTGGTGTTAGGATAGACAACATCCAGGCCCTACCAGGTAACAAAGTCATTCCCAAAGCAATGTCGCCCATGGAAAGGAAGCTGTTTACATTCCTCCGATTATTATTCGTCATCACGGGAAGCCAATCAAGGAAATTCTAGACGAGATTAAAAATCTCGTGGCTCTGGATAAAATTACTGCCCACACGGGTCGTTCAGACACCATTAAGGTCAAATGTCATGACGAAGAAACACACAAAACTCTAGTTTCTGGAATCAAAAGGAATGATGTTCTTAAAATCCAACACCACCAACTAAAATCTGAAAAGCTACTGAAATACGTGGTTCGTAACGTTGACAAAACATACGACCTCGAAGATTTCTGTGAAGACTTCAGAAGTGCCAACTTCTTCCCGGACAAAGCAATAAGGCTTAAAAAAGCAAACGGGGCTGTCGAGATGCCAGTGGTTCTAGTCCTCCTCCAAAACACTGAACATAATAAGTCCTTCCTAAATCTGAAACGTATCGGTCCACTTGCTGTAGCAGTTGAATTATTTAGGGGTAACAAAAGGCCATTGCAATGTTACAATTACTTACGTTTTGGGCATGTGTCTCAGGGTTGCACCGAGTCACCACGTTGCAACAAGTGCGCAGGCGACCGTACGAATATAAAAGGTAAAGACCCGCCTAAATGTATTCGCTGTGAAGGCCAGCACACAAGCGGCTATACAAAATGCCCCAAATACCCACAAGTCAATAGGAATAGAAATTCTAAGGTAGCTTAAGGTAGATCTTTCACTTCCGTTGCCTCTGCTTTAGTTGGTAAGGGAGCTGTTGACCAAAAGAACTGGCTAAAATTCAAAGATTTCTGGGTAACTTAATGAATATGCTGAAAAAAAGTGGCAACGATTTGCCACACATTACTCCAGTTGAGAGCAGGAAATAATCATGGTTAGACATCCGTATAAAGTACTAAAGCAAGGAAAACTACGATGCTATCTGGAATGCAAGGGGGATCCCTCGCAAGTGTCATGAGTTCTACGATTTCCTCACAAGTTGGAATATAGACGTAGCCTTTTTGTGCGAGACTCACCTCAAGCAAAGCAGATCTTTTACTCTGCCAGGTTATTATATATACAGAAAAGATAGGACCCCTAAAAAAGCTACTGATCCAGGCTCTGGAGGGGCAGCTATTGTTATCAGAAAAGGCATTGATCATACAAAGATCGTCACTCCAGATTTAGTGAAAATGGAAGCAGTATCCATTATCCTTAAAGATGCTGACGTTGGTGAGGTCAAGTTTACTTTCGTATATAACCCTCCAGGGCACAAACTCAACCCTCCAGGGCACAAACTCGATGAGCTTTTGTCTGGACCCATTCCTGTTGTTAAGGCAGGTGATTTAAATGCGAAGCACCCTCACTGGAATTCTAGATGCACAAATCAGAGCGGCTCAGTACTCTATAGATACATGTTAGACCAGATTGACACTTCCATCGTCGGTCCCCTTGAAGATACATACTACTGTGATTACTCACCTGTTAGTGATGTGCTTGACATAGCTGTCCTCAAGGGGTTTTTCAAACCATACAACATATACACAGTGAATGCCTTATCATCTGACCACCTCCCTGTTGCTTTAAATTTCGAGGAGATAAATATCGATCTGAGGGTAAATCTTCGTTACAAGCAGGACTGGAAATTTTTTAGGGAACTTTTAAAAGATTGTAGCATTCCAGACAGCAGCAATGACATCGACGAAAATGTCAAAAATGTCACTCGCACCATTCTTATGGCTTCCGATGCTAGTGCTTCTCCAGTTGATTGCAAGCGGCCAGACCATCTTGAGCTTCCTCGCCGCATCAGGCAGACTATTCAGGAAAAAAATACTTACAGAAGACTGTGGCAACATACCAGGCTCCCGCATTTCAAGACGAAATACAACAGGCTATCGCGGAAGGTCAGCGAGCAGATCCAGGACTTACGGAATCAAAGGTGGAATGACAAGATCAAGAGTCTGTCCGTCCAAGACAATTCACTTTGGAATACTGTCAGGGCCCTTAAAAGCAACAGGGCCATTGAACTATCTCCTCTACTTACAGAAAGTGGCGATTTTGTTAGCAGTGACCAGGACAAGGCTCAACTCATCGCTGACTCATTGAAAAGTCAATTCAATACGCCCAAGGAGGACTGTCTGGTTAATATTACTGGTGAAGTCAAAGAAGTATGTGACAAGTTTGGATTCTCTCAACACGCTCTTACTCATTTTAATATCATTGGCACCTCTGAGATTTTGAACACCATTAAGCACCTGAAAAACCAAAAAAGCAGCTGGTATCGACACCATCACCAACAGTGTTCTGAAGAATTTGCCTCTTAATGTTGTTTGCATTATCACCAGGATCATGAATGACTGCTGGCTAAATGGTCACTTCCCTAGCGCCAGGAAGGACTCAATCATCCTCACTATTCCCAAGCCGGGACTTGATCCTGCTCTTCCCATCAGCTACAGGCCCATTAGCTTACTGCCAATGCTCTCCAGGGTCTTTGAGCGAACTATTCTCAAGAGGTTCAATGACTTCTGCGAGGCAAACAACCTTATTCGTGAAGAGCAATTCGGCTTCCGCACAGCTCACTCCTGTCAGCTCCAGATATGGAGGCTTGTTGCTGATTTGAACGGTCCTCTCAATCTTTCTATGTTTGGTGGTATCATCTTTCTTGACGTTCAAAAGGCCTTTGATCAAGTCTGGCATGAGGGACTCATTTACTTGTGGCTTCCCTGATGACCTGACTGCCTTGGTTCGCTCCTTTCTGACAAACAGGACCTTCCGTGTTAAGTTTGGTGACTCCTTGTCTGACCCTTCTGATGTTAATGCTGGTGTTCCCCAAGGCTCTGTCTTGGGACCTCCTTGTTCAATTTCTTTATCCACGACTTTCCTAAGTTTACAAAGTGCAGTCTTTACTTGTTTGCTAACGACGGGTCCATCATGACCTGGGCACGTCATCAGCCGTCTGCAAAAAGCTTTACACCAGTGTGAGAGCTGGTTCTCTAAGTGGCGCTTACAGCTGAATGTTAACAAGTGTAAAGCCATGTTCATCACACGCAAACGCAAAAACCCTCCAAGGCCCCTCATCCTACATGGTAGGAAGCTTAAGTGGGTTAAAAATTATAGGTACCTCGGAGTTGTGATTGATTCCAAGCTCAAATGGAACGACCATGTCCAATATTCACTTAACAAGGCTAAGAAAGCGAAGTTTAGTCTCATCGCGCTACTGGGGCGAAACAGCGCTCTCAGAGTGGACAGCAAACCCTTGTTATACAAGATAGTGATTTGTGCCATTTTACTTCATGGTATGCCTGCTTGGGCTTCCATTTGCAAATCGAGATGGAAAGCTCTTCAGACCTTCCAAAATGTTACCCTTCGGTCCATTGCTCAATTAGACAGAAGAGTTGCCAACAATCTCTCTGTCTATGAAGATCTGGGGATGACCCACATTGGTTCCTATGTTTAAACACTTCTCAGGAACATGCTGCCCAAGATGGAACATCATGAAAATACCCTGGTTGCTGGTATCCTGGATCACTCACTCACTATCAGGGGTTCCCTCAGGTTTCGAAGACCCTGTCATATCTTGGATGTCAATTTCGAGAACATTAACAAGGCCGAGTTTCCCAACTACTGGATCTGCTAGATCCTAGTTTTTCGGACTCGCTATTCGTCAATCCGCAATCCGATTCTCGTCCTTACCATGAAGAGACTCTTTTCTGGATGACTTAAAGAGGTTCATCAGGCTTCTTTCCTAATTCAGTGTATCTCATTTGGTTTACTTTTTGGGCGAGCGTGTAAAGTGAGCTAAAGGCTCCTGGACCACTCGTCCTACTTTTTTCACTACACTGATCGACTGTCGATTATAATTGACACATCTTTATTAGGAGCTTTAGCATAAAAGCTACTTACAAGAATGCGCCCTTGGTCTGTACATTTATCCGGCCGTCCGCCGTTTGCACAATAACTTGAAAACTAATTAACTTTTTCAATTTTTTTTTTCCAGAAATATGACCATCAAAGTCTTAGCTCAGCCGTATCAACTTTCCAGAATTTTCCGTGGAGTCCTTCAAGTCGAATTCACATGCTAAAACAGTGAGTGTAAAGAATACAAAGATAATGGCATGTCATGTAACAATCGATTTTTCAAGAAGGAATACATTGTTACTTTCTGTTCATCTTTCAAGCAATCATTTTGTCAAGTGCTCATAATCTATATTATTAAGTAGCGGAAGACATCACTGGGCCTTCCTTTCCAGACCAATCTAGAAGCAGTCCCGGGTGCTTTCAGCAGTGACCACCAGCCTCTTCGTCTATGAATTCTCCTTAGTACCAGTGTTGTAACGTCCTCTCCATCCATCTTCTGCCCTTCAGCCGTCAGTCATGCTGGTAGTACCCTAGCCTCCACAGACCCCTCTCCTCTCGGGTTTCTGGACATCTAGTCCCTCCTTCATGTTTTCCAGACTCACTAACTAAGTGATCCAAAAAGACTCTCCCGTCAAAACCGTGTTGGTGGTCCCCTGATTGTGAAAAGGCTACATGGTACCGAAACAAAGCAAAGCGAGAATATTTGAAGTGTCGATGTTCTGCATGCTGGCTGACATTGAAGAAAATGAAAGCAAGATGTAAAAAATTGTTAAAAAAGGTCCAAAAGACGTATTGGAAGTCGTCAATAACAAGAAATTATGAAAATAACATATGGAGAGTTTTAAGAATATTTCAGAAGCGCCCTGCTTCCTCCCCGCCAGTAATCCGAAGTAATAATTCTTTCCTTGATCCGATAGCATCTGTTCAAGCAATCCTCTGTTTTACTGTAGGGTCTAAACTGCCCATTCGCCTGTCATGGCCTAAGCCATTGCCTGACTTCTATTGGCCTCCGGACCTCATATCTCCTTGGGAACAGCTGTTTTCCAAAGCCACTCTAAGGTCGGCTTTTAGAACTAAGTTTTCTGCTCCAGGGCTGGATAATCTTATTATTCTACTTTTGGGAAATTGGGTGAGGGGCAGCGATCTCTCGTTCTAGAAGCCTTGAACACCTTTTGGACAACTGGCATCATACCGCCGAAGTGGAAGGAATCCATCATTCATCCAGTTTTGAAGCCCGACAAGTCACCATGGTCGCCTTCTAGCTACAGACCCATCGTCAGCGCAGGAAAAAGAATCAGCTCCTGGTGAAATTCAGCGATCGAAGAGTGCTAATTATGTTCGTCCATGAGAAAAACGAAACAGCAACAGCGCCAAAGATATATCCCGACAACGATAGCGGGACTGGTCCACTTCCCTATAAGGAACGACGACATGCATGAAAGCTTCTCGAGCTAAAACTTCCCGCCTTATTTTGTGACAATTTGAGTACTGTCGATGTGTGTTTTAATCATATTTATTTATCGCTGAATCTCGAACTAGTTTACCCCTCATTAAATTTTGGACACTTTTACGTCTGCTTATAGAGTGATATTTTGCTTTCATCAAATTAAGAAGATATCCTCGATCACGAGCTTCGGAGCAACAATAATCTGCATTTCTCAAGTCTTCCAAGACATCAGATCTACGCATTCAACAGTGTTTGTGTTTAACACTGTATGTGTGATGCTTTTGATCATAAATGCCGAATACAACCGATTTCAACAAAATGTGGCATTGTGTTTAAGTGGCCAATAGTGGTGTAGTGAGATGGTGTTTTATTGTTTGTGCTAAGTTGTTTGACACAACTAAAATTTTTTTTGGTGGGCGTAAATAAAAGCTGTAATTTATTAAGAGTGCGGCCGAAAGAGCCTCCTCTACTAAATGTTCTCAAGGGAGTGTTATATGTGCTAGCCAATAAATCTACACATAATATAATTCTGTTCAGATTACGAATTTCGACATTCGACAGATCATCAGAGTTAGTGCTTTTGATCGTCTTTGGTTTGTGCAATGAAGGAAAGTGCCTATTTCCTCTACATTCTTTCTATCTACGTCTGTAAGTGGCGGCGTAGCATCTTTTGTTCGTTCGTGTTTCGCCGGAAGGATTGCCTTCGCATCCTGTGAGGTATTCCTTCTTGTGAAGCACAAGTAAATCATCTCATTGAGCGACGACAGGGAAAGCGTCTACTTGAGTTCCATATTTCAACAAGAACTTTTATATTTAAGATCGTCTTACCAAATCATTAGATCTCTGAACTACGGACTGATATTTAATATTATATCTTATGGACGTTCTGACTAAAGGTCGAAGAAGACTATGCAGAACTTTATCGTTTATTAATTTATCCCAGCAATTGCTTCCACTGATTTGACTCTATAAAATCTTGTCTGAATTGATTTCAATTTGTGAAATAAAAGTTTTATTTCGCAATTTATCTTATCGTTCTCTGTCTCTTGTGATTTCACTCTGCAAATCCACGTGGCACCTATACCTTCCTCGTGAGGCTTAATTTCTTGTTATTATTCGTGTTAATTTTCAGTTTATTTTCTTACTTAAAAAATACTTTTTATTTCGAAATCGTTATTCACTGATTTTATTTTTTCTGTAATTATGCTTACAGACAAAAATATCTCGTTCTTTTTAACCGACTTCAAAAAAAGGAGTTTATCAATTCGATGTGTATGTTTGTAATATTGTTGGTGTAACGATCTAAGTGCAGGCATTGCGACGTGCATTCCTTACCTGTATGATCACCTGAAAGCACACCCCCAATCTCACCCGTTATACTACCCCAGACTTAAATTTGCATGCCTGGCTAGAATAACAAAAGACAACGTTTCTCCTGCTTATCCCTTCCCTTTGTTAATGTGCTCATTAGCCTCAGAACTAAAACTGGGAATAACTCTCTCAAAGGGCAAGTTAAATAAGAGTAAATCAAAATATTTATTCATTAAATAGGATCATAAAATAAACAAAACAAAAAAATATTAGTTTGGTTGTAATATTGAAATGTAAACTCAGTAAAAAAAAGGGGTACTTAAAATTCTACTGCCTAGGACTTGATTTCCTTTCCATTCCTGCTATTAAAGTACTTATCACAAACATAAATTACCATAACATAACCGATTGATAAAAAAAAAATAATCATTCAATAAGCACCATTGGAGTTCGGTCTGTAGGCTGTCGTATGAGGTCTTCACATAAAGTTCTCAGTAACTCAGAAGTGAAGTTTTCCGAGATTTACTCCTGTGGTATCCCATATATACAGATAATCCGCTCCAGTATAGCCTTGGCTACAGTAAGAACTGACTGGTCAGGGAGTACGCATGCCTCCAGAAATCTGGAGAACACATCCACGCACACCAAAATGTATTTATTGCCATTGAGGCTTTGAGGTAATGGACCTATAAGGTCTACCGATACCTTTTGAAAAGGAAAAGAGGCAGATAACCCCTCCTGGAAAGGAGCCTTTCCTTTGACCAGCTTACATTGTTGGCATATCCGACAATTTCTAATAAAATTTTTAACATCCCCCTCCATATTGGGCCAAAAATACCACCTTCTGAGCGACTTGAGAGTCTGACCAACCCCTTGATGTCCTGCTAAGTTACCCGAGTGGGCCCTCTCAATCAGTTACTGTCGCATTGATCTACCAACACACAATTTGTTTTGATCGTGAGAACCGCTCTTCATTAGCGCCTTGTCTTGAATAAAAAAACCCTTCTGCTGTCTTCTTTTATTTATCAGTGGGGACATAAATGGGTCATCATGTTGAGAGTCTACGATTTTAGCTATCAGTGTTCTGTTGTTTAATTGGATAACAGCCTGGACCTCTTTGGCAGGCAACCTAGATAACAGATCAGCTATTCCATTGTCCTCCCCTTTTACTTGTTCTACTTCCAGATTGTATTCTTCCAGTTCTAATGACCATCTAAGCAATCTCTGATTGGAATGCTTTAAATTTTTGATAAACGCCAGAGGCTTATGATCACTCCGAACGATCACTGGAAAGCCCAGAATGTGACGGAACTCCGAATGTGACGGAATGTGACGGAACTCCGAATGTGACGGAACTGTCTGAGTCCCATAAGGATGGCCAGAGCTTCCTTCTCTATGGTACTATAGTTTAACTGGGCCTTATTTAGCTTATAACTGTAGAAGGCAATAGGCCTGAGGCACCCATCTTTGATTTGATGAAGTGCGGCTCCAGTTGCTCCAATTGAAGCATCGGTAAATAGGATGAATTCCTTCCCATAATCAGGTGGAATACATTTGGAATACAAACGGAACACTTCGATCTTTTCATTATGAAGTTTTTTGATTTGAAGACACTTAATACCCATTCTAGTAAAGTCATATGCTCATCGAAAGAATCCGAGTAGATCAGAACGTCGTCTTGGAACACATATAGTCCCCACCCTAAGTACTCACCAAGAATATCTGACATGAAGCTCTGAAATGCAGAGGCCGAGTTTTTTCCACCCTGGGGAAGCCTGGTTAATTGAAACTTTCCCCATGGCATCTGGAAGGCGTAACATTCGCGCAGATGCTCAGCAAGGGGAATCTGGAAGTATCCAGAATTCAGATCCAGCACTGAGAAATACATTTTTCCATTAAGGCTCTGAAAGATCTCATGAGGTATGGGAAAATCCAGTCCCTGTGTGATGCTATTGACCTTTCTTAAGTCAAGGGTCATACGTATATCGCCGTTATCCTTTTGTACTATAAACACATGAGAGTTCCAACTGGATTTGCTAGGTTCGATAATGCCTGCCTCCCTGTACTGATCGATACGTTTCCTAAATGAGGTATGGGGTATTGCCTGACAAAGATTGGATTGGTCTTATCAATCTCAAAATCCACAACTACATCCTTCACCCCGTTCAATACCTCCACCTCCTCCCCAAAGCAATCAGCATAAGCATCAATAAGCTTGCTGAGCACGCAATTTTGGTCTTCATCCAATATGCTCTCCTGTTGGGAATGACTCTGTACACTGTTACATTCTATTATTATGCTTTTAATTAGATCAGTACCCAGGATGGCTTGGTATCCTCTCCCCTTTAAATCCATACAAACAAATTTTCGATATCCAGAGATCCCTTCTTCCGAATGAATATTAGCCCATATCACATGATTTATATTTTGAATTTGCCCTCCTATCCCTTTAATCAAAATGGCTACATTCTCCCATGATACCTTATCTCCTAGTTTCTCTGCAGCCCCTTCATCAGTTATAGATATCTGAGAGCCTGTATCGATTAGAGCCACTATGTAAAGGTCTTCAATTTTAAATTTAACTTTATATAATCCATCATTAGGGTTTTTTAATACGACCAGATTCACTACCTTGTCTACCTCAGCCGAATCATACTGGTCTGCATGATCGGCTCTCTTTAGTTTAAAGGCTTACCTCTACAGAATTTTGCATAATGCCCCCGCTCCCCGCAGGCATAACAGTTCCTGTTTCTAGGTCTGTAACCAGATCTCTTTGTTCTTTCTTCTAGCTTAACCTCGAGAGATCCCAATTTCTCAACTAATTCCTGCATAATCTTTTGATTATCATCTGTCTTTTCCCCTTAATTCCAGCATTCTACCCTGATGTAAAACTAAATTCTCGAGAGCCTCTATTCGATCTCGTGCTTCTTTGGTTTCCCCGACATTGCAGTTTCCGATACTGGTTTTAATTTCTAGGGCCTCTGATTTAATGGCCTCTTCAACCGCCTTCTCAAATGTATCAGGCTCCTTGTGCGAGATGGTTCTCATGTGTACAGGAAGCAGGTTTTCGGAAAATCTCTTAAGTAATAAAGTTCCCCTTCGAGGCTTCATATTAGGTTCATATTCAATTAACTTATCCCACAGGTGTTCCAATCGGGCGGCAAATTCCTCCACACTTTCCCTCTTTCCTTGTTGAGCCAAAAAGAAATCCCTCCTGACATCTTTCTTATCCACCCTTTTTCCCATAACCCTGACCAATCTCTCCTTAAGTTTATACAATCATCTACCTTATACAGCTGTAGTTCATTAAACTTGCGTGCCGCTGTTCCTTTAAGCTTGGCCTTCAAGACATTACTCTTAATTTCTTCACTCCAGCCAGCTAATACAGCTACATTACACAATGCTGCATTTAAAAAAAAATTTCATGTTGATTTAATTCTGAATGGTGATTTTGAAAGTACTTTTCATACTGATTTTAAATCTGTTTTCAGTTTCACTGTATCACGTCAGGATTTTTCACAAATGATTAAACTATTTTCTTTGTCGTGTAAATTTTGTTTACTTCACTAATCAATTTTTTGTTACATACAATTACCAATAAAAGCAAAAGGAATAATACCATCTGACAAAAAAGGTAAAAACACTCACATGGTATGTTTCAACACTAAAAATAACCAAGTTTGGAACAATATGCCCTCTATTGAAACTTCCTTTTTCTCGATTTTCTTGACTTATTTGTTGATTGACATTCCCGTTTTAGAATCCAACAAAAATCTGCCATCATATTTGTATTCCATCTACCTTGATAGCTTTGCTCCATTTCTTTGATGTCTTGATGGAATCTCTCACCATGCTCTTCACTCAGATCTCCTAAATTCTCGGAAAAATAGTTCAAATGTGAATGTAAAAAATGCACTTTAACACTCATATTGAACCAAGTCTTTTAAAGTTTTCCACATCTTATTAACTTTGATTTTGTATTGAGGGTCGCTGTAATTTCCTAAAAAACCATCAACAACATACTTAAAACTCTGCCATGCTGCCTTCTCCTTTTTTGTCATGGTTTTTTCAAATTCAGAGTCATTCATCAGTTTATGAATTTCAGGGCCAACAAATATTCCAGCTTTTATCTTTTCAGAATTTATCTTGGGAAATTTCTTTGAAAGGTACTGCATGCAGAGGCCATTTGGAGTTACAGCCTTTACAAAATGCTTCATCAACCCCAGTTTAATATGCAAAGGAGGCAATAACACTTTCTTTGGATCTACTAGTGGATCGTTCAAAATGTTCTTCAAGCCTGGTGCAAGATCCTTTCTTTCTGGCCAAATTTTCACTATCCAGTGCTTTTCCTTTGCTCTACTGTCCCACTCACATAAGAAACATGGCATCTTCGTGTAACCTGCCTGTTGCCCAAGAAGCATGCCGATGATCTTAAGTCACCACACAGTTGAGACCAATAACTTCTTCACATTTTCATAGGTCTCCTTTAAATGAACAGAATGAGCAACAGGAATGAAAGCATATAAATTTCCATTGTGAAGCAATACACCTTTTAGACTAGTTTTAGATGAGTCAATGAACAGTTTCCATTCTTCCGGCTTGTGATCCACTCCAAAATACTTAAGCAAATCAGGAATGTTACAGCAATACACGATAGTTTCTTCTTCTGCAAAATATGGAAGTAATTCATGCTCTCTGTGGCGATACCAAGAGAAAAAAGTTCCTGGGCTTAAAAGATTCTTTGCTTTTAATCTTGAACCAAGGAGTTCTGCTCCATTCTTTGTCAAATTTAAATCCCTCACCAAGTCATTGAGCTCTTCTTGTGTGAATAACTGCGGCCTATTTTCTTCTACCTCTGGGGCATAGCACTCATCTTCTTTCAGTACTTCAGCTGCACCAAGTTCAGGGTCACTTTGCTCTGAAACATCTTCAAGAGTATCTGGTGGTGTTGACACAGGAATGTCATCACTGTGTGGAATTGGTCTCAGGGCTGATGGTAGGTTAGGATATATTATGCCCTTTTTCATTTTTGCATTATATCCATCTACCTTGACAATGCAGAAATAACAGTCACTGAGGTGATTCTGAGGTTCTCTCCATACCATAGTTACACCAAAACCCATTGAACTTCTTTTTCCATTTTTCCAATGTCGCAGTCCCTCAATGCAGTTCCGGCACACTGTATGGGGAGCCCAAGGCTTGTCCTGGTCTCCTAACTTCATGCCAAAATAAGCATGATATGCATTTATAACAAAAGGAGTTATATTTTGTCTCTTCTTTGCAGGAATAAAGCTGCCGCAGATATAGCAAAATATATCAGGATTATCTACACAACTACGTCTACTGGCACTCATTTTGGCTGATATAACTGCTTAAACTTAAATACTGTTCACTATATTTACTGTTCTTATAACAAAAACAAGCTTGTAATAGTAATTGTAACCATAAATCAGTTCCCAGCTTTAATCAGTAGTCTTTTGTATTTGAAGGAGTCAGGCACCGATATCACGCAATTTCACTAATCTGAAAAAGATAAAATTTAAATATTTCAAAAACTGTACGTGATACAAAAAAAATAATTACATTTTCGAAATCAGCATAAAAAACTGGCATAGAAACATGTATTATCTTCCATTCAGCAAAAATCATGCAGCATAGTGTTATCAATGGCACAAAAGAAACCCTTCAAATCAATCGAGTTATCATCGCCAGAAAACGTGGGGATCAAGTGAGTGAATCCCGATACGGCAGAGAATTACCCTCAGCTGTTCTTACTTCCGCATTATTATTATCATCCTCCATTATTTCTCGAATTTCACAGTCCCTGTTCGGGCGCTAGATGTGGTGAATGGGTTGTGAAACTTTCGGAATAATGAAACAGACTAGGTCAAGGTTTTAGGATTGGATAGACAAGATTTAATAATCACAAAAAAACTATGATATACCTTATTACTAAATACAAGATAGGCATCAAAATTCTACTTAATTTATAAAACCAGAAGAAATGCAATAAGAAACATCCCTTAGGCTTATTTACAATAGGGTCAGGTTGCAAAACATAT
Source organism: Rhysida immarginata (assembly GCA_023313115.1). Lineage (NCBI taxonomy): Eukaryota > Metazoa > Arthropoda > Chilopoda > Scolopendromorpha > Scolopendridae > Rhysida > Rhysida immarginata. The sequence continues at coordinate 821,277 of JAHWFO010036074.1, read as the reverse complement.
GCTCCAAGCTTAATCAAGAAACAAAATTTTCTTTAAATTGAAGTGTCCCATTAAAAGTATTAAAGTTTTCCCATAGCATAACGACATTATAACAAAGAGTAAATCTCCAATATGATAGTCACAATAAAAGAGAGGTATCTAAGAAAATAAAACGACAAAGCAAGATAATGCAAAATTAACAGTTATAGCTACCTTACATACTGGGTTGGGCTGAACTCGACTGACCATGGAGAAGAAGAAGAAGCATGTTCATTTGATGAAACCTGATTCTGGAATGAATTCAAGGTTCGCGCTTCCCCCTTTTATATTCATGGCAAATCCCGCAGTGAATCATGGGATCGCCCTCTGGTGGCAAGGCTAGAAGTACCCACAATACTTCCGGAATTCCAAGTGACAACACAATTGTAGTAGGCATCGAAGTTCAGTCCTCCCAGCATGCATTTCAACAACAAACCACAGCCTAGCACAGAAAATGGCTTTAAAACACAATAAATTTGGGTAAACAAATTCCAAATCTTAGATAATATCATTCTACACATCAAGTACTATAAGTCTAATAAAATATAGAGTTCTTTGACAGTTATGAACTTAGAATCACTTCAAAAGAGCTTTGACGGACGTTAGGCCTAACGGCCACATGGCGAGCTTCGCAATCGCAGTGGAGGTTTTGTACCTAAGGTGGGAAACAAGTAACCATAACATCCATAGGCTTAAAATAGATCACTAAAGTGTCAGGTATGAACATAACTTCACAAGGTGAGATCAAGAGTTCTTGCAACAAGGAAACATAGGGAAAGGGACCTTGTAACCTTACAAGGGATCCAAAAAAAAAATTCAAACAACTATGTTACACAACGACGTTTCTTAATTATAATTCCCTTATTACCCATACTTTATTCTTTTGCTTAATTTCCATACATAATTGTCACACGTTTATTACTGTTCATTTACTTAAACACAGACATGTAAGCTCCAGCTTTTATGTTTGTAGTGATGAGACATGTGTAATATCAATTAAGATATCACACCTGTCTCGTCACAGAGGCCTACCCTTACCAAATCAAAATTAATCCCCAATATTTTTAATAATACGCTCAGAATAACACAATCAGTAACTCGAATCCTAATTGTCTTCCCCTTGAACAATCCCTTCCCGAGGTTGCTCTAAATTCCCTGCAACCTGTACTTCTCCCGTGTGTAGATGAGCAGCCAACGGATGATAAGTTTGCTATGCTCGCCGCCGACACCATACGCCCTCTCACCTCCAGCCCTGCTGCAAAGGGGTCCGCATCGTAGTTCGGCCTACGGGTCTGCCCACAGTGCCCGATGCCCTGATCGCACACTTGCCCCTCGTCGCCACACGTCTCCACCCGGTCGGTACACAAGCCATTTTCCATCCCCATAAAAAAAATAAACATTATTCTACCATTCCCTCCTACCCATTATGTTCCTTTTTTTTTAAACTGCTTTACTAGTTTCTACGCTTCCCCGTGCTGTTCGCCTTGCCATGGTTGGCGTTCCCTTGGAGTCTGCGCATCTGACTTTTCTGGCATGTTTGTGTCCTCGTGTCCGCTGTTATTTCCTGGTGCCTCGGCCTTTGTTGTTACTGTTAGTCTCAGGTGCTTTGCCATGTTCCGGCCTATGATCCCTGCATATTGCCTTTCTTTTGTTGTGGATAGCAATCCTCCCCGAAAACGACATCCATCACTGTCTGATATGGTACTGATTTGCTCACGCCATGTATGCCTCTCACCCATGTGTCTGATACCTGCGTTTTCGCGTGTTGCAGTTGGTGTGCTATTTCTGCGTCTAAGAATGATACTTGCGCTTCAGTATCCACTAGAAATCGCACTGGTATGCCCTCAATCATACCGTTTATGTAAAAGAATTCCTCGTTCGTTAGCACCTGCACTAAATTGGCACTTTTTTCATTCCATCTCTGTGGGTGTGTGCCGGGTCCGTCGTTGCCTCTGTGTGCATGCTGTTGGCAGTTTTTCGCGTAGTGGCCCTCCCCTCCACATTGAAAACAGCGAGTGTGTCTCCTACGTTTGTGGTTAGGGTCCATTGGCGGACCCATATCGTACTTTGCCTGGATGGTATGTGCCTGGAAGTGTTGTCTCATCTCCGCGATTTCTGCGTCACGAGCTCTCACCTTCCGTCTCACTATTTTAATTTCTTCCTCCATCCTGGCTAAGCGGTTTTCTAATTTAAAGCTAAAGGCGTCAAATTTTTTCTCTATTGAGCTGGCTGCATTCTCGAATGATGCTGGCATCGCGAGCACGTCTGTCTTTTCTAGTTCCTCCGATCTCCTCGTGCAAGTTATGGCCTCCTGGTATGTCCTCAGGTTTGAGAACACTAGCGCCCGTCGGTGTATTGGGAGTACCCCTTGTTTAAATCGTAGCAGCAGCGTTTCCTCTTTCTCCTTTGCATATTGTGGTTTCTTTTTACATACCTTATCGAAAAGGACACCCAAACGGCTCGCGAAATTGCTCACAGTTTCTCTATTCGACTGGCGGGCAATCACAAAGTACTTCTCAACATCCACCTCGAATGGTTCAGTTGTAAACAGCTGCGTTAATCTCTTGCTAAATTCACTAAACTCTTCCACCCTATATAGCTCGAATTCCACAGCTTTTCTGGCAGCAAGACCCTTTAGCTTGGATTTCCCTACCATTCTCTTGATGGGGCCTGTCCATTGGACCGCTCCACCAATCTGTTTTATCATGCCTAAAAAATCATTAACATTGATGCTACCTTCTTCCCCTGAGAAATACGGTATTACTCCCGCATATCCGGACAATATCGGCAACTCTGCTGAAGGTGTCTTTTCCTCCGCCGTAGCAGTGTTTCCTGACCGAGTCGGCAGTGCTATTGTAATACTCTTATGCCTATTCGCTTCTCTATTCTATGGTGTTCTACCTCCTAGCTTGCTCTGTTACCCCAGGTTGGCTAGCGCACTCGGCCTACGCAGCAATCTGCCCCGTTACGCGGCTAGCGACTGGTCAGCGGCACCATTGTAATGATCTAAGTGCAGGCATTGCGTCATACGTTCCTTACCTGTATGATCATCTGAGCCCTGCACGAGATGCGTACCTTATATAAACAAAAGAAACTAATGACTCTATGTCAGTTACTCTCTCGACTTTGATCGTATAGTTTTATTCGTGACCGCAATTTCACGCTATCGCTTGATATACTTCACCTACCAGTTATATGCTCTATTATCGCTATTCGCTCACCTTCCCTCTGATCTATACCCCTTCAATAAATACCACAATATTAACACTTAATACCTACCTAATTCAAGTACCTACCTAACTTACCTGAAATATACTTGTCTAGTTATTACTTTGAGCGCTATTTCACAGACTGTCAGCCCCAATTCCTTTTCTCTTCCCTCTGAAACATTAACCATAAATGTTCCAAGATCTTGCACCTCAAATTACGTTATCTACCCCATCTCCCTTAGATGGATCATCAATACTGTTCAAAGTTACGTACTGTTCTTACCCACTTCAATGCCCACCGCTACATTCTGAGATATATACTCCAACACTAAAAAAAAAACTCACAGAATTCTATCACATATATTTCGTATTTTTATTATCAATAGAGTTCTTATGTTTACCCAAGGGAATGTAATGAATGCTCGGCATATTTAATAAAAGAAAGCACACCCCCAATGTTACCTGTTATACTATCATAGCATGAATACCCCAGACTTAAATTTGCATGCCTGGCTAGAATAACAAAAGACAACGTTTCTCCCGCTTATCCCTTCCCTTTGTTAATGTGCTCATTACCCTCAGAACTAAAACTGGGAATAACTCTCTCAAAGGGCAAGTTAAATAAGAGTAAATCAAAATATTTATTCTTTAAATAGGACCATAAAATAAACAAAACAAAAAAAAATAAATATTAGTTTGGTTGTAATATTGAAATGTAAACTCAGCAAAAAAAAAAGGGGTACTTAAAATTCTACTGCCTAGGACTTGATTTCCCTTCCATTCCTGCTATTAAAGTACTTATCACAAACATAAATTACCATAACATAACCGATTGATAAAAAAAAAAAATCATTCAATAAGCACACAAAAAAAATTAGGCGTTCTAATTATAGTTCCTTCTTCTCTTTTGGTAACAGTCTTAACACATGCTTATTACTATTCTCTATGATTTAGAGAAGAGATTAGCTGTTCAACAAGTGGGATCATTTGCTCCTTGTTCTATTCACTTTATGTTAATTAATTGCTGGCAACATTAACAGTTACATATTCAAAAGAATTATCACGGAAAGTTTATCGCGAGGGCCCAATTCAACATTCAAATTTCAATTATCTGTGTCAACACCTCGGTGATCGATTTACATCTTCGATGCACTCAGCCGACATTGGTGGTCCTCGAGAGCGTGCCGCTGATTCCCCTGGCATCTGCTGTGAGCCTTGCTCGGTTTGGCTCCGCCGAAGTCGTCTTCGTGCCGTACTGCTCACGCTGTCTGCGCCCGTCGCTGCTTGGCTGGTCGCTCCCTCGGAGAACGTCCGTTATGGTCGGGACTCAGCTCGCTTCCCCTTGGGTTGATCTCTCTCACCATCCACCTTGCTCAGCATACGCACCGGGACGTTTTCTTTTTTTTTTGTTCATTTTTTACACATAAAAAATTTTGCGTCCGTGCTCTACGAGGTTTTCTCTCACTCTCCTTCTCTTTTTTCCTTTTTCTCAAAAAAAAGAAGATTTCCCTTCTTCCTTCTCTTGACCTTGACCGTATATTATTCCTACGGGTCACTTCTTGGACTCACAGTTCGAAGTTTCTCTGTTGCCATGGTTACCTCTCCCCCTCCTTTCTCCTCATTGTCTCCACTTGTCTACTTTTAAACTCTCCTTAATCCTTTTTTGTTAACCCTAACCTTCTCGAATTTTCTATACCATTTTGTCATGAAGTTTTCAATTTCTTTACATTGTTTAATAAAAAAAACATTTTTTAAAAATTCAGTTACATATTGCTAAAACGTTACATGAGAACTATTTCCAACTTATTGCTTATACTCCTTTCGTTATGTTATGTCTTTTCCCAGCTTTAACTTTTTCTCTGAGAGTGTTCTTTCCTTTCTTATATCTCAATTACACTTTTCTTTATTCTTTATTACTCTCAATTTCAATGACTCATTGTTTTTCCTTTTGCTTCGCCAGCAACAATTTCGTTCTCTTTTCATTCAACGACGTTTCTTAATTATAATTCCTTTATTACCCATACTTTATTCTTTTGCTTAATTTCCATACATAATTGTCGCACGTTTATTACTGTTCGTTTACTTAAACACAAACATGTAAGCTCCAGCTTTTATGTTTGTAGTGACGAGACATGTGTAATATCAATTAAGATATCACACCTGTGTCGTCACATTGGAATTGCACAATATTCATATATGTTACTCTATGTGGGCTTCTAAACAAGTATCCCAAATTTCATAACTGTGTGTATGTGTGTATTGTAGCGTGCCAATTCAGCTACGGAAACCCAAACCCCTTTACTAGTATTCTAAACCCCAAAA
>JAHWFO010036074.1:733579-795728 GCA_023313115.1 Rhysida immarginata | reverse complement strand
CTGCATCAAAGTTGAACATATATTTAATATGCCACAGGGGCCATGAAGCACGTTGATTTTTGTGTAGAACAGGATCGCTTTCAGGGTTTGGAATTTCTGCGCTAATGAGTTCCATCAATTTCGTTCAGCCTTATCTTTTCTTCGAGCCACAAAATATTAAGCCAGTGTGGTAAACCACGTTCAATATTGTTTTCAATATCTTATATATAAAATGCTAAATCCTCCTGCTCCGTGCCCGTTTCCATAGTGACGAGCAACAATACAACCTTCATTGTTTTCAATAAATGAAAAAGCACTGATTGTTGAAATCCATAAATCGCAGCCGACGAAAATGACTATTAAAGAATTCTTATCTTTTTCGTAGGCTACGGTTCAAAAATATATTGTCAAAGATTTTATGATATACATCTATTGAAATTTAAAAATAGCATACTAAAATAAAGAAAAAAATCAAGTTAAAAATTAAGTAACTAATTTAGCCATTCTAAATTACAAAATTCATTACATGTATATGATTCTTAATTTTTAATTTTAATAAAAAATAATAACATTCAAATTAAATTATGAAACTGATTAACAATTCAAGTCGCAGCTAAGTAACATAGGTAACATTAGTTTTTTACATTTTATGATATTCGTTGTATGTGCTGTAACGAGACGATTTTCTCGTTTCTTTTGTTAAAAAAATTCCTGATAATGTAATTATTGTATTGATTTCCCGATAATTTTATTCAACGATAAAAAAACTCTTATTTATGTGACAAACCGAACTTGGAAACGCACTCAACAATGGACTCATGCGCAAAAATGTGGTTATTAATATCAGACGGAAAAAAGAACTTGACAGTTAGTTGTTGCCGAGCGAGGAGAGAGAGGAGAAGCAGGAGTGAAATTTTGGAATACGAGGGCAAGCAGCTCACCTTGGAGGGCTTGCGCGTTTGAAAAAAAAGAAAGACGACGATAAACGACTTGACTACAGAACGGAGACATTTCACCGAGAGCTGTAGACCTTAGACGAGAAGCAGCGTCAAGAATTCAGAAGCCTTGCGACCTCGGCGACTCAATAATTATGTTCGGCCAGCGCCGCCATAGACGTTCGTACCACCAACCATAAGATGACGACAGGAAAAGTAATATCCATTTCTTTCTATTTTCCGTTTTGGGGACCCCGTGATAGAACTGATTTTGTTAATATCAATCCAACAACGTGTACGAAATCTTTCCGATGAGGATTTTTAGCCGTATTGCTCGTTTCTTGGGTCTAGGGTGGGCACCCCTCTACTAACGTTACCCTACCTTATCCCAATATTATTAGTTTAGTTTAGTTTTTGCCCCCCCCCCTTCACTCAGTGCAAGTCTTTTCCATCTCCGAGGAGGACAATTTCTTCAAGTGATGACACAGTATTACGATTGTAGCCCCAGACGGACCCCTTAATTTCTCGTTAACGAACTCTATGCAGATTTTAAACCTAAAGTGAAAAGAAAAACGAAGTACTTAATAATAAAAAAAGATTAATAAGAAAAAATTAAGAAAGAAGTAGAATAAAGAGGAAAACGTTTACCCAATTAATGAGACTTACCTAGAGAAAGCACTTCAATCCAGGACTAGAAAAGATAAAGACAAACTAAAATAAGGAAACCGTCGACGTTGATATTAAGATGATAGACTCATAAATAATCCTTTGAGAGTGTAATAAACGTCAATTAATTTATTACGACTAAAATTTTGTTTAAAGAAAAATAATTACCAGATGTGATTTTTGCAGAAACTGATACGACGGAAAAATAACCTTTTCCCATTGACGACTTTTCCCTCCGATAATGACGAAAAAAAAAATAATTAAGGCTCGAAACTTGTTTAAAGAATGTATTTGTGCGATATTATTTTTACAGACATTTATTCTTTACATTTTTCAAGACAATGTTGATCTCAATATTTTAGTGAAAGACTCAGTGGAATAGACTTTTATTTATATGCTATTTTGAACAATTTGCTTGTTATCCTTTTTTTCTTTTGTTTGACCTCAACACCTGTGAGGTGTCTGATCTATTTAATTATTGTTTTAGAATTAATCTCTTGAGAATAAACGTTACCCTTCACAGGTCTTTAGGAGGGACCAACCAATTACGTCTGATACTTATTCCTCAATACGAACTTAAGACCTTTTTTAACAGAATTTCGAGTCGCCGGATTGATCCGTACTCCCGACCAAGAATAGGGACGCTACAGTGCATAGTAATAATTTTTTAGTGGAATAAATTAATAAAAAGGAAAAGTCATAAAATACCAAAAAAAAATCCAATCGATTAAAATCAAAAGAAAATAACATTATTTTTTCTCATTTTATAATATTCTTCAAATGTGTATAATTAATTTTTTAGTTTTAAAATATAGTGGTCGTGCAACAGTCTGCTGAGGAAATTGAGCAATGAGGGAGGTAAAAAAGAAACCGATGAGCCATTTTCACTGAAGAGCAAGGTTTACATATAACAGTTGAGATGTGTTTTTGTGTTAGATTATAACTGTCAAATTGACAGTAGTGATTTTATCACATTGTAACAGGACACATTGTGTTAGTATCGCCTACATACTTTGAGCGACTTTGTTATTATTGGCAAAACTGTCAATTATCGCAGTCCTTTCAATTATCATAGTTCTGTCACAGATCAATTATTTTTAAAATAAGATCGAACTTACAGTTTACGCTGTTGCAGTAACAGTCGTACGCCGGGCTTTGGAATATAATCAAAAGCAAGCTGTGTCTGACGCGAACTGTGGTGATCTGTTGTAACAAACTTGAGCTAGGAAAGAAAGCGAAGCCGTCTTTTTTCAAATCCATCTTTGTCCCCATTCTCATCTATGGTCATGAGTCTTGGGTAATGATCGATAGAGTGCCGAAATGAGATCCTGGGAGGTTTGGCAGGTGGTCCCTACTGGATAGAATGTTCATCATCACTATAAGGCAGTCTTTAGGTGTTGGGTAACCGCTACTTCTTCACATTGAGAGGGCTCAGTTCCTTCGGGATGGCCACATGTACGGATGACGCAACTGTCTTCCTAGATAGTTGCTATTTTCCAAGTAGAGCATCTGGGTTCGAGTCGCTTGGGTATTACCATTGGGTATTACGGAAAAGCTCTAGCTCTGCCCCTCCCCCCTAACCTTAATGGATAAGCAGGTTTGTAAACTGAAAGGAAGAAAACGTTCTCAGCGACTTATTTACTATTGGATGTCCTGTCAATTATCACAGTCCTATCATGGACGAAATTTTATAATTAAAATCGAATTTACAGATTCACCTGTTGTGGCACCGTCGTATGACGGGCTTTATTACTAGTTTAATATAAATGTATAAATGTCTAGGCCAAAGATGGCTGAAAAAAGATGGCCTCACATGACCTCAACCATCCACTCAACAACCTATATTATCTGCTACCACTAGGAAAGGTAATTGCTGTACGTTATTAATCCAGAGTTTTACTAAAGAGTCGATTTTGCCCGCTGTATTGCATGAGCTTGGCTACAGTTCAAACTTAACAATGTACTTTAACGATCGTACAATGTAACAAAACTATCAGCTAATGCTACGTATTTGTTGCTGAATTCGTAATACATTGTTACTTAGTTTGTTTGTTTTGTGAACTGAAGTATACCTTGACGGCATGTCAGCTTTTATTCAACCACCAGCTTAAGAGAGTTTAGCCTAGAACTCGGCTTCTAGAAGGACTATCACGATAAAACATACACCAGTTTTTAAGTTACCCCTAAAACAATGCGACTATGAAAACCGCGTTAATTTTCATGCAGTAGTTTCTGTGTGATGAAGTAACAAACAAACATACATACAGACAGACAAAAATTCTAAAAATGATCATTTTGGCTTTGGTAGTGTTAGTAAAAACTGTCGCATAAGATTTTCTTAATTATGTTCTATGTACAGACAGCGGGTCGGCTACAGTTTTTTTATTATATGTATAGATAATTTTTATTTAAGTATTTAAACTTCTGAATTAAATTTATTGTAAAATACTGTTCACTTTTAGCTCATTGCATTGCATGTGTGCTCATTTTTCATTGTAGGCATTTTTACCCATGGGCTTTTTTTCCATGTGGGCATTTTTCAGTGTGCGCAATTTTCCGTGTACCTCGAAAAATATGCCACATTCTCCCAGGGTCACTGGTGGCAAAAGCAGAACCAACCCCTGTTCGGCTACTGCAATGCCACAACCTCTCCCTAGTGTTTCAAGAGCTTCTTTGCCCTCGACCACTAAGGCAGGCAAGCCACGCCAATGCATGAAATGGACCAATGAAATAACCATTTTATCATGCGAGCCTTCTACGCAGTCACTAAATGGGATACTGATACTGCAGCTTACAGACAACGCTTATACAGGGTGTATCAGGTTCGATGGCTATAAAGTAGCTAGCGTGATCCTTTGCATGATTATAAACTTAAAGTTCCTTTTCGAAAATGTCGAAAACTCAAAATTTAAATTGCGTCGTCACGTCATTTACGAACTTTCCGCACCAGCAAGGGGCGATTACAATTAAATCAGCAGCAACTGTTGAGATTAAGTAACGTTTTCTACAGGTTTTCAGCAAACTTCGCGTGATGTTTAGACCCTTAACATTTGAGTTTGGAAGTTTAAGTTTGTAATCATGCAAAGTATCACGCTAGGTACTTTAAGATCATTGAACCTGATACACCCTGTATAACACTTTCAAAGAGACATATCCTCACATCACAGTCACTGAACAACGCATTGCAGATCAGCGTCGCACAATTGTTATGAACAATTTAATACCCTTACCCACGCTACAGAAAATAAAGGAAGAAGCTGCACAACAGCTACAAGAACACGAGCCATCTACAAAAACCGACAGTCAACACACAGATTCAAACACTAACATTGACAGCGCTAATGAACTGGGGGAACACACTCAACAATGAACTTCACCATAATATTCATCCAAAACACAACATGAATACCAAACTTATTGAAACATTAAATGACACCTTACAAAGATACCATACAGTTCACACGGGCACAGATCTCACGCAAAGACCAGATATACCTAAAATAAACAGCAAAACAGGGGGAATTTTATCTTACATGAACACATATATCTTACCACAGTACATTGATGAAAATCTATCTTTTGAATAGAATCTATCTTTAGAATACATACACCTACTTATTTACGCTGGGGCTCTTACAGTTACATCCACACTGGGTAGGAAACAAATCCATAAACACACACAAAAATTATACACCCAACAGAAACCTAAATGGCAAAAGCGGATTGAGTCTGAGATTGACGAAATCCGCAAGCAGTTAGGAAGACATACACAGTACACTAAAAACAACACTTCATCAAAGCAGAACAAACCCCTCAGACAGTAATTTAAGAAGATTAAAACACACACCAGACATGAGCAGCAGAATCAACACATTACAGAATATATGGACACATTAAAACAAAAGTTAGCTGCAAAAATACAATGTCTGAAGAGATACAAAACATGCACTCAGCGCAAACAGCAGTACCAGTTATTCGCAAATAGTGAGAAGACATTCTATAAGCAGTTAAACAAAGATTATACACACACACACAAAACACTGGTCTGCCAACACAAACAGCACTCCCACATTATTGGTCGTCTCTTTGGTCTGTGTCAGTTGAACATAATAGGAAAGCTAGCTGGATCAGGGAAGAGGAGTAATTAGCATCCACACTATCAAACATCCTTATACTGACATGACAGCAGATGAACTCTCACAAGTCATTAAACGTACTCACAATTAGAAGGCTCCAGGTGTAGATAGGATTCAGAACTTCTGGTATAAGCGCTTCACCTGTTTGCATTTGATCCTTGCAAAACAGATCTCCAACACTTTGCAAACACCATAGACATTGCCACATTTCCTCACTTAAGGAATAACATACATGATACCAAAGTCACATAAGACTACAGATCCCACACAATATAGACCTATCACATGCCTGCCTACACTTTACAAAATAACTTTACAAAAGGGAGTCTCTTTGGGGAAACGGAAGGAACCATGATTGCCATACAAGACCAGGTTATTAACACAAAAAGCTACAGAAAAGATATTATCAAAGTTTCGACTGATGGGTCTTGCAGCAAATGCCATATCTCAGAGGAAGCCATCCAAACTTCAACATCTAGCTAAGATACACAAACAAAGGGACATTCACACTCCATACTATAAATATATCCCTGACACTGACAAAACTATCCCTCATAACAGACCAGACATTACACCAGTAGATAAGCAAAACAAATTGACTTGCATAATTGATATCCCCATCCCCAACACACACACAATTTACAAAAGACATACACTGACAAAATCACTAAATATACGGATCTTGTACACGAAGTAAACGCCTTTGGGGAGTTACCAGAGTACACATTATTCCTATCGTTCTTTCTGCCACTAGGGTTATTCCACACTCGCTACACAAAAGCCTGTCGACACTAAATTTAAACGCACACTTATACAAAACCTTACAGAAAGTCACAATTCTAAACACCTGTCACATAATAAGGAAATTCCTACACCTAAACATCAATACTCCCACGAGTGCGTAACTTTCCCTCCCTTGCATTTGAGTTCCTTGGCCCTCTTTTGGGTCCCCCTCTGGGATTGGCTTCCGGACTTAATCCGAGTTTGGCTTCCCCAAACAACAACAACAACAACAATAATAATAATAATAATAATAATAATAATAATAATAATAATAATAATCTATAATAATTTATAATAAAACTGTAGCTGACCCGCTATCTGTACATAGAACATATTTAAGAAAATCTTATGCGACAGTTTTTACTAACACTACCAAAAGCCAAAACGATCATTTTTAGAATTTTTGTTTGTCTGTCTGTATGTTTGTTTGTTACTTCATCACACAAAAACTACTGCATGGAAATTAATGCGGTTTTCATAGTCGCATTGTTGTAGGTGTAGCTTAAAAACTGGTGTATGTTTTATCGTGATACGCCTTCTAGAAGCCGAGTTCTAGGCTAAACTCTCTTAAGCTGGTGGTTGAATAAAAGCTGACATACCGTCTAGGTATACTTTAGTTCACAAAACAAACAAACTAAGTAACAATGTATTACGAGTTCAGCAACAAATATGTAGCATTAGCTGACAGTTTTGTTACATTTTACGATCGTTAAAGTACATTGCTAAGTTTGGACTGCAGCCAAGCTCATGCAATACAGCGGGCAAAATCGACTCTTTAGTAAAACTCTGGATTTATAAAGTACAGCAATTACCTTTCCCAATGGTAGCAGATAATATAGGTTGTTGATTGGGTGGTGTAAGGCCATGTGATTTTTTTTTCAGCCATGTTTGGCCGAGACATTTATACATTTACATTAAATTAGCTGATGCCCGCGTCTTCATCTGCGTGGGTGTTTCAAAATTCTAAACCGGAACATAGTTAAAAAAAAAGTTGGAAGTATAGAAAGTACTTGAATATAACCTTTGTATAATAGAATACAATACAAACTTTCTTTATAGCCACCAAGGAACACATAAAAAGAACATAAAACAGAATAAAATAGGTAAGCCAGCACGTTCATTAGGAGCTTTACCACTTTGTGTTCATCTTTTAAGCATTATTGACACCGGCGCGCGCAAGTGAAATCGCTTTGTCAACGCACTATTGCTCAAGTGCTCATAATCTATAAGCTTATTATTAAGTAGCGGAAAAATGGAGCTACTTATAGGTTTTATTAGGAGCTGTGGCATGAAAGCTACTTATAAGAATGCGCCCTTGGTCTGTACGTTTATCCGGCCGTCCGGCCGTCCGCCGTTTGCATGATAACTTGAAAACAAATTAAGTTTTTCAGATTCTGTTTTCAGAAATATGACTATCAAAGTCTCAGCCCGGCCGTGTCAACTATTCAGAATTTTTCGTGGACCCCTTCAAGTCGAATTCACGTGCTAAAATAGTGAGTGTAAAGAATACCAAAATAATGGCATGTCATATAACAATCGATTTATCAAGAACGAATACATTGTTACTTTCTTTTCATCTTTTAAGCATTATAGACATCGGCGCGCGCACGTGAAATCGCTTTGTCGATGGACGATAGCTCAAGTGCTCATATTCTATATTATTCAATAGCGAAAGAATGGAGTTACTTTTTGGTTTAATAATGTCTTAACTGTGTACCCCTTCATAATTTCTACATTTTTTGAGGTAGAAGGTTGAAATTCGGAATGTAGCTTCGTATGGGTTTGTCCATCTGCACTATTTAGTTTGGTTTTGATTGGTACACCGGGTTCGGAATTACGGGGGTGGGATTCAGAGATGACAACATATCTATATGCTATTTAGCTATGTAAAGGTGTGAAATTTAGTATCCAGATTCCTCTAGTTAAGATCAATATTACTATGAAGTTTAGGCCCAAGTGTTCCATTGGGGTCGGATTGGCGGGGGTGGTAGTCAGGTGGTTTTTAGAACTATGCCATCATATGGCTTGTGATATATCATACGTTCGGAAATGTTGAGAAAGGAAAGAAATTACGATCTTTTTTACATTTTCCACATATTACGTTCGAGAAAATTAATTTTTGATTAATATAACTTGGCAAGAGGTAAAAAGTGTAAATAAGGGGGTAAAAATAGATGACTTCAGGATCTGCTACTTGCCTTACCCTACCTGGTAGGGGAAAGGAAGGATTAATTTTTTAAAAAAATATATAAATGTATTTTTCCTTCACTGCTAAAGCTCCTCCTTGGAATGTTTACAAGATTTTATTATCACCTAAAGAATGGGTTAATTTGCCGTTTATTTAAAGGATTATATTATAAATAACGTTTTCCGTTTTTCCCATAGAAGCTGCTATGAACAGATTATCTGTGCTAGTTACCTGATAGCAAGCTGCATATAACTGTCCGTTTGAGAAGCAGCTGGTTCTGAGACCGAGGCCAATGGCCCAGAGTATCTGCCCTTGCGACTTCTTAATGGTCATAGCAAAACAGACGCAGGCTGGGAATTGCACGCGTTTAAATTGAAAGTGAAAGTCATTAGGAATGAGGTTTATATGGGGAATGAAAACTTTCTCATCAGCACCAGAGCTCATTAGAAATTCCGCTTCAATAATATTATTTTTTAGCGAAACTACTTAAATCCGGGTTCCATTACACAACTTCCGAATGGTTATGTTCTGAAGAAGCATCATTGAAACACCGACTTTCTGAACGATATTATACGCGGGGAGTCCGGATGCACTAACAGAGTGAAGAAACTCTACCGGATAAGTGGTGGCACAAGTTTGATCCAAGACTATATATATAGCTGTATACCAACTCATTCTATTAATGTTTTACAAAGTGCTGCGGTTTATTGCTGTCGCTGATAATTGTTAGGCTGTTACACACAAGCAAGAATTATCTTGACGTCTTATTTGAGTAAATTTTCCATAGACGGAATGTAAAGGCTCGACCGAAAGAACAGTTTTGCAAAGGCTCTCTGGTAGGTTCAGCAACCCATTGATTCAGGCAATTGATTCATATCACCTCCGATTTTTAATAACATGTTTGAAAAATCTTCACGCATGCGCAGTATTCCACGTTTACGTGAGCTTCAGATGAACGCAAAAGCATCGGCGAGTATGGTAATATACACAACAGACAGGCCGCGCATATTTACCTCAGCTATGAATCCACCTTCTTGAGGCGTGAAGCGTCGATAAGATGGATAGCCGTTTTGACCAGTCACAGTTTCGCTGATGAAATTTTTAGGAAATCTCTTCGTGCAACGACCCTCCTGCATCAAAGTTGAACATATATTTAATTAGCCACAGAGGCTATGAATCACGTTGATTTTCGTTTAGAACAGGATCGCTTTCAGGGTTTGGAATTTCTGCGCTAATGAGTTTCATCAATTTCGTTCAGCCTTATCTTTTCTTCGAGCCACAAAATATTAAGCCAGTGTGGTAAACCACGTTTCAATATTGTTTTGAATATTTAATATAAATGTATAAATATCTCGGCCAAAGATGGTTGAAAAAAAACTCGCATGACCTCAAACCACCCAATCAACATCCTATATTATCTGCTACCATTGGGAAAGGTAATTGCTGTACTTTATTAATCCAAGTTTTACTAAAGAGTCGATTTTGCCCGCTGTATTGCATGAGTTTGGCTATAGTCCAAACTTAGCAATGTACTTTAACGATCGTACAATGTAACAAAACTGTCAGCTAATGCTACGTATTTGTTGCTGAAAACATTGTTACTTAGCTTGTTTGTTTTGTGAACTAAAGTATACCTTGACGGCATGTCAGCTTTTATTCAACCACCAGCTTAAGAGAGTTTAGCCTAGAACTCGGCTTCTAGAAGGCATATCATGATAAAACATACACCAGTTTTTAAGTTACACCTAAAACAATGCGACTATGAAAACCGGATTAATTTTCATGCAGTAGTTTCTGTGTGATGAAGTAACAAACAAACATACAGACAGACAGACAAAAATTCTAAAAATGATCGTTTTGGCTTCTGGTAGTGTTAGTAAAAACTGTCGCATAAGATTTTCTTAAATATATTCTATGCACAGACAGCGGGTCAGCGACAGTTTTATTATATGTAGAGATTATTGAATTTGAATTCTTCACCTGACTTAGAACATGTGACTCGTTCATCGAGTATTATAAATGAACTACTGCATTTATCTCAGAAGGTTGTGAAATCAACTAATTCGAATAATGTTAATAAAAAGAAGAAGATAATCACTTTAGGCAATCGCCCTGACTCGTCGCTGAAGGCGAGTTCGAGAGATTTAAAGACTCCTAAATCTGAAAATATTTTTATTTCATGCGTAGCATCTGATACTGATCCAATTCAAGTAAAAACTCACTTGGCGGAATTTATGCCATTGGATAGACTTCTTGTGTGCCACAAGATTAAGACTAGGTTTGATATCTATGCGTCTTTTTATATTACTGTAAATAACAGTGCTTCTGGATTGGTATTAGATCCGAGCAATTGGCCAGCTGATGATCTGATAAGTCAATTATTAGGTAAATTGCACCATAATCAGTTTCTTGGTAAGGAGGATACCCAATCCTCGGCTAATAATGAGAGTTAATATATTATATCAAAATGTGAGAGGTTTGAGAACGAAGATTTTACAGACGATGAAATTAGAACTATATCTATCTGCTCACCGAGACATGGTTAAATTCCTCCTTCACTGTTAATATGCTCTTCAATGATGGTTTTTCGGTGTATAGAACAGACAGGAAAACAGCCTCTAGATGAAGTGGAGTTCTGATTGCAGCCCCAGTATTTTTGTCGTCCGAAAGGTTAGAATTTAAATCATCTGTATCCTCGATTGATGTAATAGGGATTACATTAAATCTTAAACATGGAATGCAGAAAAATTACTCTTATAGGGACTATTATATCCGGTCCATCTATACAGGGTGTCCAGAAATAAATGGTAAATATTCATACACGTGAGAGAACATGCATTAAGAAGCATTTTTATTCCTATTAACATGGTGTCGCAAGCCAACCCCCACAGAGATACAGGGGGATTAAAGTATGTTGCACCTGCTCTCTGTCTCTCTTCTCTCGAGTCCCGCCTGTTATTTCCCTTTGGCGGATTCTGGGTCTGATTCTGCGCATAGAATCCACCAATGATCTTTCTTCTCCTGCTTCTTTCTCTTTCTGGCGGGTCTATTCCGGCTCGGGGTAACAGCTTCTCTTTTCTTTCTTTTTTCTCGTGTAAAATCTTCGGAGTTCTTCTTTTTCGCTTCTCCTCCCCTCCGAGGATTTGATATCAATGTATGCTCGAATGACTGCTCCTGTCAGGTCACTCCACAAACCTTTAATACCTTAAATGTCACTGGAGGTCGTGGCACACGTATTGATTTGAATACATTGTACACAATCAGGACCATTTCACAAATAAGCTTACTACCTGAACACCTGCTGTGACTCTTGATACGCAATGGACATTTGTGTGGCGTCTATTTTGTTCACATTTGTTTTTACCCGCAGCTTGGATGTATGCCTTGATGTGCATTGCTCATAGTCTACGTCAAGATGTTACCTTAAGAGCCTACAGCGTTTGTAGGGTGTCTTATTTGTTTATTTCTAAGTAGTTTAATGTTATGTGATGTGACTTGATTTTATTCCATTACATCAACACCTTCGAACAGATCTGTAGGCTCCAATGTGGGCTGCACTACATTTCATAGTCGCTCGCGGGGCGCCAACAATCAGGCAGCACAACATACTTTAATCCCCCTGTATCTCTGTGGGGGTTGGTTTGCGACATCATGTTCATAGGAATAAAAATGCTTCTTTACACGTGTATGAATATTTACCATTTATTTCCGGACATCCAATTATTTATATTAAGTATTTTTATATTTAAGTATTTTTTAGTGTTGTTTTAATATTTTTGATAATAAAGAAATTCTAAATATTCCTTGATTTTATGTTATTTAATGATGGGAAATGCATTATATGATAAACTAACATCATTATGAACAAAAATATAAATAAATTCATGTAATAGTATATACGACTCATATATCAGCCTGAGAAGCTAAACGTTCATAAAATTCAACTTATTTTCAAAGCTTATACGGATTTATTATTACTATTGAAACAACACTATAAAAATATTAAAAAAATCCTACAAAAATAATTAAATAGAAAAGAACTTAGATAATATTAGAAAATAAAAAATAAAAAAAAGAACGAGATATTTTTGTCTGTGAGCATAATTACAGAAAAAATAAAATGTCTGAATTAAACAACGGTTTCGAAATAAGAAGTATTTTTTAGGTAAGAAAATAAACTAAAAATTAACAAGAAATAATAATAATAATAATAGTAATAATAATAATAATAATAATAATAGTAATAACCCTCGTGTAGTCCTAAGTCCGCGTCGTGCGAGGGGGGGGGGCAACATCTTAGGGAGATGGCCATGGTTAACAGGTCTGAACTAATCAATCCCTTAGATTAATCTTGATGTAGGGCTGATGAGCTGATTACATCGGCCAATGGTTTGCTGATGATGGAGATGGCTAACAGGACAACCCATTTATTGATGATCACTATGATTAGTGCTAGTGCGTTATCTGATACCGGCTCGGACCTCACCCGGGTTACAAAGGTCCGCGCTCTTGGGTTAGGCAGAGGCTCACGTTCGAAAAATATGCCACAATCTCCCAGGGCCACTGGTGGCGAAAGCAGCACCAACCCCTGTTTGGCTACTGCAATGCCACAAACTGTCCATAGTGTTTCAAGAGTTTCTTTGCCCTCGACCACTAAGGCAGGCAAGCCACGCCAACGCATGAAATGGACCAATGACATAAACCATTTTAGCATGCGAGCCTACTACGCAGTCACTAAATTGGAAACTGACACTACAGCTTACTGACAACGTTTATATAATACTCTCAAAGAGACATATCCTCACATCACAGTCACTGAACAACGCATTGCAGATCAGCGTCGCACAATTGTTATGAACAATTTAATACCCTTACCCACGCTACAGAAAATAAAGAAAGAAGTTGCACAACAGCTACAAGAACACGAGCCATCTACACACACTAACACTCAACAGACAGATTCAAACACTAACATTGACATCACTAATGAACTTGTAGAACACACACTAAACTAATACCAAACTTATTGAAACATTAAATGACACCCTACAAAGATACCTTACAGTTTACACGGGAACAGATCCCACACAAAGACCAGGTATACCTAAAATAAACATAAACAGCAAAACAGGGGAAATTTTATCTTACATGAACACATACATCTTACCACAGTACATTGAAGAAAATCTATCTTTAGAATACATACACCTACTTATTTACACTGGGGCTCTTATAACCACACTAAATTGCAGTTATATCCAATCCATAAACACACACAAAAATTATACACCCAACAGAAACCTAAATGGCATAAGCGGATTGCGTCTGAGATTGACGAAATCCGCAAGCAGTTAGGTAGACATACACAGTACACTAAAAAAAACACTTCTTCAAAGCAGAACAAACGCCTCACACAGTTATTAAGTAACGGAAGGATGGAGCTACTTATTGTTTTCACAATGTCCGTCTGTCTATCTGTCCGTCCGTCCGTAATTTCCGCATTTTTTGAGATAGAAGGTAGAAATTTGGAATGTAGCTTATTATGGGCATGTGCATCTTCAATATTTAGTTTGGTTTTGATTGACCCACTGGGGTCAGAGTTTCGGGGGCGGAGATTAGAGGGGACCAAAAGGTCTAGGCGTATTTATGGATATAAAGGAGTGAAATTCGGTAGCCGGATTCCTCTAAGCAATGTCAACATTACTGTAAAGTTTGGGCCAAATTGCCCCAATAGGGTCGAAGTTGTGGGGGTGGCAATCACTTCATCTTTAAAACTATGGCAACATATGGCATGTCATATATCATTCGAACGGAAATGATGAGATACAAAAGAAGATAGAGCTTTTTTTCATTTTCTAAATACTACGTTCGAAAATCAATTTTTCGATTAAAAATGGGGGGGTGGGTAAAATGTAGATAAAAGGGTAAAAATAGATGACCTCAGCGCTTCCGCTACTTTCCTATACCTTCCTCGGGTGGATTAATTTCTTGTTTAAGAAGATTAAAACACACACCAGACATGAGCAGAACAATCAACACATTACAGAATATATAGACACATTAAAACAAAAGTTACAGCAAAAACACAATGCCTGAAGAGATACAAATCATGCACTCAGAGCAAACAGCAGAACCAGTTATTCGCAAACAAAGAGAATAAATTCTATCCTTGCAAAACAGATCTCCAACACTTTGCAAACAACACAGACATTGGCACATTTCCTCATATTAGGAATAACATACATGATACCAAAGTCACATAACACTACAGATCCCGCACAAAATAGACCTGCCTACACTTTACAAAATAATAACTGCCTATATTGCAAACAAAATTTATACACACATAAACACAAACAACATTCTTACTGAGCAACAAAAGGGATGCCGTAGAAATCACATGGGTGGTAAGGAGCAACTCCTGATAGACAGTGTGGTCCTACGACAAACTCACAATAAACGTCGACACCTCCAGGCAGCCTACATTGATTACAAAAAGGCCTTTGATAGTGTCACACACTCATGGCTTTTATATAACTACGATTATATAAAATAAACCTTACACTTATCACATTTTTAGAAAGTGGAATGCTTCATTGGAGAACTACACTACACCTCACACTCAACAGTGAAACCATCACGACTGATAAAATACAGATAAACCAGGGCATCTTCCAGGGTGACTCACTGAGCCCACTCTGGTTGTGTCTTTCACTAAATGCACTTTCCAACAGACTGAATAGCACAACTTACGGCTACACAATTAAACATAATAAAAGCTGCCACTACACGCTTTCACACTTACTCTACATGGACGACATGAAAATCTACGCTTCCACGCAAACACAATTGCACCAATTACTTGACATTACACAAACTTTTTCAAAAGACATACATATGCAGTTTGGATTGGACAAATGCAAAACCATTCACATTGAAAATGGAGTACTCAGGGAAGGGGCTTCACATTAGATGAACCAGATCACATTGTTGCTATGAAAAATGATGAATTTTACAAATATTTAGGTTTAAGCAAGTCAAGCTTCTGGAGCACAAACACATAAAGAATACACTCACTAAACAATATCTTCATAGGCTAGAGAAAATACTTAGAACGCATTTAAATTCCAGAAATTTAATCAAGGCCATCAATACTTATGCCACGCCAATACTCTCCTACTTCTTTGGAGTCATACAGTGGACACACACAGAACTTGACGGACTTGAAAGGAAACAATTTACACTGCTTACAAAGCACAGAAAGCACCATCCACACGCAGCTATTGAAAGAATCACCCTGCCTCGTTCAGAGGGAGGCAGAGGTCTTATGATATAATAGATCTACACCAGAGACAGACTCAGTCACTCAGAGAATTCTTTTACTCTAAACAACACACATCAACATTACACAAAGCAATCTGCATGGCTGATACAAAATACACACCTTTGAATCTGAACAGCGTGCAGAACACACATAACATTCCTACAACATGCACTAAACTTCAATCATGGCTCGGAAAGCAACTCCACGGTAGACATCCTTCTGACCTCAACCAGCCGCACGTCGACAAAAAAGCGTCGAACGTTTGGTTGAGTGAAGGGAGTCTCTTTGGGGAAACTGAATGAACCATGATTGCCATACAAGACCAGGTTATTAACACTAAAAGCTACAGAAAAAATATTATCAAAGATTCTATATGGGTCTTGCAGGAAATGCCATATCGCAGAGGAAACTATCCAACATCGACATCTAGCTAAGATAAACAAGCTAAGGGACATTCACAGTCCATACTATAAATATATCCCCGACACTGACAAACTATCTCTCGTAACAGACCAGACATTACACCAGTAGATAAGCAAAACAAATTGACTTACATAATTGGCATCTCCATCCCCAACACACACAATTTACAAAAAACATACACTGACAAAATCACTAAATATACGGATCTTGCACACGAAGTAAAACGCCTTTGGGGAGTTAACAGAGTACACATTGTTCCTATCGTTCTTACTGCCACTGGGGTTATTCCACACTCGCTACACAAAAGCCTGTCAACACTAAATTTAAACTTACACTTATATAAAACCTTACAGAAAGCCACAATTCTAAACACCTGTCACAGAGTAAGGAATTCCTACACCCAAACATCAATACTCCCACGAGTGCGTAACTTTCCCTCCCTTGCATTTGAGTCCATTGGGCTTTGGCCCGCTTTTGGGTCCGCCTCTGTGATTGGTTTCCGGATTTGATCCGAGTTTGGCTTCCACAAACAATAATAATAATAATAATAATAATAATAATAATAATAATAATAATAATTGGAAACTGACACTACAGCTTACAGACAACGCTTATATAACACATTCAAAGAGACATATCCTCACATCACAGTCACTGAACAACGTATTGCAGATCAGCGTCGCACAATTGTTATGAAGAATTTAATACCCTTACCCACGCTACAGAAAATAAAGCAAGAAGTTGCACAACAGCCATAAGAACACGAGCCATCTACACACACTAACACTCAACAGACAGATTCAAACACTAACATTGACATCACTAATGAACTTGTAGAACACACACTCAACAATGAACTTCACCATGATATTCATCCACAACACAACATGATTACCAAACTTATTGAAACATTAAATGACACCCTACAAAGATACCTTACAGTTTACACGGGAACAGAATCTACACAAAGACCAGGTATACCTAAAATAAACATAAACAGCAAAACAGGGGAAATTTTATCTTACATGAACACATACATCTTACCACAGTATATTGAAGAAAATTTATCTTTAGAATACATACACCTAATTATTTACACAGGGGCTCTTACAGTTACATCCAGACTGGGTAGGAAACCAATCCATAAACACACACAAAAATTATACATCCAACAGAAACCTAAATAGCAAAAGCGAATTGAGTCTGAGATTTACGAAATCTGCAAGCAGTTAGGTAGACTTACACAGTACACTACAAATTCTAAATAGTCTTGCCTTCTAAAGATTATTCCATCTAGGAATGGAAGCTTGACATTAGAATTTGACATTTACCGGAAACCGTCGAACGGTCTCAACTACATTCCAAGGGACTCCAGCCACCCGTTGAACCAGAAGACTGCCACCTTTATTTGAATGATAGACAGGGCTCTCAACATTCTATTGAGTCAAGAACGGTTCCAGAAAGAAATCATCCTTATCAAAAACATCGCGACCAGAAACGGATACAACAATCGCACCATTGTGGATTTATTCAGAAAAAGGAAATTCAAAAAGTTCATTAACGACATCACAACGCTTGGCAGACACAAAAACAAGGAGCGTATGATTTCTTTACCCTACAATAAGCATCTTTTCAGAAGACTCAGCTCAACATTTAAATCTTATAGCCTTTCCATTTGTTTCAGTAACCCGAACAAAATTAAGGACTTCCTACCAAATCCAAAGGACAAAATCCCCACCTTACTCAATCAGGAATCTACGAAATCAAATGTGCGCAATGTGACAAGGTTTATCGAGGTCAAATGGCGCGCAATATTAAAACCAGATATAAAGAACACTTGGTACACAGATAATACGGAAGAAGTAATAAGTCTGCAGTTGCTAAGCACTCCATCGACACCGGCCACGACTTTCCTATTACTAAAATATAAATGATATCTTCAATAAACAAAAAAACCTACTGGACCCTTTTGAAAGCATTGCAATACATCGGTTAGATAAAAAATAGATTCTTAACTTGGATATGGGCCCAATTAGCGATTCTTCGTTAATTAAATGGTTGGCCAGATTAACCAACCAATCAACACGAAGGAACACTTGAGTCTTTCGTAGTTTGAACGGGATTGGTAAACGTTCCTTATAAATACGCTTAGGCGTCAATATACCTCATTACCAACGTGCTCTCAAGAATTTGCCTCCCAGTGTTATCTGCATCATCACTAAGGTCATGAATGACTGCTGACTTAGCGGCCATTTCACTAGTGCCTGGAAGGACTCGGTCATCATCACCATTCCTAAACCTGGACTGGATCCTGCTCTTCCCACAAGTTATAGGCCCATTAGCTTGTTGCCCATGCTTTCGAAGGTCTTTGAGCGCACTATACTCAAGAGGTTCAATGAGTACTGCGAGGCAAACAACCTCATTCGTAGTGAGCAATTTGGCTTCCGTCCAGACCACTCTTGTCAGCTTCAGTTATGGAGGCTCGTTGCTGATTTAAACGGTCCTCTCAACCTCTCTGTTTGGTGGTCTCGTTTTTCTCGATGTCCAAAAGGCCTTTGACCAAGTCTGGCATGATGGGCTCATTTACAAAATGATTACCTACGGGTTCCCTGACGATGTAATTGCTCTGGTTCGCTCCTTCCTGTCAAAGAGGACTTTTCGTGTTAAGGTTGGGGACTCCTTGTCTGAACCCTGCGATGTTAATGCTGGTGTACCCCAAGGCTCTGTCTTGGGGCCAGCCTTATTCAACTTCTTTATTCATGACTTCCCCAAGTTTGCAAAGTGTAATCTTTACATGTTTGCTGTCGACGGTTCCATCATGACCTGGGCACGAAACCCAGCACATGTCATCACTCGACTACAAAAAGCTTTACATCAGTGCGAGAGCTGTTTCACTAAGTGGCGAATGTCAAAAAGTGCAAGGTCATGTTTATCACTCGCAAATGCAAAAACCCTCCAAAGCCCCTCTTCTTATTTGGCAAGAAACTTGAGTGGGTAAAAAGCTATAAATATCTTGGTGTCATGATTGACTCCAAACTAAACTGGAACGACCAAGTCCAATATACGCTCAACAAGGCAAAGAAGGCGAAGTTCAGTTTGATTGTACTTCTGGGGCGAAACAGCGCTCTTGGTGTAGATAACAAACTCTTGATATTCAAGGTTGTGATTCGTACTATTTTGCTTCATGGAATGCCTGCTTCGGCTTCTATTTGCAAATCTAGGTGGAAGGATCTCCAGACCTTCCAAAATGTTGCTCTCTGATCCAGTTCCAACAACCACTCTATCTATGACGATTTGGGGATGACCCACATAGGCACCTTTGTCCAGACACTTATGAAGAACATGCTACCCAAGATGGAAAGTCATGAAAACACCCTGGTTTCTGGTATTCTGGACCATCCACTCGTTGTAAAGAATCCCCTTAGGTTTCGAAGACCGCGCCATATCCTGGATGTCTGCTTTGATGACGTTAACAAGGCCGCCTTCCCCAACTATTGGATCTTTTATATCCTGCTGATTTTTGGGACTCTATTCGTCAATCTACAATCTGACTCTCGTCCCTTCTGGGGACTTCTTCTCAGGAGGACTTAAGAGGTTCATCAGGCTTCTTACCCAGTTCAGTGTACCTCATCTGGTTTACTCTTTGGGTGAGCGTGCAAAGTGAGCTTGGCTCCTGGACCACAAGCGTCTTTCTTTTCACTTCACTGTTCGATTGTCAATTGTCGAATATACCTCATATTGATCATCGTCATAGGACTCTTAGGACGGAACCTAGGCTGAGGACGATCAGAACGTTCAAAACGGACTAGCTCTTCAAGGTATCACTATACTCTCTTTTCAGGTATCATTTCATTACTCTCATTTCACGGTGCGCCCTTTTCAGGGTGATATTCTCCTTCTGTTACGTCTTATGTGCTGGTCCCTGGCGTTGGAATTAATATTCTCGTAAAACAGTACATAAGACGCTCATTATCCTTCTAGGTCCCTGGCGTTGGGATTAATTTCCTGGCAAACCTAACTAAGGACATTTTCTCATATCATCTATTATTATTCTAATCATTCACGAGTGGGTCCCTGGCATAGAATTAATTTTCTCGCAAACCTGATTTGTTCATTTTTCTTAAAGCTAGGTGCATCTTTCTTAGAACGGCTTCTTTAGCACACACCTAGCTGCAAGGTTACTCCCCCCCCCTCAGATTCTATACATTTATATATGATGGCTTCGTCCAAATTAACCACGTTGAAGTCGGCTAAAAAGCATTTGCTAGTGGCGGATGGTAAAACTGTGATCTGCGAAAACGCCTACCAGGATGCCTGCTTGGATGCTAGGTTTGCTGCATTTGACCTAGTGTTCAACGAAATGTTAGAAGCCCTCCGGGATGAAATAAACGCTAAGTATAGTGCACTGGAGGAAAAAGTCGAATCCCTACACAAACGTTTTGAGAAGAAGTTCGAAGGTATCGACAAGGAAATTAAGAACTCTCGTAGAGATGTTATTGACAAGATAAACGAACTTAAGGAAGCCTTTGGGAAATGCTCCGGGACTACAAAGGCAAGAAACTCCATGGAAGATAATCCAGTTGATAACAGCAAGGTAAGTAATGTCTTAAAAACTATTTCCTCTTCTAATAATGTGTAGTCTATCGATATAATAGAAAATAGTGACTGTTTGACAAACGGTGGCTGTAAGAGAAGTCACTCTGACGGAACTGATGAAGAAGTGGATGACAGTCCCTGGATTGGTATCACTAATAAAAAATTCAGAAAAGGCACGAGGATCGATAACCTAAAGACTGTCTCCAGAGTAAACGAAGAAGTCGTCAGCGCGTCTAGAATGAGGAATCTGAAGAATGGACAAGGTCGCTCGGCTAATGAAGACCATAGGATCACGAAGAGGTATGTACCGCCGATTATTGTGCGGACTCATGGCATCCCGTTTAAGACGACTTTAACTGACCTCGAGAAGCATGTTCCAGTGGAAAAGATCACCGTTCATACGGGTAGAGCTGAAACCGTCAAAGTTAAATGTGAAGACGAAGAAACGCACAACAAGTTAGTCTCTGGAATTAAGTCTGATAATATTTTAATAATTCAGCATCATCAACTGAAGTCGGAGAAGGTCTTGAAATACGTGATTCGTAATGTGGATATTACATATGACCTCGATGACTTATAAGACCTAAAAAGAGCCAACTACTTCCCGAAAAAGGTAATTCGATTGAGGAAAGCCAAAGGACCCATTGATATGCCGATGGTTGGTTCTGCTCCCGAACTCCGAACACAACCAGTCATTGAAAAACATAACACGTATTGGGCCGCTTGCAGTAACAGTGGAGGCCTTTCGAGGGAACAAGAAGCCACTCCAGTGCTACAACTGCCTGCGCTTCAGACACGTATCCATGGGCTGCATGGAAGATCCTCGTTGTAATAAATGTGCTGAGATTGCCCCAAGATCAAAGGACAAGACCCCCCAATGTGCATCAGATGTGGTGGACAGCACACGAAATGTCCAAAATACCCCCAGGTTCAAAGGATGCCTAGTTCTAAAGTGACAGTAGGCAAATCCTATGCTGCTACTGTGTCGACGCCGGAAGATAAAGGCCTCAACATCAACGACCTACCAGGTATGTATAAGGAATTAGGACGTATCTTTCATCTGTTTTCTAATCTAGGCAAAAGTTACCCACAGTTGAGTGGGCTCCTTAAGACCAACTAATTTTAGTATGGCTGCACAACGTTATATTGTAATCAACAAAGGTGAACTTCGGTGCGTGATATGGAACGCTAGGGGCATTCCCCGAAAGCGTATCGAGTTTCACAATTTTCTGATAAAGCAAGAAATCGACGTTGCTTTCCTCTGTGAAACTCACCTCAAACCAACCAAGACGTCAAGCTACCTGGTTATTGTATGTACCGTAAGGATCAAATGGCTTCAAATGCTGCAAGATGTGCTTCTGGGGGCGCTGCTATCATCATTAAGAAGAGAACTCAACACAAAGAATTAGTTTCCAAAGCTTATGCAGGTATGGAATCGGCCTCCATCATTATGAATGACGTCTCCTGTGGTGAAATGAAATTCGTGGCGCTCTACAATTCACCTAAACATTATCTTGACATTAGCAAGCTTGATTAACTCTTCAGTGGTGACACTCCAGTCGTCCTGGCTGGTGACCTAAATGCGAAACACCCAAGCTGGAACTCCAGAACGCAGAATTAAAATGGCATGATTCTCTATAGGTACATACAAGGTAGAGATATCATCGCAGCTGGACCTGTGGAGGACACCTACTACTGCGACCACTCCTCTAGTAGTGAGGTTTTGGACATCTCACTCTTGAAGGGTTTCTTCAAACCGTACAATATCTTCACGATTGATGACCTCTCTTCTGACCACAAGCCTGTGGCGTTGAACTTTGACAATGTTGACACAAATTTCCGAGAGGAACTCGTACATCATCAAGACTGGAAGCTCTACAAAGATATTCTTAAGGACTATGGCTGCCATCCCATAGTTGCGTACTGTTTGGAGGACATCGATCAACGTGTTGAAGACATCACGAGATGTATTAACAGTGCCATAGAAGCTAGTAACTATCCATCAGGGAATAAACCTCCTCATCGAATCTAACTCATTCCTGGAATCCAGCGCCTAATTGCTGAAAGAAACAGGACCCGTAGGCTATGGCAACGCTATCGTGAACCTTGGCTCAAAACCAAGTAAAACAGGCTAGTGCGAAGAGTCCAAGAGGATATAAAAGAGCTTCGCGACGCTAGATGGAATGAAAAACTCAAAAGCTTGTCGGCTCGCGATAATTCCATTTGGAGTATGGTCAGAGCTTTACAGAAGAGGAAGAATGATACGCTTCCTCCACTCCGTACACCACCAAGTGACTATGTGCAAACTGATCAGGACAAGGCCCAAGTCATTGCAGATTCACTGGAAATGCAGTTTGTTACTCCTACCAACAATAAGCCCGAGAGCCAAATCATGTCTCAGCGTGCGAAAGAAGGTATTTTCAACTTTGATGAAGTTCCGCAGCATTTAACGAAGAACATCATCGAGGCCGGAGAGATTGCCACCATCATAAGTGAACTGAAAAAGAAGAAGGCTCCAGGAAAAGACAAGGTCAGTAATAACGCCCTTATGAATTTCCCAAAGAACGTTATTGACTTTCTTACTAATATCATTAGCGACTGCTGGAAATTTTCTTACTTCCCTGTGGCTTGGAAGAAATCTATTGTGTATCCCCAAGCAGGGGCAGAATCTTGCAATTTCCGCGAGCTACCCTCGATGTCCAAAATGTCGGAGAAAACGTTCCTCGTCAGATTGCAAGATCACTGCCTAGCAAAAGAGCAGTTTGGCTTTCGTGCTGCCCACTCTTGTCTGATGCAGATATGGAGGCTCTTTGAAGACCTGAGCACCCCCCCTGAACCTATCCAGGTACTGTGGGGTGGTATTTCTCGATGTCAGTAAAGCTTTTGACCAGGTGTGGCATGAGGGCCTTGTCTACAAATTGATCAGAGACGGGTTCCTTGCTGATTTGATTTTGATGGTGAAATCCTTTCTTGACGGCAGATCCTATCAAGCCAAAGTTGGAGAAAATCTTTCCACTCCCGGTGTTGTAAAGGCCAGTGTCCCTCAGGGTTCTTTCCTCGGGCCTGTGCTATTTAATTACTTTGTACATGATTTTCCGAAACCTGATAATTGTAATCTGTATTTTTATGCGGATGATACTGCCATTATGACATGGACACACCAGCCGGCTCACGTTACCACTCACTGCACTGCGCCCTGAAGCAGTTCAAAGGCTGGCTTAACTGCTGGAAGTTGAACCTTAAGGTCGTTAAGTGCAATGCCTTGTACCTCAATAGGAAGATGAAGCGTCCCCCAGATTCTCTTGTTCTATTCAATTAGAAACTGGACTGGGTGGACAACTACAAGTATCTGGGAGTTATCATTGACTCAAGACTCTCATGAAACCGGCATATGTCCTATGCTCTGAACAAAGTGAAGAGGGCTAAGTACAGTATCATAGCTCTCATGGGTCGCATCAGCGCCCTCAGCATTGACAACAAGCTACTTCTGTATGAGTCGATTATCTGGACCATAGTCCTCTATGGCATGCCTGCGTCGGCGACTATCTTTAAATCCAGATGGAGTGAACTACAGTCGTTTCAGAATGTTACCCTGAGGTCCATTGCCCAGCTTGGCAGAAGGACGGTGAACAACCGATCCATCCATTTGGATTTAACCGTCTTACGCCATGCCATTTCTGTGATAACTCGGGGAAACTTTTTTTGTATATTAATAAATCTTTTTGGACCAAAAATTTTTGTAATAAATCAGAGATGTTTGTTGGTTTATAGCATTTATTTCATTTTCATATATTTCACTTTTTTTGAGAAAATAATAGAAATCGTTAAATAATGTCACAGAAATGAAATACGCAGTTTCAAAATTTTTTCAGAATTTATATATGAAAGTTCACAAAAAATGAATATAGTCACATTTTAGGTGGTTTTATTCATGACAGAACGGTGAAGAAATTTTTAAAATACTTTGGTAAGTTATTTTTCTATGAATTTTCATTTGAATGTATGTCAAATTGTAATTTGAGCTCGCTAACGTAAACACGTCATTTGATAGCATCAAACAGCTATAGCGTGCGTTACCCACGTGACTAGCTCCCCCTATTATGAGCAACGGCGCGAAGTTCAAATCTCCTTTGTTCTCTTAGCGAGGTTGATGACGTAATGCAATGGCACAGCCAAAAGTGACGTAGCGACGGGGGGAGTGCAATTGCAAGGGATCGGTTTTTTATTGAAATACTATAATATTTCCTAATTCCATTTATAAATATTTAAGACATCGAAAGCAGGAGTATCTCCTGCTGTGTTTTGAATTGTTTTTTCCCGTTCGGGACTGCGGTATTGTGTAATGGAGGTGTTAGTGCGCGTGAAATATGAAAATTTTCTCCTTTTATGCTCCAGTGCTCTGAGTAAGTCTAAATGTCATTTTTTTTATTACACTCTGATAAATATTTCTGCCTACTGCTAGAAAATAAATGTAGGGGTTGAAATATACAAGCAGTTTGAGATATGTAGCTGCATAAGAAAATTATTTATAAGATCAGATATGCATTACTATTTTGTCGAGTTGCAATGCTCTTCATTATGAGAGCAGCATGTTAAAAATATTATTTTATTAAACTTGTAATGTTTGCATGTGCCTAATATTAAACAGATAATTTAAAGGAAGGTTTCTATATTATATATAAAAAAATTGGCGATAAAGTGTCAAAAGTTATAACGTTATTGAGTTTTATATATCGAGCTGCGTGCATTCCATACTAATTCCGATACAGAAGCCAGAAATGGCATATTGCGGTTTCGAAACGTTAAACATGGTCCATATCGGAAAGTTTATGCAGTACCTCTTTTTGATTATGATACAGAAGATGAAGACTCACGACAATAAACTTGTGAATGGGATACTGAAGAACTCAATGAATAGGCGAATTCGGTTGACTGAGTTTATCTGAGCAGCAAGCGTTCGGTAAATTAGAAGTGACATCACTCTAAGTCCGTGTGAGTGGCGCTGCGGTGTTCGGTAACGGCTCGATCTGACTAAGTCTGAGCTCAGGAGATCAGTCTCTTTTTTGCTAGCTGAGCAACTGGTCTGATTAAAATGGCGGTGCCGACGCAAAACATGCGCGAAACATCTTTTCAATTTGATCGGTACAAATTCAAGCTTTTGCTGAGTGAAGATTGTTTTAATTTAACCCAACAAGGTATGTAAAAGTTAAATTATGACTTCTAATTCATAAATTTGATAAATTTCTATAATTTAAAGTAAGCATCGATGATGTATCTGAAGAGTGGCGTTTCTTAATTTTCTCGGGCAACGTTGTCATGTTCATGTATGAACGTATCTTCTCTATTTAGTAATTAAATTTTTTATCTCAATTTTAGAAATCTTCGTTAAGAAATTCACACGAGAAAAAGATTTTGAAATCCCCGGCATGAATGCTCAATGTTAAAGATTAATTTATCGTGGCCGCCCTTTGCTGGTGTTCGTCAGCACGGGGCCTTCATAATTTTATTTCTGTATTAATTTTTGTATAAATAAGTTCTAAAAAAAGGAAATAATTTAATTATTAAGTAGAGAGATACAGTGATAAATTCATAGCACGAATATTTTTAAATTGGCCGATATTTTATGGGGAAATCAGGAAACGCTATTCTGAATTTTTACCGGAGTTTGTTTCGCAGAACTTAAAATTTTTAGTTAAATAAATTCAACTAAGCTACAATATTGAAATTATATTTTCTATAAAATTTTAAAAATAGTAATATTTTAAAAATCACGCTATATACGCATTTATTATAGATGCTGAATCTTGCCGCAAGGTTTTGCACAATATTCTGTACGAGAAAAATTTCAGAGATAAACCGGGACTTCCGGACGGTGTTGATCCAGCAACCATTATGTTCTTACCGGATTTGCAAGATCATTAACAATCTGGTAAGTAATTTCTGATGATATATATACAGAAAATGTTGAGGGTATAATTATACCAATTGTTAAAATTTTAAGTTTAAACTTCAACTGAAGCTGATAACTGTATTTCATTGGTAGATCATTTTTATTATAAACAATTGTCAGCTTCTTCAATTAACGTTTAAAGCCAAATTTTAAGAAATGGTAAGAAATTCTTTTACCAAATATTCAGTACAGTAATTTTAATATGTAATTTTACTAGGTTCATTCGGTGGGACAGATGCAAGTATTAAGCTAACACTCAGAAAAACAAACTACCATGATGGAAGAACCACCACCAGGATGGTTCATGCAAAACTGCAAGGACAAGGCAGAAATTGAAAAGCAACGCCATGAAGAAATAATCCTGTGCATACGTGGTCGGAACAACACATTAAAAGATTTAGTTTCTGCAATAACATCATTGGGTCAAAAAATATAAAAATAAATTGCAAAGCAGTAATAAAATTTTTTCTGTTAAGATCTATAATTTGATTTCATATAATGAATGAATGAATAAATTACATAATAAAAAATCTTTTTACGCACACTCTTTTACCTTAGAAAGTGCACTAAAAAGTAAAAACTGTAATTTAAAAAAAAAGGTAAAAAGATGGTGGTGCATTTATTTTATTACGAAGTATTTTCCTTGTAAAAATTTAATTTTAAAAGTGCCACAACACTTTTATCTTTTTTGTAATTACAGTTTTTACTTTTCAGTGCACTTTCTAAGGTAAAAGGGTGTGCTTAAATTTTTTATTTTATTTTAGTCTTTTTAGCTTCTATTTTTTTTAAAAAAAAACGTGCCTTTATATGATAATTACAAAACGAGAAACGAAGTGAACAAGATTGGAGTGTTAACATCAAGAGAGAACAACTTTATTAGGGCCTACATTATTGATATTTTTCATGCATTTATTTATTCTTTAATTATACGAAATCAAATTATATCTTAATAGAAGGAATTTTATTACCTATTTAAGAAAGAATCTATTTTTTCATCAATATTAAACTAAATATTCAGTAATAAAGTTTGATATATGCCAACATGTGTAGCTTCTTTTTTTATTTTATTTAAAATATTTCTTTTCTCCATAATAAAAAATATTAACCCTTAAATGCCATGGGTGGAGTCAAATATTGTTTACAGCTAGGGAATCCCTTTTTTGAGAATAAAATTTCATATTTGCTTGTTGCTTTAAGCTACATTTTGCACAATGAAGTAATGACTGAATATTGGAGATATACTCCAAAATTAAATAATTTTATTAAAACGTGCTACAAATTTGATTTACTTACTTAAAAATTGGACTTTTTATATAAGAAATTACCACTTCTGGTTTCGCGAATTTTATGTTGATATAACATTATCTTTTTCCTCAGGTAATTAAAACGATCATTCAGCAATGAGGAGCTTTATGAGGTTGAAAAATATACTATCAGTTTAAGCAGTCAGGAGCATTTTAAAAAAGCAGTTTTTGTAAATAAAAAATTTGGACAATTTTGCATCATGTTTATTCAGTTGTGTAATTTTATATACCGGTAGATAATTTTAAAATTTCTGTTTATTAAACTTACGAATGTATAATAAAAAGATAAACATTTTTTTCATTTTTCCGTTTCATCACTATTATTTTGTACTGTTAAAACATCATCATCATCGATTACGAGAGAAGGAATTAATAGAAGTTGGGGGAAAATTTGCTTTATTTTATCCTTCGCAGCCATGTCGTTTTTGTTTACATTCGCTCTCTAGTGGTCGCTAAGTTCGCTTCATCGAGAATTATGATCGCGTGTTCGGTAATTACACTTCAGACCAGTCAGACTAGTCTTAAATATGACGTCATCATCGTCTGAGAACCGACTCAGACCTCTTCTCGCTGACTGACTAACCGAATTCGCCTAATATGAACTGGCATATGAAGTATCGTAAACCGAGGCACGTTCTTGACGTCAATTTTGAAGATATTAGCAACGTTTCTTTCCTGGACTACTGGAAGATGTTATAATCTTCCCTCTCGGTGTATTTATTTTTTTTACTTCGTTTTTATTTTGTTTCTGACAATCGTCAATCTGATTTTCTTTTTATATAATGTGGAAGACCGCTTGGGTTGATCAGGCTTCTTGACTAACTTAGTATAATTCATCTGGAATTTATTCAGGTTCGATGACCTTTGTGAAAGCGCGGCTTTCGTCCTATCCTAACAAATGTACACTTCACTGTTTGATTGTCGATTGTCGATATACAGGCAGTTCTCTCATCGATACCGACTAGAGAGGCTCCTGACTGCTGAACGATGGTAGCAATCGCTTCCAAAAAGATCTTACAGGTTGTATTTTTCCTATTTGTTGTGGCGAAAGAGTTATTTATTTCTACTTACATTATAATCATCCACATAGGTTTTAATTTTTAATTGACAAAATGCAGATAAACCGGGGCATCTTCCAGGGTGACTCACTGAGCCCACACTGGTTTGGTCTTGCACTAAATGCACTTTCCAACAGACTGAACACCATAACTTACGGCTACATAATTAAACATAATAAAAGCTGCCACTACACACTTTCACACTTACTCTACATGGACGATATGAAATCCACGCTTCCACACAAACACAATTGCACCAATTACTTGACATTACACAAACTTTTTCAAAAGACATACACATGCAATTTGGGTTGGACAAATGCAAAACCATTCACATTGAAAATGGAGTACTCAGGGAAGGGGCTTCACATTACATGAACCAGATCACACTGCTGCTATGAAAAATGACGAATTTTACAAATATCTAGGATTTAAGCAAGTCAAGCTTTTGGAGCACAAGCACATAAAGAATACACTCACTAAACAATATCTTCATAGGCTAGAGACAATACTTACAAGACATTTAAATTCCAGAAATTTAATCAAGGCCATCAATACTTATGCCACGCCAATACTCTCCTACTCCTTTGGAGTCATACAATGGACACACACAAATCTTGAGGGACTTGAAAGGAAACAACGTAAACTGCTTACAAAGCACAGAAAGCACCATCCACACACAGCTATTGAAAGACTCGCCCTGCCTCGTTCAGAGGGAGGCAGGGGTCTTATTGACATAACAGATCTACACCAGAAACAGACTCAGTCACTCAAAGAATTCTTTTATTCTAAACAACACACATCACCATTACACAAAGCAGTCTGCATGGCTGATACAAAATACACACCTTTAAATCTGAACAGCGTGCAGAACACCCATAACATTCCTACAACATGCACTAAACTTCAATCATGGCTCGGAAAGCAACTCCACGGTAGACATCCTTCTGACCTCAACCAGCGACACGTCGACAAAAAAGCGTCGAATTTTTGGTTGAGTGAAGGGGTCTGTTTGGGGAAACTGAAGGAACCAAGATTGCCATACAAGACCAGATTATTAACACTAAAAGCTGCAGAAAACATATTATCTAAGATTCGACTGACGGGTCTTGCAGGAAATG
This sequence comes from Rhysida immarginata, assembly GCA_023313115.1. Classification (NCBI taxonomy): domain Eukaryota; kingdom Metazoa; phylum Arthropoda; class Chilopoda; order Scolopendromorpha; family Scolopendridae; genus Rhysida; species Rhysida immarginata. Next base: position 765,265 of record JAHWFO010036074.1, on the reverse strand, counting down.
CCATATCGCAGAGGTAACCATCGAACACGTCATATCCAGTTGGAAAATACTCACGCAGACAGATTATTTACATAGACATAACCAGGTAGCCAACATCATACATTAACATCTAGCTAAGGTACACAAGCTAAGGGACATTCACACTCCATACTATAAATATATCCCCGACACTGTCTTAGAGAACACCACACATAAACTATATTTTGACAGAGCTATAATCACTGACAAAACTATCCCTCATAACAGACCAGATATTACATTAGTAGATAAGCACAACAAAGTGACTTACGTAATTGATATCTCCTTCCCCAACACACACAATTTACAAAAGTCATACACTGACAAAATCACTAAATATACGGATCTTGCACACGAAATAAAACGCCTGTGGGGAGTTAACAGAGTGCGCATGGTTCCTATCGTTCTTACTGCCAATGTGGTTATTCCACACTCGCTACACAAAAGCCTGTCCCTTGCATTTGAGTTTTTTCGGCTTGGCCCTCTTTTGGGTCCACCTCTGGGATTGGCTTCCGGACTTGATCCGAGTCTGGCTTCCCTAAACAATGACAATAATAATAATAAACTACTATCAAAATTTTCAAGACTACATGTGCAAAAATTTATCTAAATCAAACAATAAAAAATATAAACAAAGCAAATTTATTTATTAAATCATAATTTATTCATAAAATTAATGAAAGGCACAATATTTGGTTTCAATACTTTCGTAGTTGAATTTTGGATGTGAGCTTATATTTTCTGTAAAGCAAAAAAATTTTCTGTATCGTCTGCACCCGATTGTTTTCTGAATTAGTTATTAATTTTGATTTAAAATGAGATATAAATAAAAACATTAGTTGAAAATAATTAAACCATTACTAACATCAGTTCAGAGGACCAAAGGCATGAATATTTCATTACCGCATTTATTTATTTAAATAGTTATCATCTATATATAAATAGGAGAACGCATTTACTGTATTACACTTTTACCAGCATTAACGTGGATGAATACGCATGAAAGTTATATGGTTGGAAAGGTCTTGTGCTGTAGATGTGCACAATATATTTTGTTTGTGTATTTGTTCACGTTAACACAGATAAAAGCGTTTCAAGAAAGTTAGCATTATGGAACAGGTTGTGCACCATATTTGTCAACGCTTGTAGCATTGCCTTTTTTATTGTTTTTTTTTAATACTAGCTGATGTACGCGACTTCATCTGCGTGGGTGTTTCAAAATTCTAAACCGGAACATAGTTAAAAAAAGTTGGAAGTATAGAAACTATTATACTTATAAGTACTTGAATATAACCTTTGTATAATAGAATACAATACAAACATTCTTTATTGCCACCAAGGAACACATACAAAGAACATAAAACAGAATAAAATCTTTCAAACATTCCAAGGAGGAGCTTTAGCAGTGAAGCAGAAATACATTTATGCATTTATTAAAAAGAAATTAACCGCGAGTAGGGTGAGGGAATGAGCAGATCCTTCGGTCATCTATTTTTATCCCTTTATCTGCACTTTTTACCTCTCCCCAAGTTTTTTAATCAAAAAAATTGATTTTCTCGAACGTAATATGTATAAAATGTACAAAACCTTGTTATCTTCTTTCCTTTTTAATCATTTCCGAACGTTTGATATATAACATGCCATATATTGCCATAGTTCTAAGGACCAAGTGACTGCCACCCCCGCAAATCCGACCCCAATGGAACAAATGGGGCTAAACTTCATAGCAATGTAGATCTTGCCTAGAGGAATCTGGATACTGAATTTCACGCCTTTACGTACTAAATAGCACATAGATATGTCGTCCTCTCTGAATCCCACCCCCGTAATTCCGACCCCAGTGTACCAATCAAAACCAAACTAAATAGTGCAGATGGACATGATCGTAGGAAGCTACATTCCGAATTTCAACTTTCTACCTTAAAAAGTGTAGAAATTATGAAGGTCTGACATGATAAAACCAATAATTTGCTCCATTTTTCCGATAATTAATAATTTAGACTATGAGCATGGAGCAATATTACTCTCTTATTCTGTGCTATGAGCACTTGAGCAATCGTGCGTCGACAAAGCGATTTCACGTGCGCGCGCCGATGTCAGTAATGCTTAAAAGATGAACAGAAAGTAACAATGTATTCCTTCTTGACAAATCGATTGTTATATGACATGCCATTATCTCTGTATTCATTACACTCACTGTTTTAGCACGTGATTTCGACTTGAAGCGGTCCACGAAAAATTCTGAAAAGTTGACACGGCCGATCTAAGACCTTGGTGGTCATATTTCTGAAAACAGAATTTGAAAAAGTTAATCCGTTTTCAAGTTATCGTGCAAACGGCGGCCGGACGGCCGGATAAACGTACAGACCAAGGGCGCATTCTTATGAGTAGCTTTTATGCTTAAGCTCCTAATAAAAGCGGTAAGCCAGCACGTTTATTAGGAGCTTTAGCACTTTCTGTACATCTTTAAGCATTATTGACATCGGCGAGCGCACGTGAAATCGCACTATTGCTCAAGTGCTCATAATCTATAAGTTTATTATTAAGTAGCGGAAAAATGGAGCTATTTATTGGTTTTATTAGGAGCTTTAGCAAAAAAGCTACTTATAAGAATGCGCCCTTGGTCTGTACGTTTGCACGATAACTTGTGAACGGATTAACTTTTTCAAATTCTCTTTTCAGAAGTATGACTATCAAACTCTTAGCTTTTTGAAAATTTTTCGTGGGCCCCTTCAAGTCGAATTCACGTGCTAAAACAGTGATTCTAAAGAATGCCAAAATAATGGCATGTCATATAACAATCGATTTATCAAGAAGAATACATTGTTACTTTCTTTTCACCTTTTAAGCATTATAGACATCGACGCGCGCTCGTGAAATCGCTTTGTCGACGCACGATTGCTCAAGTGCTGATAATTTACAGGGTGATTTACATCGAATGTAAAATACTTAAAGGGGGCATTATAGAGGTTAAGATAAACACAAAACGTCCTAGGAACATGGGTCCGAATTTGATCAATAACTGAGATATGAACAAAAATAAAAATGCCGCCACCAAGATCAACAAGTTAAAAACTCAGGTTCTGTAAAGCCTAGATTAATGAAATTTGGAGGAATAACAGGGTACATAAGACTGTGTATACCATTAAAATTTGATTGAATTCCAACGAGAAGTTTCCGAGTTACACAGTCAAAATTGTAACAAGTGCTAGTTAGTACTCACAAGTGAGCAGGTGTTATGATGTTGAATGAGTAACTCGGAAACTTCTTGTTAGAATTAGATCAAATTTTAACGGTATACACAGTTTTACGTAGCCTGTTATTTCTCCAAATTTCATTAATCTAGGCTTTACGGAACCTGAGTTTTTAACTTGTTTATCTTGGTGGCGGCATTTTTATTTCTGTTCATATCTCAGTTATCGTTCAAATTCGGACCCATGTTCATAGGACGTTTTGTGTTTATCTTAACCTCTATAATACCCCCTTTAAGTATTTTACATTCGATGTAAATCACCCTGTATATTATTCAGTAGCGAAAGAATGAAGCTACTTATTGGTTTTATAATGTCTTAACTGTGTACCCCTTCATAATTTGTACATTTTTTGAGGTAGAAGGTTGAAATTCGGAATGTAATTGCCTATGGGCATGTCCATCTGCACTATTTAGTTTCGTTTTGATTGGTACACTAGTGTCGGTATTAAGGGGGTGGGATTCAAAGAGGACAACATATCTATATGCTATTTAGGTACGTAGAGGCGTGAAATTCAGTATCCAGATTCCTCTAGGCAAGATCTATATTACTATGAAGTTTAGGCCCAGGTGTTTCATTGTGGTCGGTTTTGCGGGGGTAGTAGTCATGTGGTCTTTAGAACTATGCCAACATATGACTTGTGATATATCATACGTTCGTAAATGTTGAGAAAGGAAAGAAAATACGAGCTTTATTACATTTTCTACATATTACGTTCGAGAAAATTAATTTTTGATTAAAACACTTGGCGAGAGGTAAAAAATTTAGATAAAGAGGTAAAAATAGACGACTTCAGGATCTGCACTTGCCTTACCCTACTCAGTAGGGGGGAGGGGGATTAATATTTTTAATAAATGTATAAATGTATTTCTCCTTCACTGCTACAGCTCCTCCTTGGAATGTTTACAAGATTTTATTATCACTTAAAAATAGCTTAATTTGCCGTTTATTTAAAGGATTATATTATAAATAACGTTTTCCGTTTTTCCCATAGAAGCACCTATGAACAGATTATCTGTGTTAATTACCCGATAGCAAGCTGCATATAACTGTCCGTTCGAGAAGCAGCTGGTTCTGAGACCGAGGCCAACGGCCTAGAGTATCTGCCCTTGCGACTTCTTAATGGTCATAGCAAAACAAACGCAGGCTGGGAATTGCACGCGTTTAAATTAAAAGTGAAAGTCATTAGGAATGAGGTTTATATGGGGTATGAAAACTCTCTCATTAGCACCACAGCTCATTAGGCTCTCCGCTTCAATAATATTATTTTGTAGCGAAACTATTTTAAGCCGGATTCCATTACACAACTTCGGAATGGTTATGTTCTGAAGAAGCATCATTGGAACACCGATTTTCAGGACGATATTATGCGCGGGGAGTCCGGATGGACTAAGAGAGTTAAGAAACTCTACCGGATAAGTGGTGGCATAAGTTTGATCCAAGACTATATTTATAGTTATATACGACCTCATTCCATTAATGTTTTACAAAGTGCTGTGATTTATTGCAGTCGCCCTTGATAATTTTTAGGCTATTCCGCACAAGCAAGAATTATCTTGACGTCTTATTTGAGTAAATTTTCCATAGACGGAATGCAAAGGCTCGACCGAAAGAACAGTTTTGCAAACGCTCTCTGGTAGGGTCAGCAGACCATTGATTCAGGCAATTGATTCATATCACCTTCTCCGATATTTAATAACATGTTTGACGCCTGCGCAGTATTCGACGTTTACGTGAGCTTCGAATGCACGCGAAAGCATCGGCGAGTATGGTACTATCCAGAACGGACAGGCCGCGCATATTTACCCCAGCTATGAATCCACCTTCTTGAGGAATGAGGCGTCGATAAGATGGATACCCGTTTTGACCAGTCACAGTTTCGCTGACGAATTTTTTAGGAAATCTCTTCGTGCAACGACCCTCCTGCATCAAAGTTGAACATATATTTAATATGCCAAAGGAACCTGAATCATGAACGATCGCTTTCAGGGTTTGGAATTTCTGCGCTAATGAGTTCCATCAATTTCGTTCAGCCTAATCTCTTCTTCGAGCTACAAAATATTATGCCAGTGTGATAAACCACGTTTCAATAGTGTTTTCAATATTTAATATAAATGTATAAATGTCTCGGCCAAAGATGGCTGAAAAAAAACTCACATGACCTCAAACCACCCGATCAACAACGTATATTATCTGCTACCATTGGGAAAGGTAATTACTGTACTTTATTAATCCAGAGTTTTATTAAAGAGTCGATTTTGCCTGCTGTATTGCATGAGCTTGGCTACAGTCCAAACTTAACAATATACTTTAACGATCGTAGAATGTAACAAAACTGTCAGATAATGCTACGTATTTGTTGCTGAACTCGTAATACATTGTTACTTAGTTTGTTTGTTTTGTGAACTAAAATATATCTTGACGGCATGTCAGCTTTTATTCAACCACCAGCTTAAGATAGTTTAGCCTAGAACTCGGCTTCTAAAGGCGTATCACGATAAAACATACATCAGTTTTTAAGTTACACCTAAAAGAATGCGACTATGAAAACCGCGTTAATTTTCATGCAGTAATTTCTGTGTGATGAGGTAACAAACAAATATACAGACAGACAGACAAAAATTCTAAAATGTTCGTTTTGGCTTCTGGTAGCTGTCGCATAAGATTTTTTTAAATATGTTCTATGTACAGATAGTGGGTCGGCTATATGTATAGATTAAATATCAAATTAACTCAAATCATTGTTAATGTTGATTTGAATGCATTAGAAAATTTATAACAAATATGTGCAGGAACTTTATGAAAATACTTTGCAGCTTTTGAAAGTCAACGAACTGATTTCAGAACCTGAAGGTGCCCAAGTATAATATAGTATCTATAATGTACCTATAGAAAGAACTGCTTAAAAATTGTTATTAAACAACTATTCAAAATATTTCTATAATTAGAAGGTAAGCATTTTATGTATTTTTCGTCGTTTTCTAAGCTATTTTAAGGTATTTTCCTACACTTTGAAAGTAATATTTTAGTTAAAAATAAAAGAAATACCAATTTTGAAGTTCTTGATTTTTTGTATTTTTTAAAAATTTTGTATTACAAAAAAATCTAATAAAAAGCAATTCATTGGAAGCGTTATATCTTTATCTTTGTGCAAAATTTTAACACTCTTTCTTTAGTAACAAAAAAGTTAACGATTTTTGGTTCGAAACAGACCGTAATTTTCCATGGTGGGATGGGGGGAGAGACGCAGAGATAGGGAGGGACATAAATAGCATAAATATAAATATTATATTTAGATAATAATTCGATAGATATATTAAAAGACATCTTTAGATCATGCAAAGCATTTTGGATATTTATTCTGTTAACTTTTTTTTGTTCTTCAAAGTTTATCAATAAGCAAGATTCAGGCTAGAACAATAACATCAAGAACCCCCCCCCCTCATCTGTTCTTGGTCCAAGTTATTACTAGCTTACTAGCCAGATTTGGTAGAAACTCTTTAACTTGTCCATTTATTTCCCCCCTTTAAACAAAGTGGTCTTCTTATAACATATCATTAATTTTCTAAAAACCACTTTTAAACTATATTTCTGATAATTCATATAATGCCCTTTATTCAGAGGTTATTTAAGCAAGGTGGGGGCCCTTCGCGAGGCCCTTAGTGTTTATATACACTGATAAGCCAAAACATTATGACCACTGTCATAATAGAGTGTTGCTCCACCTCCCCCCCCCCCCATTCAACTGTTCTTCATGTATATTTTTTTCTCAGAAATGTGATCGAATTTCCATCATTGGGGGATCCTAGTTTAAATAGTTATATGTATATACCATAGGAGAGAAGACGAGTGAGCCGGCGACACACACCTATATTTGCAGCGGGACAAGGTAGCAACAAGCGGCAAAGGGCGACAACTGACGTCAGCAGTGTGACCTTGATGAACCCCCCACTGCAAGCGGCAACGGGCGACCAGGACGCTCGTGATTTTTTATTTGAAGTGGGCCTTGAAACCATACGACTACGATTTAACGCGACAAATACGCCCACCACAAATATGCTTTGTCGCGCGCGACATGGGTTGCTGTTTGGGCACTGCGCATTCCCTTGCTCTGACATCGTCGCGTTAACAGGGTTTTTCTGGTCGCATAACGACGAAAAAATAAGAATAATAATAATATAAAAAGCAGAGAAGAAGCTACTCAGTTACAAAACGGAGACGAAGTCCGCCATGAGAGTGAAGAGTTTGGAACAGAGCGAAAATGGCAAGAGTCAGAGAAGCCGAATGCTCATCGTGTATAGATATGGAGTCCCTCCTCTTTACGATTAAAGGAGATGGCGACATCGGAAGAATTCTCAAAACGTTTAGTAAATATTTGATAAGTGATGGAATGAAGTTATGCTACGTCTCGGAATGGGAAATAAAGAATATTGAAGCAACCTGTTCGGTACTGAGCATGGTATATGGGCCATAAAGATCGTAAGAGATTCCCGTTGATGTTTTTGTTTGCCCCTTTTATTTAGAATCGTTGGTGCCCGGCGTGATGTACAACATGTTTGGAACGGGTCTGCAGAAGCTCCCAGCCATGTTCTTCGGATGTGAGAAACACTTGATGCGATGTAAGATAGAAGTCCGTTGATGACTGGACACAGTCGAATGCAAAAAATGGATCACGGAGATTACAAATGAAGGAAAGTCGGTGCCTTTCATATAAACTGTTTTCGAGAAACCCCTACCCTTTCCATAGTTATTATTAGTATAGTTTTAGATTTCTCATTCCCTAAACTTACTTGCGCAATTCCACGTGGTCTAAACCAAAAGAACTTTAATTTTCAAAAATATACTTACCTGCTTCAATGAGATTCTCCTAAAGAAGAAAAAAAAAAGGATTAAACTTGCATAAACAAATGAGATAAAAAGAGATAATTACCGAAAACTGTGTTGAGTGTTTAACATTATTAATGCAACAAAAGGGAAAAAAAGATAAAAGAATATTACTTAAGAGATTGCACCTCATTAAATGATAGCGGACCCTAATCCAGGAACGTTTGATGTGAAATTAGAAGAACATGAACTATTTTAATAATTTTTTTTGAAGATACTGGGCAGAATCTAATTTATCATTGATGTTTGATTATTATTTCCAATTTTTTTTTAGTTCTCTGACACCGTGAGCGGTAAACTATACTACTGTTTCCAAGATTAAAACATAAAAATGGATCAATATTTTATTGTTGAATTGTGATTATAACCAAGATTGAAGAAGGGTGTTAAATGTGGCTGAAACCGGGGAGACATTCTCGGGCGGTGAGGGGAAATGTCCGGGACACGTCATGGCCCGAAGGGGGCTAAAGGGGGTGCTGTAAGTAGTTTACTGATAAAAACGCAAGGAAGTAATTGCAGTTGCGCAGAGGCAATCAAGAGATTGGAGGGGCTAGTTGAGAGCTTATCAAAAGCTGTTGAGAAACTAGCTGTCGGCCATACACGTGACGTAGTGCCTCATGGGGGGGGGGACAGGAACAGGGTGTTATAGATGCGGACACCCTGGTCATTATGCCAGGGATTGCCCGCAGCAGACACCTCGCCCACGTAGCGTGAATGTTAGTGGCCAACCAGAAGGGCCTGTATTGACACAGGCTGGTGACGGTGGAACCTGCACCGCAACAGTGCATCTGCAAGGTCAACCTGTTACCATGCAAATAGACACCGGCTCGCAGGTGTCGTTAATAGATGCCGATGTCTACAGTCATCTTGGGGGGCCACCACTACAGCCCTCGGATATGACAATAAAAGGGATAAACGGCAGTTGCCTTCATTTAAGGCAGGGAGGAATATTGAATGTCAATGTCCAAGGGCGTCATATGGGCATGCGAACATTTTTAATACATTCGTTCGCGGATCGCCCATATGACGGGATCTTGGGCATGGACATATTGCACGGACTAACCTTTCTGTGTGCGAATGCTCAAATTGTGGAACGTATGCAAGTTCTGTTGGGGGAAAGAGTTATGTAAAGGGAAATGTGTTATATGGGTGGAGAAGTTGGAATGGGGTACCGTATGAATGAAAACGGTGGAAGAAATCGTCATGTTGACCCAGATTGGGTGATGCTGAGGGTAGCAGGTAAGGGCTCCCGAGGTCGTAGTGGAAACAAATCGCGGTGGATTGGCCCTTTTGAGGTGCTCATGGAAGACAGGGTTGGCTGGGTTCAGGTAAGAGGGGTTAGGTTTAAGGACGTGAAGTGGGTATGTACAGGACAGGTCTGGGCAAAATGGAGGGACATGGTTGTGCATGCAACCAATGAGGAGGGTCCACCAGTGGTAACAGATGATCGTTGGATGGGACAGGGATTGGAAGACGTTGAACAAACGTCGTATGGTTGCCCAAATGCACCCGAAATGAACTACTCAACTGGGTGGTGTAATGTTGCACCAACACCAGTAGCTGAGGTGGCAACACCTATTCCGGCGTGGAATTATTCCAAGGGATGTGCCTATACACAAAACCCTCAGGTATGGCCAGAGGGGGGCCCTGAGATGATAAGGACATACCATAACGGTAGTGCAAGCTATAGCGCTGGCAACATGAGGCAGCAAGAAGCTGATTGTGACGCTTGCACGACCCTGGAAGGGCACCAGCAGTGGCCGGAAGGGAACAGACTGGTTTATGAGCATGCATGGGATGATGACCAAATTAATACCCAGCCCTGTCCAGATGTTTCTCAACAACGTGGTATAGAACCCATATGGCGAAAAGGGATGAAAGTGTTTTATAAAATACAACGAAAATTAGAGGATGAACTAGAGCTTAAGGAAGAGAATAGGATGAAGGAGAAGTCCTCTGAGGCAACTGAGGGAAATACGGATCGAGGTAAGGTAAAAAGGGAAGGAAAACGTGCTAGGCGAGGAAAGAGGAGAGTAACAGCATACGGGAATAATAAGAAAAACTGTAAGACTGAGTCAAATAAACCAAGCGAGGTAGCGTTTGTAGAGGCTTTAACCATGGATGAGAAACCCGCTGCGTGTGGGTGTGAAATTGAGGAATATGGTGAGGGGGATATGATTGGAAATTGGGAAGAGGGATCGTTTGATGCAGACTTCGATGAATATCAATGCCCTCCGTCCTTTTTGAATAGAGGAGCAACTGGTATGTGTAATTTTGAGTGGTGACTTAGATTTGATAGATGTGAATGTAATGTTGTAATGAGTAAATGTCTCTTATGTTGTTGTGTGGATGTTATTGTTCAGTTAATAAGAGTAAAAGGGGGTGTAAATATATTGTGTATTTTGTATAGTTTGGATATCATGCTTTTAGGAAAATAATTATAGAGTATTAGTGGAAATGTTTCTTTTTTTGATTAAGCGAGATGTTTCTCGAAAGTAACCCTTTGCAGGGTATGTTCGAGGCTTTTCGTCGGGCGCATGTGACGTACCAGGTGTGCTGGTAGTCACGTGAGTCCGGCGGAAGGGGGTGGTTATATAGCATTCAAAAGAGATCTTACCTGTATGTTTAGAAATTTGCATTATTCATGGTATTGCGATTATCCTGTATGTATTAAGTGGATTGAAAACAGTGATTGAGGTCGTTAACAGGATGCTGTTGAGGAAATGAAGTGCTATTAAAACGTTGTTTGTTTGTTTTGCATAGTTATTTGTTGTTTCGTGTATCCGTATTGTTGTAGCTGTGATGTGGTTTATTGTTGCGAGAAGTGTGAATGTTTCGTGTGTGTGCTCTGTTGGCATCCGAAATTGTTAATGCGTTTTCCTAGAAGATCAACGCAGCCTCCGTTAGACCATTGTTGTGTGATTTTCAGAGAATAAATGCGTGTGTATGGAGTTTTTTTTTTGTTGTTGTTGTTATTCTCGTGGATTGAGGTGTAATGGCTTCCCCAGCGTTGATGGTCAGGCAATGTATATATATGATGAGTGGAAAGTTAATATCTAGGACTGTTTGGAACGAAAGAAAATGATTCGATAAGTGATTTCAATTTAATGTATACACTGAATAAGTTTAATTTTTGTTTAATTAATTTATTGAATTGTTTTGAAATGAATAATCTGCCCAGTGTCGTTGCGAGAGATTTCGAAGCAAGCAAAGATTAGGCGTAATGGAGCCGGGTCGGTAACGAAGGTTATGGAACGGGATGATGATGACTTCGCCTGATATACGTACTTTGAAGTGTGAAAATACGTCTGGGTGTTGTGACATTTGCGCGGCAGAACCCCTTGGTGAGTGATACCCTTCCGATTTATTTAGCGGCCAAGCTGCAGCAGCGAAAATTTAGAAGGTTAGATACGACACCTCCCACCGAATCTCACGTAAATTGAACCATAAAAAAAATCAATTATTCTGCGTCGCTTTGGCTGACTTTAAAAGTTGTAAGAAACAATTCAATATTCATATAACTCGCCGTTAAGAGTACTTTGAACTCTTTCTCCATTGCCGCAAGATGAAGCAGCAAACTGTACTGTGTGGAAAACTTGTAACTAATTGAGTAAAGTTATGATTATGCATGCACTTCTGGGGAATCTGAGGTGAACGCCGAAGCAGCGGAAGTGAGGTGGAGCGGTACCCTCGCGCCCAGTTGTCGCACCGTGATTTGTAAAGCACGAGTGGCGAAGTAAATACTGACGCACGCTTGGATCTCGCCAGTGACGTTAGCGCTTTAGGTTGCTCGATCCTTTTAAGAAGGGTTCCAGTACCTCTCCCTTGGCTGGATAATCTAAAGAGGTATGCTGCGTGAACTGATACACAATGTAAAGGAATACTTGATTCAGAGGATGCGAGCGGTGAATTCAAGCGCGACGTCGCTGTGTGGAGCGGAAGTCCCCCCCCCTTTTCTCGTGTGACTTGGTATCCTGTTGCTAGTAGGCATTCATTGCATTCACCCTCAGAGTCCAACATCGGGTATCGGAGTGTACACGAACCCGCTATTGTGATAGGTAGTTTCTTGCAACTTAAAGCATGTTAATATTGGAATAATAGTGCTTAGGTTAGTAATATAAGTTATAAGTCTTTGATAAAACTTTATTGTAAGTCTTAAAAGGAAATATGAATAAAAACATGTCTGAGTCAACACGTAAAACTAAGCCCTCGTAGTCCATTCACTGGTCCCGAACCTTTGATTGCCTCATCTTCGAGTGTTGTTCTTATTAGATGCACTCTGGTGCATTACTTGGAGGGTGGGACCATCACAATATCAAGTGGAGTCAGGCACGCCAATCTTTGAAGAGAGGCCAACTTGGTTCTAACGGTCAGCTGCTCAGACTTATGCCACCAAATCAGAGTACAATATGTCAAAATACGTGTAATTGCTGTGACATATAACCAGTATATCATCTTGGGAGTAAGACCCCATGATTTATCAAGGGCTAATGGCAACGGTAAAGTCCAACTTTAACTTGATTATTTAATATAATCAAGATGTTGGTTCCAAGTCAGCCTACAGCCTACTATCGAGGATAACAAAGTCAATAGATGCAAATTGGAGGAGAATTGGGCAAGTTTCTTTTGCAAGATGGGGACCAATCCGATATGCTGAAACTATTGACGAGGAAAGCAGTTTGACATCTAAGTTGGAGGAAATATCTAAACAACTGTTGGAGGTATTTTCCGAGTGCAATTCAGTTAGTCCATAGATCCTGATGTTGAGTCTTCTTGAATGCTGATCTAAAACATCGACTTGCTGTTAGATATACGCCCATTGATTAGAACTGGAGATTGAGAGTTGCAAAGGCTCATGTGGCAAAGGGGGAGAGCTTAATGGAGCTTGAAATTTAGCCTCGAGGATAGAGATGCGAGCTTCTAGGTTCCTGAAACGGATATCGCAATCCTCTAGTCGAATTTCAACAGAAGAAATACGTGAAATTAGATCAGTTAGAATCGTGTCCAGTTTAAGCGTGATTTTTTTAAGTAATACAGGGTGACTTAGTCAATTTCTGACCATTTCAGTACTATCATTTATTGACCCATTAATGTTTACAAACTTAGCATTTCAGTATGATATTTTAGGCAGTTCGGAGTTTTTATTCCCGTGAAAAAGTCTTGATGATATGCTCAATGTGGCCACCACGAACGTTTTGAACTGCTCGCAGCCGAATGGTGAAGTTGTTCATAACTCTATCCAGGATTTCTGCATCCACAAGGGAGCAGCAGTCGACGATGCTTTGTCGCAGCTGGTCTAGTGTTCTTGGTGCTGTAGTGAACACACTGTCTTTAAGGAACCCCAGAGATAAAAATCACATGGGTTTAGGTCAGGACTCGTAGGGGGCCAAAGAAAGCCACCCCCGAATCGATCTGGAAACCTGTTTGAAATGATACGATTAACGAATTTCTGATTGAGAAAGCCTAGCACTTCATTAGAGGTGTGAGGCCTAGCCCCATCCTGTTGAAACCATTGATGTCGAAGCGGTATACGCCTCCTTCGCAGCTCGGGGATGAAGAAGGTTTTCAACATGTTAAGGTAAGCCTGTGACGTCATGGTGCCCTCAAAAAAGAACGGACCATTGATGCCTCTTTTGGAAATCACGCACCAAGCCATAACCTTTCGTGGATGAAGAGGTGACTTATGGATCTCATGAGGGTGCTGGAAACCCCAAAAACGAACGTTGTGTTTATTAACATAACCTGACAGATGGAAGAAGGCCTCATCTGACACCCTCAGGTTGTCCACAATGTCCTGATTGGCTTCCATTTTTGCTCCAAACTCCATCGCAAATTGTTGTCGCTTCTGTCTTCCAGTGTCTGTTAACTCCTGATAAACATGGATCTTTTACGGGAACAGGCGTAAATCCTTTCTCAAAATTCGCCACGTCGTTGGTATACGATAGCCTTTCTTCAATGGATAGGCGGCGAACGGATTTTTTGATAGGGGAATCGACCAACCTTGTGCGAACATTTTCGACAACTTCGGCCGTTCGAACACGAGCTTCGCTCCCGCTTTTTTTCTTGCCTTTAGCACATCCAGTGGCACGAAATTGCTTGACAAAATATATGATTGCTTGCCTGCCTGGTGCATCTTGACACTTATACTCCTTCTGGAACTTTCTTTACACGGTTACCAGTGATTTTGTCTCGCAATACCATTCGACAACCTTGCATTTCTGCTCTGTTGATAAAGCGGGCGCCATTTTTCAACAATAAGATTTTCATGCAGCGCCGTTGCAACAATACAAACTCCAACTATTTAGAAATTCGATATGGCGCTCTTATTCTTTCAATTGTTTATCCCTAATGCACGTCATTCGAGTGAAATGGTCAGAAATTGACTGAATCACCCGGTACATCAAAGTAAGTAAAGTATTCAGGGGTAAGTAAAGTATTCAGTAACAATTTTTTCAATGGTAGTTAGAACAGCATCGTATGACTTAGGAGATGCTGGGGAGCCCGTATTAGTTTGATGAGTATTTGGTTTACGGTTCATCACAGATTTATTATCTTTTGGCATATTAACAGAGGATAATAAATTTGCAAGTTGAAATCAGGAGAACAAACAGTGAGATGCAATTTGAGTCACCCAGAAATTAACATGTTTATCTTAAGTGATAAAAGATGAAACTACTTCGAAACGGGAGTGAAGTTAGTCAACCACGTAGTTATTCGACATGCTTATAGGGTTAAAGGAATCCAAGTCTGTATCTCAGGACGACGAAAAATAAACTTAAACAGCACGAGTCTTTTATAAATCAGGTCGACGTACATTCAAGCCAAAATTATAGGAATTTCGGAGTTTTATAACGCTGATAGCGAGCTAACACAATGCCTGCAGCGAGCTAAAATAACGCTGATAGCGAGGAGGTTTTCAATTCTGCTTCCTTCAAATAATATTGATTCGGCAACAGAACAGTCTCAAGAAATTAAATGATAAGTCAAAAATCTTTTTAAGTAATTCTACAATTTCCTGCTATAAACGAAGAACAGAACATCATGTCATTGCAGGATCTTGACAATATTATTGCATCATCACCACTTCGGTTTTCATGGCAACAATATTTCCCCAGCCTTGACATGGATATGGAAACAATAACTTCAACGAAACAGCTTACTTCTTGGGTGGCAGTGGATGTATATGATTGTTTGCAGCAGACTGCTCTCCATGCCCAATAATCTGCTTTCCCCATTCATTACCTGATAACCTGTTGTTGCAATTCGCTATTTGTTCTCAATGTCTTTAAGCAAATCTTGGTCATTACGCCCTTTGAGAGGCCCAGCAATCTTCATTTCTTTTGCTGACAGCTCATCACTTGCACACCACTGTCTCAGATTGTGCTAAGGAAACTATATACACTGAGCAAAGGGAATGCTTCAATAGTCTGCTAACTCATAACTACAAATTGGTAAAATAATAACTCAATCATTACAACACAGAGCGAAGGGACTATCCATTCTACGAAAAATCCGGAAAACAGAAATTCTAGGTGATATACTGGGACTTTATTTAACCTCTTGTTGACTTACCTCAGATTAAAGTGATATCCATCTTCACCACTGGGAACATCAATGGATATTTTAAACCCAAGTTGTTCTTGCCCTTGACATAGAAGCTCTTTTACCCTCTTGCTCTATTCAACACTCCCATTGTTCAGATGTTCCCAATGCCCGTATAGCTTTCTCTATTTTAGCTGCAGAGTTTCTCTGTCCAATACTCGTTCCAGACACAAATTTTTACCAGTCGTCTGGACGTTTGATAGGGAGCTCAAGGAAGACTCTACCGACTCCTTTGCTTCCTCAATAGACGCTGCCTTATTTATGTCCTGTCACTGCATCATCTTTTTATGCTCATTATTAATAATTCTTGGAAACGAATGTTGCATCATAGCATTATCAGTATCTTAGTTTCCAAAATATTCACATTCACACAGAATATAGTCGAAATGTATCTTTATGAAATGTTTGGATGTGCTCTGCTACCAAATAAGCTAGGTGGTAACCCCAGAGTGGCTCGACTCTTTCTTTTTTTGATTACATTTGGCAATATCTTAAAAATAAACACATGGAAAGGCTTAGAATAATACAGAAAAATTCATAATGAAAATTCGAAAATATTTTTTTAAATGCTCACAATGGATGGACCTTTCCAAGTAAGCCACTGCTAGCCTAAATAATTTTTAACTCACGTAATCTTACTTTAGATGTACACTTGATGTTGCTGTGATTCCCACTCTTCTCTCAATGTCTTGAAGCAAAACTTGTCTATTCATCACTTTGTGTAGTCTAGCAGTTGCAGATTCTTCTATTCACTTGCTTACCATTTGCTCAATACAGCACGGAGCTAAAGGAGTGCTTCCTCTGTCGTCTTTACACTCTTTCTCAATAGTCTGCTAACTATCCATTATCCCCAGTTAATAATCATGTAAAAAAAAAATTCAAGAAATTGTTAAGTACTAAGAACTCTTATCTAAGAAAAGCCTGAGTAACAGGAATTCTGTCCATTGTTACATATTGAAACTTATCTATATTGCACAAACTTTGCCTTGCATATTTGGTCACTAGCAGAGGTACCCGTCGTTGCCCGGGATAATAACACTTGTAGGTAAAGAGAACAATCTCAAAAAATTAAATTATAACTCCCAATTGGATAAATAATAACTCAATCAATACAACACAGAGCAAAGGAACTATCCATTCTACGAAAAACAGGAAGTCTAGGTGATATAACGGGACTTTATCTAAACTCTTCTTGACTTGCCTCACCACTGCGGAGCATCACCAAATACTTTAAACTCAAGTTTTTCTTGCCCTTGACGTAGAAGCTCTTATACCCTCTTGCTCTATTCGAAACTCCCGTTGTTCAAATGTTTCAAATGACCATATTACTTTTTCTGTTTTAGTTGCAGAGTTTTCTGTCCAATACTCGTTCTTTTTCTGTCCTTTCTAGAGAGATAAATTTTTGCCAGTCGTCTAAACGTTTGATAGGGAGTTCAAGGGAGACACGCGTGACTCCTTTGCCTCATCAATAGACACTACCTTGTTAATGTTCTGTAACTATGTCATCATTTTATGCACATTATCAATAATTTTTAGAAACGAATCTTCAGTCATCGCATTATCATCATCTCAGTTTCCAAAATATACACATTCCCACAGAATATAGTCAAAGTGTATTTTTATGAAATGTTTGGATCCGCTGTGCTACCAAATAAGCTAGGTGATAACCCCAGCGTGGCTCGGACTCTTTCTGTTTTTGAATAAGTTTTGCAATATCTTAAAAATAAACACATGAAAACGCTTAGAATTAATACAGTAAAAATTCTTAATGAAAATCCGAAAAACAATTTTTTAAAGGCACAGAATGGATGGACCTCTCCAAGGATGCCACTGCTAATCTAAATAAATTCTTACTCACGTAATTTTACTTTAGATGTACATGTGATATTGTTGCAATTCCCACTCATCTCTCGATGTCTTGAAGCATAACTTGGCCATTCATCACTTTTTGTTGTCTAGCAGTCGCCTATTCTTCTATTTATTTGCTTACCATTTGCTCACTACAGTAGTCAATAAGGAGTGCTTCCTCTGTCGTCTTTCCACTCTTTCTCAATAGTCTGCTAACTCTCCATTATCTCCAGTTACTGATCAGTTTTAAAGATTTTCAAGAAATTAAGTACTAAGAACTCTGTTTTCTAAAAAAAGCCTGAATAATAGGAATTCTATGCATTGTTACAATTTGAAACTTATCTATATTGCACAAACTTTGCCTTGCATTGTTGATCATGAGATATATATTGTTGGTCCATGCACAGTGTTGGTGCATTGCATGTTGATACCATTGTTGATACCTATTGTTGCACAAACGTTTTTTTGCATTGTTCGTCATGAAATATTTCTCATTAATATGCCTTGCCATAACCATGAATATCAAATTTTTATCAATACTTATTATTTTTTCGAAATCTGACGTAGACAGTGACTTTCCTCATGGTTTGAAGGTTAAGTATGGAAAATTTCATCAAGATCGCAATAAAATTGTATATTTGTATAAGAAACAACACACCCACAAACACACCCACTAACTAACCCACAAACATCCTTCTTTATATACAGGGTGTATCAGGTTCGATGGTCATAAAGTACCTAGAGTGATCCTTTGCATGATTATAAACATAAACTTCCTTATGCAAATTGTTTAAAACTGAAATGTTAAGGGTCTAAACATCACGCGAAATTTGCTGAAAACCTGTCAAAAACGTCATTTAATCTCAACAATTGCCGCCGATTTAATTGTAATCGCCCATTTGAATTTAATGAACTGCTGGTGCGGAAAGTTCATAAATGACGTAAGGACGCAATGTAAATTTTGAGTTTTCGACGTTTTCGATAAGGAACTTTAAGTTTGTAATGATGCAAAGGATCACGCTAGGTACTTTAAGAACATCGAACCTGAAACACTCTGTATCTAGATGAGACATATATTGTTGATGTTTGCATAATGTTGGTGCATTGCATGTTGATAACATTCTTGGTACTTATTGTTGCAAAAACATTTCCTTGCATTGTTGGACATGAGATATATATTGCTGGTCCGCGCAGAGTGGTTGTGAATTGCGTGTTGATATCATTGTTGATAACAGTTGTTACAAAAACTTTGACTTGCATTGTTGGTCATCAGATATTTCTAATTAATTTGCGTTGCCATTAAAATGAATACCGATTTTTTATTAATAATTATTATTTTTTCGAAATTGAGGTAGACATTGACCTTCTTCATGCTTTGAAGGTCAAGTATGCAAGATTTCATCAAGATCGGAATAAACGTGTAGATTTGTATAAGAAAAAAACCCAGAAACCCACAAACAAACTTCCTTCTTTATATATATAGATAGTTTCTTTGAAACGAACGTTCAAACATCCCATTATCACCATCTCAGTTTCCAAAATATTCATATTCACAGAGATTATAGTCAAAATGTATTTTTATGAAATGTTTGGATCTGCTGTGCTATAAAAAGTTAGGTGATAACCCCGGTATGGCTCGGAGTCCTTTTTTTATATTAAATTTGGCAATATCTTAAAAATAAACACATGGAAACGTTTAAAATTAATAGAGTAAAAATCATAATGAAAATTCGAAAATATTTTTTTAAATGCTCACAATGGATGGACCTGCCCATGTATGCCATTGCTAGTCTAAATAATATCTTATTCACGTAATCTTACTTCAGATGTATACTTGATGTTGTTTCAGTTCCTACTCTTCTCTCGATGTCTTGAAGCAAAACTTGGCCATTCATCACTTTGCGTAGTCTAGCAGTCGCCGATTCTTCTATTTACCTGCTTACAATTTGCTCAATACAGCACGGAGCTAAAGGAGTGCTTCCTCTATCGTCTTTCACTCTTTCTGAATAGTCTGCTAACTCATTATCTCCAGTTACTGAACATTTTTAAAGATATTCAAGAAATTGTTTGTACTAAGAATTCTCTTTTCTAAGAAAAGCCTGAATAACAGGAATTCTATGCATTTAATTCTATATTGCACAAACTTTGCCTTGCATTGTTGGTCATGAGATATATATTGTTGGTCCGTGCAGAATGTTTGTGAATTGCATGTTGATACTATTGTTAAGCATTGTTGCACGAACTTTGCCGTACATTGTTGGTCATGAGATATTTCTCATTAATATGCCTTGCCTTAATCATGAATATCGATTTTTTGTCAATTATTATTTTTTCGAAATCTGAGGTAGACAGTGATCTTCCTCATGCTTTGAAGATCAAGTATGCAAAATTTCATCAAGATCGGATAAAACTGTAGATTTGTATAAGAATATCAATTGACAGTTTTTCTTGGAAACGAAAGTTCTATGTACCAGGCAAAAGAACATTCTATCATTGCATAATTCTGAAAATAATCTTCCATCATCACCATATTTTTTTCATGGCAATAATATTTAGCCTGGCATTAATGTGAAAATATACGTCAGCAATATGTGTTGATACTGTTGCACTCTGCCCTCGATGTCTGAAGCAAAACGTAGCCATTCATCACTTTATGTGCTCTAACATCGTAGTTTCTGCTGCTGACACGATCCCCAGTTGCTCAGTAGCAGCAGTGTGCTGGTTAAACTAATACAGCATCGAGCATAGGGACTGCTTCCTGTGTAGCCTGTCAACTTGTTCTCAATAACTCTACGTTATCTTCAGTTAGTGCTGATATAATCCGGCGTCGCCCGGGACTTTATTTAACCTCTTGATGTCCTGCCTCAGATTAAAATGATGTTAATCTCTGGGGAACATCAGTGGATACTTTAGACCTTGCTCATATCGTAGGGGAACACTCCCAGGAAGACCAAACTTTCGTTCGAAATTTCCCTTGCTCTTGACATACAAGTTCTAGACGAAGATCCAGTTGTTCAGATGTTACCAACCCCTGGGTAGTTTATTGTGTGTTTGTCTGAATAGTACCTCTGATCAACGCTTTCCATTTCCTTTCCAAACACATATTTTTGCCATTTGTCTAGGTGATCCCCGGTGTTGCTCGAACTCTTTTTTGATTACATTTTTCAGTAATTGTACCGTAAAAACGAACATTTAAAACGCTTAGAATTAATACAGTAAAATTTCATAACGAAATTCGAATATTTAAAAAAAAATTTCCAATGGATGAACCTCTTCAAGTATGGCACAGCCAGGACAAATAATTCCTTGATAACGTAATCTAATTTTAGATATACACTCGCCCTGCTGCGGTGAAATTCAATGAAAAAAATCTCTTCTTACATGGCAGTGGAAGTACATGAACATTTCTGTTTGTATATTTTGCAATCCCAACAATATGAATGGGCTTATTCAATACTGGATAATGTGTTATTGCAATTCCCACTCTGCTCTCGTTATCTTGAAGCTAAACTCTCACCAATTTGTGTGGTCTAGCAGTCGCCGTTTCTTCTGTTGATACTCTTGCATTGTTTAGGGTCGCCATAGAACTTTGATGACTACTTGATCACTCACAACTTGCTCAGTTTCTCTAAAATCTGGTAACTCTCTTCTATCTCCAGTTAGTGCTCATTTTTAAAGATTTTCAAGAAAATGCTAATTTCTGAGAACTATCAATTCTAAGAAAAACAACAAGAATTCTAAGCATTGTTATAAATTGAACCCTATTTATAAAGTACAAACTTTGCTTTGTATTTTTGTCATGAAATATACAGGGTGTCCAAAAAGTTTGGTTACATGGCACATATCTGAAAACTGCCAGGTAGGCGAGATCTGATGCGTGTGGTTTATATGTAATAGGGAGGTGGGAAATTCATTGTCGCACTCAAATCTGAGTTTGATACCCAAATTTAAGGTCATACATTTGCTAACTCGAAAACTATGAAAGATTGAGAAAAATTTCCAATGTCTATTCTGTAGAGCAACACCTCATTAGTCTAAAAACAATTTTTAATCACACCCTTCCCCTTGAAAGAGTTTGAGAAAATGTGCGAGAAAGAGTCACTCAAGGTCAGTTTGGGTTGGCTAGGTTGGCTAAGGTTTCTAATACATTCGAATTGCAGTGAAGCACACCGTTGGGAAGGCTCATTAAGTGATTGGGTGATATGCTAGGTAAAAAATGTTGAGAAAATTTATTTGGTTCGTTTAAATCTTAGTGATAGATTTTTCTTGAAGAAGAAGATAATTTGGTTAATTTTTATTTAATAAATTATGTTGGTAATAAGTATTTTCTTATATCAGATGACCGTGTTCCAGATATTTTTATTATTCTTTTGGAAATGCTTCGTTTAAAAGTTGAATATGTTGGTTTGGTTTGTTTGGTATTAACGTGCTTTTCAACTGCCATGGTCATTTCAGGACGGCGTTATAGGGGCCGCAAATTTTGCCTCGCAAGGGTTCTTTAACGTGCAGTCGGCAAACGACTACACGGGACCAACGGCTTTACTTTCCTTCCGAAGGAAGTGCGTGATCTCAGGATTTCCCCCCTGAAAAAATCCTCGTCGTCCTCGGCCGGGGTCGAACCCGCGTCCTCGGGCATCAGAGGTTGAATATGTTAATAGCATACATTTAAGTATCTGCATATGATTAATGAGACTGTACTTATTGGCAAGATTCGTTATTTTGTGGCTATTTTTCGATTTTGCTCTGCCTTGTTTGAACAGTAAGTAAACGTTTTGCTAATATCACTTATTCTTCGGACCTTTTTCATTTTCTTTACTACATTGTTATAATTTTATCAAGACTATTTTCTGTTTCGGAGGAAGCCAAGAAAAGGCAGCAGAAGCATGTAAACCGTATGCTAGGAGATATCTGAGTGGTCGCCAGCCATCAAGAAGTGCATTGTGGCGTATCCTCCTGCAATTCCGTGACACAGGCAGTGTTAACGCAACGTCCTCGTCAAGGTCGATCAACGACAGTAGCAGATGGCGACACTACCACAATTATCCTTGCTGCAGTATCCCACACAATTGTTAGAGCAATTGCAGAAAACATTGGATGCTGCAAAAGCTCTGCATGGAATGTTCTCCACAAGCACAAATTTAATCCATTCTATGTTTGATTGCCATCAAGCTCTCTCGCAACAAGAATGGAGCCAAACGATCTGGACAATATTCAACAAGGAAGATAGGAAACCACTGATCCAGTAAGATGTTTATTCTGACGTATACCCATTTTGTAAGCCACGCAGCCTTCTTCAGGGTACACAAAGGAATTGATCAGAACGGACGAAACTGTTCAGATGAGGTACAATGACATCGTCGTTATGTATAGTACAGAGTGATATATAAAGATCCAATTACAAAATTTTCTTACACACATTAACAAAAGTTACATTAAATAACTTCCGTTTTTGATAAACGCCAAATATTTATAAATTCTGGTATTGACTGCTATTCGGGATTGTCCGCAGTAGACAGCCTCACATTTGTCACATGGCAATTTATACACGCCTGGTTTATTTTCAAGCCTAATCTTGTCTCTGGGGTTCCTTAATTGTTTCTTTTATGTGTTGGAGCTTTTGTACGTGATTTCCAAACCAATATCTTTAGCGATTCTTTCCAGGCTCTTGTTTAGTTGTCGGTTGTATGGTAGGACGAGTCTCGCGTCTGTTATATTTCTTCTGTGCAGCGTGGTTATATCGTACAAGAGTTAATTTGCGTATAACCTTCTTGGTAAAATTGTCAACTACGTTTTCATGGAATGCAATTTGTTTAGCAAACGCCTTTATGGTTTGGAGCTCTTTCTTCCTGTTTCCGGTATTCAGGGGAATCACGTACGCTCTGTGGACCATATGCCTGAAGGCTGCAAGTTTATGGTGAAGGCAGTGGTTGGATTCCTGTTTGGTGTAGTTCGCTACGAAGTTTTTCTTCCTATAAATGTTATAGTTGAGTTTTTGGTCTGTTCTGGTTAACCTAATGTCTAAGAACGGTAAGCTGCCATTGTCTTCAACTTCTTTTGTAAACTTCATGTATTGGCATAATTTGTTTAGGTTGGTCATAAACTGTTCGATGTTTTCTTCGCGGTTTAAGATCGAGAACACGTCATCGACATAACGAAGCCAAACGTCCAGGAAATATTTAAATTTTACGTTTTAAATATTTAAATTCGGTCATTGCTTGATTTTCCAATTTTTTAATGTAGGTGTTGGCTATAAACGGAATGATGCTGCTTCCTATCGGGGTGCCATAAGTCATTTTATACCATTTGTTAGTGAATTAGAAAATGTTATTGAACAGAATTAATTTAAGCATTCTGATAACGTCAGTCACCACTCCTAATGGCCACTCATTATCAAACATAGTGTCTTCGAGAACTTCAACGACTCTTATAACTGGAATGCTTGGGTTACCAAGTTGGGTATAGCGATTCAATGTCAAATGAGACTAATAAGTCATCGCTTTTTATACAGGTATTTTTTTAACTTCTGGCATAGTTCTACAGAGTTCTTGAATGAAAAATCAAACCCGTATAGGTCTAATTTTAGCAGAAAATTCTTAAAATGTACTTAGTTAGGGGGTTTCCTATTTACTGCCTTCTTTGTGGGTTTTAGGAAGGTAATATAACCTTGTATCACTCGGTACTGAAAATTTTTGTAATTGGCTCTTTATATATCATTCTGTACTATAAATAATGACGATGTAACTCAATGTACCTCAACTCAATGTTCTCAAGACTCTGATGGAACCAGCATATGTCCTATGCTCTGAATAAAGCGAAGAGGGCTAAGTACATTATTATAGCTCTCATGGGTCGCAACAGCGCCCTCAGCATTGACAACAAGCTACTTCTGTACAAATCGATTATCCGGACCATACTCCTCTATGGCATGCCTCGATGTAAAACCAGATGGAGTGAACTACAGTCATTCCAGAATGTTACCCTGAGGAGCATTGCCCAGCTGGACAGAAGGACGGTGAAAAACCAATCCATCCACTTGGATTTAAACATGGCCCATATCGGAAAGTTTATACAGGATCTCCTTTTGATTATGATACAGAAGATGAAGACTCACGATAATAAACTTGTGAATGGGATACTGAAGAACTCACTGAATATGAACTGGCATACGAAGTATCGTAAACCGAGGCACGTTCTTTATATCAATTTTGAAGATATTAGCAACGTCTCTTTCCCAGACTACTGGAAGATGTGATAATCTTATTTTTTTTATTTCGTTTGTTTTTTGTTTCTGACAATCGTCAATCTTATTTTCTTTTTTGTATAATATGGAAGACCGCTTGGGTTGGTTAGGCTTCTTGACTACTTCAGTGTATTTCATTTGGAGTTTATTCTGGTTGGATGAGCTTTGTGAAAGCGCTGCTTTCGTCCTATCCTAACAAATGTACACTTCACTGTTCGATTGTCGATTGTCAATGTACCTCATCGATCAACGTGTTGAAGACATCACCAGATGTATTAACAGTGCCATAGAAGCTAGTAACCATCCATCAAAGAATAAACCTCCTCATCAAATCCTACTCACTCCTGGAATCCAACGCCTAATTGCTGAAAGAAACAGGACCCGTAGACTATGGCAACGTGAAACTTGGATCAAAACCAAGTACAGCAGGCTAGTGCGAAGAGTCCAAGAGGATATAAAAGAGCTTCGCGACGCTAAATGGAATGACAAACTCAAAAGCTTGTCGGCTCGCGACAATTCCATTTGGAGTATGGTCAGAGCTTTACAGAAGAAGAAGTAGAATGATATGCTTCCTCCACTCCGTACCCCACAAGGTGACTATGTGCAAACTGATCAGGACAAGGCCCAAGTCATTGCAAATTCATTAGAAATGCAATTTGTTACTCCAATCAACAACAATCTCGAGAGCCAAATCATGTCTCAGCGTGTGGAAGATAATTGTCAACTTTGATGAAATCCCGCAGCATTTAACGAAGAACATCATCGAGGCCGGAGAGATCGCCACCATCATAAGTAAACTGAAAAAGAAGAAGGCTCCAGAAAGAGACAAGGTGAGCAATAACGCCCTTATGAATCTCCCAAAGAACTTTATTGACTTTCTCACCAATATCATTAGCGACTGCTGGAAATTTTCTTACTTCACTGCATCTTGGAAACAATCTATTGTTTTGAGTATCCCCAAGCAGGGACAAAATTCAGCAATTCCTCGAGCTACCGACCTAATAGTTGTCTCCCCTCAATGTCTAAAGTTTTGGAGAAAACGATCCTCGTCTGATTCCAAGAACACTGTCTCGCCAATGATCTACTTCGGAAAGATCAGTTTGACTTTCGTGCCGCCCACTCTTATCAGATGCAGATATGGAGGCTCGTAGAAGACCTGAGCACCCTTTTGAACCTTTCCAGGTACTGTGGAGTGGTTTTCCTTGATGTCTTTAAAGCTTTTGATCAAGCGTGGCCCCGTGTTGTAAAGGCCGGTGTCCCTCAAGGTTCTGTCCTCGGGCCCGTGCTATTTAATTATTTTGTGCTTGATTTCCTGAACCCCAAAAATTGTAATCTATATTTTTATGCTGATGATACTGCCATTTTGACATGGGCACACAAGCCGGCTCACGTTATCACTCGTCTACAGCACGCTTTGAAGATGTTCGATGACTGGTTTAACTGGTGGAAGCTGAACCTTAATGTCGGAAAGTGCAAGGCTATGTACTTCAACAGAAATTTCAAGGGTCCCCCAGATTCTTGTATTCTATTCAATAAGAAACTGGACTGGGTAGACAACTACAAATATCTTGGTGTTATCATCGACTCAAGACTCTCGTGGAATCGTCACGTGACCTACGCACTGAACAAAGCGAAGAGGGCTAAGTTCAGTCTTATAGTTCTCCTGGGTCGCAACAGCACCCTCAGCATCGAAAACAAGGTACTTCTTTACAAGTCGATTATTCGGATCATACTTCTCTATGGCATCCATGCGTGGGTGACTATCTGTAGAAGCAGATGGAGCGAGCTACAGTCATTCCAGAATGTTATTCTGAGGACCACTGCCCAGCTGGACAGAAGGACTGTGAAAAACCAATCTATCCACTCAGATCTAGATATGGTCCACATTGAATAGTTTGTACAGGACCTCCTTTTGATTATGGTGCAGGAGATGAAGATTCACGACAATGACTTAGTGACCGGAATACTGAAAAACTCAATAGATATGAAGTGGCATATGAAGTATCGAAAACCAAGGCACATTCTTGACATCAACTTTAAAGACATCAGCAATGTCTCTTTCCCGGACTACTGGAAGATGTGAAAATCTTCTTTCACCTAGCATTTTCATTTCGTTTGTATTTTGTTTCTGACAATCGTCAATATTATTTTTCTTTTTGTATAATATGGAAGACTGCTTCTTGACTACCTCAGTGTATTTCATTTGGAATTTATTCTGGTAAGAAGAGTTTGTGAAAGCGCTGCTCTCGTCCCATCTGAAGAAATGTACACTTCACTGTTCGATTGTCAATGTACCTCCTCTGAACAGTTTTGTCTGTTCTGATCAAATCCTTTGTGTAGGCTGAAGTAGGCAGCATGCCTGCCGAAATGCGCATACGTCAGAATAAACATCTTATGTGGATTGGTGGTTTCCTATCTTCCTTGTTGAAAATTTTCCACAGTGTTTGGCTCCATCTACTCTTGAATCCAAGGATTCACACACGACGAGCCAGTTTAAAGGATATGGATCAACTTTCTTGAGTAAAAACTTTTTAAACTTAGTTACATCGTCAAATCCATAAAAGCACATATTTGCTTCCAAACAAATTGCAAAAAACAAAAAGTTTTTCCGAAATTTATTGACCATGTAAAATCAAAGTCCCACCGAAAGTTGCCAACAGTATGAAAATATCTTATTTAAATTATTCCATTGACAACCTATTCTCTAAATTAAGCAAGATCGAGTTACATTTGTATCACTGCCATCTGTACCTCGCGGATCTTTTAGTCCCATTAGAGTTCAAGTTCCTTATGAGGAAAGTCCACTGAGTCTTCCACAAAATCAAAGCAAAATATGACAGTCTGCCAAGAAACTACATTCGCTAAGCAACCTTAATATTAAGAATAATAGAGAAGATCCGGTGAACAACCAGCTAAATGTAGTGATCAACAAATCGCAAGCAACCATCTCCCCTGAAGAAAAGAAAATGTTAGAAAAAGGCTTCAAGTTTGCTGAAGAAAATTTTAAACAGGATCTACTGGATTCCATCTAGCCACCCTTTATTGGCACCCAGGGTTAGATGCAAGTAAAAATGCAGACCTCAAAAATCGATTACAGAAACAAATACCCAAGAAATCACAAAACTCAAGCACATTAAGACTCATCATAATAACGGATCCATCATCAAAAAGTTGAATAAGATGTCTTCTACCTTAAAGACGATAAGTCAAATCACATAGTAATAGTCGACAAAGGTAATTATTTCCGTGAAGTCCAAAATATGCTAGAAGAAGGCCCGTACATTGAATTGCCGAACAACCTGCTAAACAATCTAGTCACGAAAGTTAAGAATTGCATCAAACATTGTAAATACATCTTCAAAGACTGCAAACCTAGTGAGTTGTTACCTTCCAATCCGATGCCACCAAAGTTATATTGCCTTCCTAAAACCCACAAAGAAGGCAGTAAATGGAGACCGATTGTCAATAATATCGATTCATTCTGCAGACACCCTAGCTAAGTACATTTTAAGAAATTTTTTCCTTAAATTAGAGCTAAACAAGCTTGATTTTTCAGTCAAAAACTCTGTAGAACTATGCCAGAAGTTAAAAAATACCTGGATAAAAAGCAATGACGTATTAGTCTCATTTGACATTGAATCGCTATACCCAAGCATTCCGGTTATAAGAGCCGTTGAAGTTCTCGAAGACACTATGTTTGATAATGAGTGGCCATTAGGAGTGATGACTGACATCATCAGAGTGAAGAGAGGACTGGAGCCGGACACTGTGGACGAACTTCAATAAAGATAACAAGAAATCAAGTTTTAAAAGTTTTATATGGATCAGTGGTTTCCTGTTATCTTCTTCATCAGAGTGCTTAAACTAATTCTGTTCAACATTTTCCAATTCACCACTAAATGGTAAAAAATGACTGATGGCAACCCGATGGGAAGCAGCAAGAGTCCTTTTATAGCCAACATCTACATTAGGAATTAGCCAAAATTGGAATATCAAGCAATGACCGAATTTAAATACTTCCTGGACATTTGGCTTCGTTATGTCGATGACGTGTTCTGGATCTTTAACTGCGAAGAAAACATCGAACAGTTTATGACCAACCTAAACAAATTATGCCAAAACATCAAATTTACAAAAGAAGTTGAAGACAATGCCATCCTCCCGTTCTTAAACATTTGGTTAACCAGAACAGACAAAAAACTCAACTATAATATTTATAGGAAGAAAAACTTCGTAGCGAACTATATCAAACAGGAATGCAACCACGGCCATCACCATAAACTTGTAGCCTTCAGGCATATGGTCCACAGAGCACTCGTGATTCCACTGAATACCGGAAACAGGAAGAAAGAGCTCCAAAGCATAAAGGAGTTTGCTAAGCAAAATTGATTCCATGAGAGCATAGTTGACAATATTACCAAGAAGGTTAAATGCAAATTAGCCTTGCAGGATATCACCACCCTGCACAGAAGAAATAAAACAGACGCGAGACTCGTCCTACCATACAAACGACAACTAAACAAGGGCTTGAAAGGAACCGCCAAAGATATTGGTTTGGAAATCACGTACAAATGCTCCAACACATGTAAGAATCAATTAAGAAACGCCAAAGACAAGATTAGCTCGGAAAATAAACCAGGCGTGTATAAATTGCCATGTGACAAATATGAGGCTATCTACTACCGACAATCCCGGAGAGCAGTCAGTATCAGAATTAAGGAATATTTGGCGTGTATCAAAAACGGAAAATATGGAGTGTCAAGGTTCGCGGACCATATACTCGATGAAGGACATGATTTCAAACGAGAAACCTTTGACATCGTACACAGCACTAGTAACCCCCGCTTACTAAATTTTCTGGAGTCAAACGCGATCAACAGTGAAGACCCCACAAGACTGTTGAACAGCGACGCAGGCCTGGTGAACGTGAGCCAACTGAAAGACACCGGGAAACTTATACACCTACCGAAATTGACCAATAGAAGAATTAATCCAACTGGATCAATGACGCCCCAGGATGAACAATAGTCTTTCCATCTATGATTGTTATTTAATCTAACGGTTGTTGGATCCCGAAGATGCTCAATCACAGCAATCAGTTGGTGTCTGAAATTGTTCTCAACCCTCCAGATTGCAGAAAACGCTTAAAACATCGTTTACCCAGCCATGTCCTGGAAGTTCACTTCGACGATGTCAGGAATGTTATCTTTCCCGATATTTGGATATCCTAGTTCGCCTCTGGTCCCCCACCCCTTTTTCTATGACAATCTTCAATGAAACCTTTTATCCCCAGACTGAGGGGAATGTTCTTTCATCTTGAGGAGGAGCTTCGGGGTTTTTCCAGGCCTATCTCCTACCTCAGTGTTATTCCCCTGGTCTACATATGTGACAAGTAAGTTTGGGAGCTCTGCTTCAGTACCACTCGCATTGTTTCTTCCACTCCACTGCTCGATTGTCGATTGTCGATATACGTAAAAAAATTTTATAATTGGCTCTTTATATATCACTCTGTACTATAAATAATGATGATGTAACTCGATGTAACTCGATGTACCTCATCTGAACAGTTTCATCTGTTCTGCTCAAATCTTTTGTGTACGCCGAAGAATAAACATCTTATGTGGATACATTAGAATAATGCGCATACATCAGAATAAACTTCTTATGTGGATCAGCGGTTTCCTGTCTTCTTCACTCTTGCAACGTTACGGCGATAGATGAATTAAGTACTGTAACTGGCTCCTCTGTCATATTGGTGGTGATTCGCAGTTCACATCCAAGATAATTTGGTCTGATGAGGCACAGTTTTCAAGGAATGGGACTGTTAACATACATAATTTATATTATTGGGCAGACAGCAATCCACGCTGGTTGCGAGAAGTTTGCACCAAGAAAATTGGCGAGTTATTGTGTAATGCAAAATGTAAAACACCAAACTGATTGGGAGTTTATTTTACGATGAAACCCTCACAGGACTATGGTATCGATATGATTTTCAATGGTTTTGTTTTCGATTTTCTTGATGAACTGCCCCTATCAGAACGGTCAACACGTTGGTTTCAGCAAGATGGAGCACTACCACACTTTGCAACTATTACAAGGCAATGGCTGGATAGCACATTTCCATCACGTTGGATTGGTAGATATGGACCAGAAACTTGGCCACCATGATCGCCAAATCTCACACCATTAGACTTCTCCCTGTGGGGTTATGTGAACAACAAAGTTTACAATTCAACACCACCAGCAGTTGCTGACCTTCTAGAAAGTATTGTAGTAGTTTGCTCCAGCGTTCCAGCAACAATTATGACTAATGTGCAGAAATTGATTGTGATACCTGCTCATATGTGCCTTGCAGCTGATGCTCAGCACATTGAACGCTTTGTCGATAGTAAGAAAAATCTTTTGCTAAGATTTAAACAAACCAAATAAATTTTCTCAACATTTTCTAACTACCATGTCACCCAATCACTTAATGAGCCTTCCCAATGGTGTGCTTCACTGCAATTCAAATCTGGCGAGCCCAACTTGACCTTGAGTGACTCTTGCTCGCCCATATTCTCAAAATCTTTCAAGGAGAAGGGTGTGATTAAAAATTGTTTAAGACTATTGTAATGTTGCTCCACAGGGTAGCAATCGGAAATTTTTCTCTAACCTTAATAGTTTTCTAGTTAGCAAATAGATGACCTTAAATCTGGGAGTCAAAGTCGAATTTGAGTGCGGCAATGAATTCCCCCCTCCTATTACCTATTGTGACGAACCCCCACCTAATTATATATGCATGAACCCACATTAGCATAGCCAATGTGTCGGAAGGCGATCGTCAACGGGTTCGAGACTGAT
>JAHWFO010036074.1:703916-733569 GCA_023313115.1 Rhysida immarginata | reverse complement strand
ACAAACACTAGAGAATTGCTAGTAAAAATATAAAATTATTAAATTCCTACTGGGCCTATGTAATTTCCCCCAATTTAAATACGTGACTTGTCACACTATAAACCACAAGCATCAGATCTCGCCTACCTGGTAGCTTTTTTGATATCTGCCATATTACCAAACTTTTTGGAGACCCTGTATGTTCATGCTCCGTAGGTAGTGTTTGTGAATTTCGTGTTTATACCATAGATGATACCTATTGTTGCACAAACTTTGCCTTGCATTGTTTGTCATATCGGCCTTGGTGGTTCAGTGGTTGCGTGTAGTCGTTTGCCGGCTGCCCCTTAAAGAACCCTTGCGAGATAAAATTTACGGCCTCTGTAATCCCGTCCTGAAATGACCATGGCAGTTGAAAAGGACGTTAAAACCAAACAAACCAAACCAAGTAAACCATTGTTGATCATGAGATACCTCTTATTAATATGCCAGGCCAACATTATTAATAAATATATTATCGATATTTATTATCTTTTCAAAATTTGAGGTAGATTGAGATCTTGCTAATGCGTTAAAGATCAAGTATGCAAAATTTCATCAAGATCAGAATAACAGTGTAGATTTGTTTTAGAAACAAACCCACAGACCCACCCACCCACAAACAAACACTCTTTTTTATATATAAATAGACTGGTAGAGATACCTGGCGCTTCCTGGGATAATCACAATTGTAAGTAAAAAGAACAATCCCAAGAAGTTTAATAATAATAATAATTTTAACTCAAAATTTGTTTTCAGTAATTCTACAAATTCCTACAATAGGCTTTCCTGTTATTTAGATGTTTCCTATACAGGGTGATGAAAAACAAATGGTAGATAATGAAACACATAATAGATCATGGTATAATGATGCATTTTGTCCCTGTGAAATGGAGTCGGAGATATGGGAGAGAAAAATGGGTTGCTTCCTGGCATACAGGGAAATATCGTCACGCGCTGGAAATACACATTGGACAGGCCAATAGTAAATGCAAATGCGGTTGCAAGGTTGTTTCCATTAATTTCTATGAGTCGCACGACTTTTCATACACCCAAACTGCGGTTTGAACTCAAGAGGGCGTGCATTGAATGCTTCTACATGTGATCACACTATGAACCACTTCACACATGGAGAACTGACTGACAAAACGTATGGTTCTGCTAATGGCAACAGTGCAGCAGCTCAACAGTTGTATCTTTAACGTTTCCCACGTTGTGTTTATCCTGAAGCACTAATATTGCCCAGAATTATTGAGGATGTAGGAAACTTTCACCAGCTAGGCACTGGGTGTGCAAGAACTATACTTACTCTTTCTGTAAAGGAGGAGGTGCTCTGAAGGTTTGCAGACAACCCTCACACCAGCACCCATGCAGTAGCAAATGCTTTCGGCCTGAACCAACAGCAAGTGTGGCACGTGTTAAACAGAAATAGATACCACCCATTTCATCACCAACACGTTCAAATTCTCAATGCTGACGACTACGGCCCACGTTGTGCATTATTAATCGGAAGGCACGTATCAATCACCCTGCATTTGAACAAAACGTTCTGTTTACTGAAGAGGCCTGCTTTGGTAGAGAGGATGTTGTTTACAATTATCACAACGACCACACATGGGAAACCATCAATCCCCATGCAACAGTTTCTCGTGGACACCAAGAGCAATTCAGCAGGCATTGTTGGCAGCCAGATCATTGACCCGTACCTTCTACCTACCCATCTCAGTGCCCGCGTGTACCACACATTTCTGGAAGAGGCATTACCAAAGTTGTTGGAAGAAGAGTCAATAAGAAAATAAGATTGACGATTGCCAGAACAAAATACAAAATACAAACTAAATAAAAAAACAAGGACTAAGAAGATTATCACATCTTCCAGTAGTCCGGGAAAGAGACGTTGCTGATGTCTTCAAAGTTGATGTCCAGAATGTGCCTTGGTTTTCGATACTTCATATGCCACTTCATATCCATTGAGTTCTTCAGTATTCCAGTCACTAGGTCATTGTCATGAATCTTCATCTTCTGCACCATAATCAAAAGGAGATCCTATATAAACTTTACGATGTGGACCATGTCTAAATCCAAGTGGATGGATTGGTTTTTCACAGTCCTTCTGTCAAGCTGGGCAATGGTCCTTAAGGTAACATTCTGGAATGACTGTAGCCCACTCCATCTGCTTCTACAGGTAGTCGCCCACAGATGAGTATGGTCCGAATAATCGACTTGTACAGAAGTAACTTATTGTTGATGTTGAGAGTGCTGTTGCAGCCCAGGAGAGCTATGAGACTGTACTTAGCCCTCTTCGCTTTGTTCAGAGCATAGGTTACGTGACGATTCCAAGAGGGTCTTGAGTCGATGATAACGGCAAGGTGTTTGTAGTTGTCTACCCAGTCCAGTTTCTTATTGAATAGAACAAGAGAATCTGGGGGACGCTTGAACTTTCTGTTGAAGTACATAGCCTTGCACTTTACGACATTAAGGTTCAGCTTCCAGCCGTTAAACCAGTCTTCGAACATCTTCAAGGCATGCTGTAGATGAGTGGTAACGTGAGCCGGCTTGTGTACCCATGTCATAATGGCAGTATCGTCAGCATAGAAATATATATTACAATTTTTAGGTTTCGGGAAATCATGTACAAAATAATTAAATAGCACGTGCCCGAGGACAGATACTTGAAGGACATCGGCCTTTACAAGATGGGGCGTGGATAGATTTTCACCAACTTTAGATTGGTATGACCTGTCAGAGAGAAAGGATTTCATCAAAATCAGGAGGAAACCCGTCTCTAATCATCTTGTAGACAAGGCCCCCATGCCTCACTTGGTCAAAAGCTTTACTGATATCGAGGAATACCACTCCGCAGTACCTGGAAAGGTATAAGGGGGTGCTCAGATCTTCTACGAGCGTCCATATCTGCATCTGGCAAGAGTGGGTGGCATGAAAGCCAAACTGATCTTTCCGAAGAAGATCATTGGCGAGACAGTGGTCTTGGAATCAGACGAGGATCGTTTTCTCCAAAATTTTAGACATTGAGGGGAGCAGACTAATAGTTTGGTAGCTCGAGGGAATTGCTGGATTTTGTCCCTGCTTGGGGATATACAAAACAACTGATTGTTTCAAAGATGCAGGGAAGTAGGAAAATATCCAGCAGTCGCTAATGATATTGGTGAGAAAGTCCATATAGTTCTTCGGGAGATTAATAAGGGCGTTATTGCTCACCTTGTCTCTTCCTGGAGCCTTCTTCTTTTTCAGTTTACTTATGATGGTGGCGATGTTGTTCTTTGTTAAATGCTGCGGGACTTCATCAAAGTTGGCAAGACCATCTTCACACGCTGAGACATGATATAACTCGCGGGATTGTTGTTGATTGGCGTAACAAATTGCATTTCTAGTGAATCTGCAATGACTTGGGCCTTGTCCTGATGAGTTTGTACATAGTCACCTTGTGGGATACAGAGTGGAGGAAGCGTATCATTCTTCTTCTTCTTCTGTAAAGCTCTGACCATACTCCAAATGGAATTGTCGCGAGTCGACAAAGTTTTGAGTTTGTCATTCCATTTAGCGTCGCGAAGCTGTTTTATATCCTTTTGGACTCTTCGCACAAGCCTGTTGTACTTGGTTTTGAGCCAAGGTTCACGATAGTGTTGCCATAACGAAAGGGTCCTGTTTCTTTCAGTAATTAGGCGTTGGATTCCAGGAGTGAGTTGGATTTGATGAGGTGGTTTATTCTCTGATGGATAGTTACTAGCTTCTATGGCACTGTTAATACATCTCGTGATGTCTTCACGTTGATCGATGTCCTCCAAACAGTACCCAACTATGGGATGGCAGCCATAGTCCTTAAGAATATCTTTGTAGAGCTTCCAGTCTTGATGATGTATGAGTTCCTCTCGGAAATTTATGTCAACATTGTCAAATTTCAATGCTATAGGTTTGTGGTCAGAAGAAAGGTCATCAATCGTAAAGACATTGTACGGTTTGAAGAATCCCTTCAAGAGTGAGATGTCTAAAACGTCACTAGTAGGGGCGTGGTCGCAGTAGTAAGTGTCCTCCACAGGTCCACCAGCGATGATATCATCTTTTCCTTGTATGTACCTATAGGGAATCATGCCGTTGTAATTCTGCGTTCTGGAGTTCCAGCTTGGGTGTTTGGAATTTAGAACCCCAGCCAAGACGACTGGAGTGTCACCACTGAAGATTTCATCAAGCTCGCTAACGTCAAGATAATGTTTAGGTGAATTGTAGAGCACCACGAGTTTCACTTCACCGCAGGAGACATCATTGATAATGATGGAGGCCAATTCCATATCGTCATAAAATTTGGAGACTAATTCTTGGTGTTGAATTCCCTTCTTAATGGTGATCGCAGCGCACCCAGAAGCACATCTTGCAGCATTTGAAGCCATACGTTCCTTACGGTACACACAATAGCCAGGTAGCTTGAAGCCTTGGATTGGTTTGAGGTGCGTTTAACAGACGAAAGCAACGTCGATTTCTTGCTTTATCAGAAAATTGTGGGACTCAATACGCTTTCGGGGGAAGCCTAGCATTCCATACCACGCAGCGAAGTTCACCTTTGTTGATTAAGTACAACGTTGTGCAGCCATACTAAAAATTAGTTACGCGTAAGGAGCCCACTCAAATGTGGGTAACTTTTGCCTAGATTAGAAAACAGATGAAAGATACGTCCTAATTTCTTATACATACCTGGTAGGTCGTTGATGTTGAGGCCTTTATCTTCCGGTTTAGATACAGCAGCAGCATAGGATTTGTCTGTTGTAAAATCCTAGCACTGATATCCTAGCACTAAAATCCTAGCACTAAAATTTGGTAGCACTGCCAGCGGCCCAATACGTGTAATGTTCTTCAATGACTGGTTTTCTTCCGTGTTCAGGAGCAGAACCAAAACCATCGACATATCAATGGATCCTTTGGCTTTCCTCAATCGAATTACCTTTTCCGGGAAGTAGTTGGCTCTTTTTAGGTCTTCTTGGTAGTCATCGAGGTCATACGTAATATCCACATTACGAATCACGTATTTCAAGACCTCCTCCGACTTCAGTTGATGATGCTGAATTTTTAAAATATTATCAGATTTAATTCCAGAGACTAACTTGTTGTGAGGTTCTTCGTCTTCACATTTAACTTTGATGGTTTCAGCTCTGCCCGTATGAACAGTGATCTTTTCCACTGGAACATGCTTCTCGAGCTCAGATAGAATCGTCTTAAACAAGACGCCATGAGTCCGCACGATAATCGTCGGGACATACCTCTTTGTGATCTTATGGACTTCATTAGCCGAACGATTCTGTCCATTCTTCGGATTCCTCATTCTAGACGCGCTGACGACTTCTTCGTTTACTCTGGAGACGGTCTTTAGGTTATCGATCCTTGTGCCTTTTCTGTATTTTTATTAGTGACACCAATCCAGGGACTGTCGTCTACTTCTTTATCTGTTCTGTCAGAGTGAGTTCTCTTACAGCCACCGTTTGTCGGAGAGTCACTATTTTCTATTATATCGATAGACTCCAGACTATTAGAAGAGGAAATCTGGAAGAGGAAATTATATCTATAGATTCCACATCCCGGTAGGCCTTTTCGCAGGACACAGTTTCTTTATCCAACTTCAACGTGGTTAATTTGGACGACGCCATCATATATATTTGTATAGAACTGCGGGGGGGGAAGTAACCTCGCAGCTAGGTGTGTGCTAAAGAAGCCATCCTAAGAAGGACGCACCTAGCTTTAAGAAAAAAGAACAAGTCAGGTTTGCGAGAAAATTAATTCTACGCCAGGGACCCACTCATGAATGATTAGAGTAATAATAGATATGAAAAAATGTCCTTATTTAGGTTTGC
Organism: Rhysida immarginata; assembly: GCA_023313115.1. Taxonomy (NCBI): domain Eukaryota; kingdom Metazoa; phylum Arthropoda; class Chilopoda; order Scolopendromorpha; family Scolopendridae; genus Rhysida; species Rhysida immarginata. The sequence goes on along the minus strand of JAHWFO010036074.1, from coordinate 727,696 downwards.
GAGGAAATTAATCCCAATGCCAGGGACCCAGAAGGATAATGAGCGTCTTGATGTACTGATTTACTGGAATATTAATTCCAATTACCAACACATAAGACGTAACAGAAGGTGAATTTCGCCCTGAAAAGGGCGGACCGTAAAATGATAGTAATGAGATGATACCTCAAAAGAGAGTAGAGGTGATACCTTGAAGAGCTAGTCCGTTTGGGTCCTGTGTCCTGTCCTAGGATCAGTCCTGTCCTTCCTGATGATACCAGATCAGTCCGTGAAGTAAAATTAACATTGACAGTTCTATATATAGTTTACAGAAGTGATTGTCCACCAGTCAAGGTTAGAAGCGAAGTTCCAATTCCCTGGCTGCTGGATTACATAATTGTTTATTGGTGATTATTAGGCGGAGCTATTAGAAGGATCATTTCCGGTAGGTGTCATATGTACGCTTGCAAGATGATTTTCATTCATTTTGAGAATGTCCATCAAGAAGTCGATTAACGCGTCTCTTTCAAACGAACTTTGGTTATTTAGCAAATTGTCTTGTTAATTCCTTCTCTATTAACTTATCCCCATTTCTTCATGTATCGATATTCGTGCGGGCTCCTTGCCTATCCATAATATTTCCATACTTTCTCAATTTACATCATTCTATGTTTGTTGTTGACTAGGTGTTCCGCGTATGCTGATTTATTGTCTATATTCACCCATGATCGTCGATGTTTTCTACACCTGGTTGCAAAGGAGCGTTCAGTGCATCCGATGTAAAACGCGTTACTATCAGGGCATTTCAGTTTGGTAGATATTCCCTCCCTCGTTCTTCTTTTTTCGGTGGAGCATAATTTTACTATTGTTTTGTGTTCTGAAAGCGAATCCGATTCCTTGATCCCGGAATATTTTTGTGATTTTTCTGATTTGCAGGTGGTGGTATGTGAACGTTGTGTATCCTTTCTCACATTTGTTATCGGTCGGTTGTTGTATTCGTTCTTTTCTTATTATGTCCGTTTGTATGGAGTCCGTTATTCTTGTCGGGAATGCGTTGTTTTTCGCTAGTTCGTAAGTTGTGGCGATTTCTCTTTTTTCTGGCTTCTTTTGTGATGAGGTAGGTGATTGCTCTTTGGAATGAGTGTCTAATTGCAGCAGTTTTGTGCTGCATTGGGTGGTTTGAAGTATATGGTATAATGTCCTCCGTGCTAGTTGGTTTTCTATATATTCCGAATTTAAGTATACTGGTTCTGTTATTCTTTCTTCTGCCCAGGTCGAGGAAGTTGATATTACCGTTTTCATCTTCTTCCGTTGTGTATTGGATTGATTCATGGAATGTATTGAATTCTGTTAGGATTTCTTCTTTTGTGCATTTGTTTTTATTGAAAATGATGAGGGTATCGTCTACGTATCTCGAGTAATGCTTTGTCCTATTCTGTTGGATCATTTCCTGCATGTGGGTTTATTCTAAGCTGGAGAAAGAATTCTGTTAGTATTGCACTAACCGGTGATCTCTTTTTAATACTTTCGGTGACCTTATAGCATTCGTTGTAGAAACTGAAGTAGTTTTGCTGTTGTATCATTTGGAGTAAACTTATTATATCTTCTCCTTCTTTCTTGTTAATGTCGTTTCTTTTCATGTTGTCGTTGATGATAACTATGGTTTCTTTAAACGGAGTGTTTGTGTAAAGATTCAGTACATCCAGGGATATCATTATTATTTGTTCATTGATGGTTACGTTCTAGAATTTGTTAATTAATTCTATGGAGTTCTTGATGACATATCTATTAGTGATGTCCGTTGGATCCGGATCTCTGATCCGGATCTGAAAATATCCGGATTCGGATCTAGAAATATCCGGATCCGGATTTCGGATCTCGGATATCGGATCCGGATTTCGGATCCTTTCGCTGGATGCGTATTAAGACTAATTAGGACTTAAGAGGACTAGGCTATCACTTCATAAAAGCATTTATAAACTGCTTTCAGAAAAAGTTTGCATATACACAATTTCCTGATATAGGATCCGAATTTCGGATCTCGGATCCAAGATCCGGATCTCGGATCCAAGATCCGGATCTCGGATTTCTGACCAAGATCCGGATCTCGGATCTCGGACCTAGGTCCGAAAAAAAGATCCGGATATCCGGATCTTGAATTATCCGGATCTTGACATCACTAATATCTATTTTCTAGTGTGAATACATTCTTTAATATATCGGACGTTTGTTTAGCTATGTGGTAGAATGGCGCTTGCCTACAGTTTACGATTGGTTTGATCGGTTGTGCTTCTTTGTGTATTTTAATCACAGAGTGTAATTGTGGAGACTTTGCGTCGATTTTGATATTCTCTGAGGTTAGGTTCTTGGTTGTCTTTTTGACCTGTTCGATGAATTTGCTAGTTGGGTCTTTTGTGAATTTTTGGAAACCATTGGCATATATAAATTGTTTGACTTTTTCATTGTATTCCCGGTCGTATACGACGATGGTGACCTTTACTTTGACGGCGTAGATTATTCTTGCTTCTTTCTCTTCTAGTTTTTTTCTTATTGTGTCCGCCGGTTTTAGTATTTGTATGTCTCTTCTATTGATGTTGTTTAAATTGACTTTGTTTAGTTCATTTGTAGCCATAATTCTGGTTTTCTCCCTGTCTATCGGTGCTACTTTATGGATTGCTCGTTCAATTTCGATGGCAGTGTCAATTAACTTACTTTCATTTAAGTTTTTCTTCATGTTGTATTTTAGTCCGTGATTTAGTATGACATTTTCCTCTTCTTTGATTTCAAAAGCAGTGAGTTTAATGACTTTTTTATGAAATTTAAATTTGCTGACCTTGTTTGTTGTTTGCTGCGTTGTTAAGGGTGTTATCTTGGGTGTCATTCTCTCGTATTTGTCGTCCTTCATCGTCTGGATGCTTCGATTAATTTGGTCGATAATATCGTTTAGTACCGTAGTAGTTGTTGCTCATGCTAACATATTTTGTGTTACTAATAGTGTCTGGTTTATCCGGTCTTTTTTATAGAGTAGATATCTTATTTCCTCCTTCACCCTCTTCCGTTCCGCGTAAGCTTTGGTTCTTTTGGCTGGAGGTGATTTATCTTTCATTTTGATGATGGCGTATTTTGGGGTGATTACTAATTGTAAGTACCTCCTGTTGAACCATATATTCACAATTGTCGTCGTCAATTTAACGTGTTCGTAATAGTACAGTTGGATGATATTTGGTTAGTCCATTGGTCTAGTATTGTTCCGAGATCAAGATGAATAAATGGAGACGGATACATATTATTTTGCTGACGCGTTTTGGTTTACACCATTGTCAAGGCTTGGCTAGATTGTAACAAGTAAAATTAATCGACAATCGACAATCGAACACTGAAGTGTACATTTCTTCAGATGGGACGAAAGCAGCGTTTTCACAAAGCTCATAGAACCAGAATAAATTCCAAATAAAATACACTCAGGTTGTCACGAAACTTCACCAACCTAAGCGGTCTTCCGTATTATACAAAAAAGAAAATAAGAAAATAAGAAAATAAGATTGACGATTGCCAGAACAAAATACAAAATACAAACTAAATAAAAAAACAAGGACTAAGAAGATTATCACATCTTCCAGTAGTCCGGGAAACAGACAAGGCCCCCATGCCTCACTTGGACAAAAAGAAAATAAGATTGACGAATGCCAGAAACAAAAAGCAAACGAAATAAAAAGAACAACGAGAAAGAAGATTATCACATCTTCCAGTAGTCCGGGAAAGAAACGTTGCTGATGTCTTCAAAGTTGATGTCAAGAATGTGCCTCGATTTTCGATACTTCATATGCCACTTCATATCCATTGAGTTCTTCAGTATTCCAGTCACTAAGTCATTGTCGTGAATCTTCATATTCTGCACCATAATTAAAAGGAGATCCTGTATAACCTTTCCGATGCTAACCATCTTTAAATCTGAACTGATGGATTGGTTTTTCACAGTCCTTCTCTCAAGGTGGGCAATGATCCTCAGAGTTACATTCAGAGGCATGTATTTCTACAGATAGTCGCCCACGCAGGCATGCTTTAGAGGACTATGGTCCGAATAATCGACTTGTACAGAAGTAACTTATTGTCGATGCCGAGGATGCTGCTACGGCCCAGGAAAGTTATGAGACTGTACTTAGCCCTTTTCACTTTGTTCAGAGCGTAGGTCACCTGATGATTCCACGAGAGTCTTGTGTTAATAACAAAACCAGAGTAACTTATTGTCGATGATATTGGTAGTTGTCTATCCAGTCTAGTTTCTTATTGAATAGAATACAAGAATCTGGGGGACGCTTGAAATTTCTGTTGAAGTAAAAAGCCTTGCACTTGCCGAAATTAAGGTTCAGCTCCCAGCAGTTAAACCAGTCTTGGAACATCTTCAAGGCGTGCTGTAGACAAGTGATAACGTGATCCGGCTTGTGTGCCCATGTCGTAATGACAGTATCGTCAGCATAGAAATGCAGATTACAATTTTTGGGTTTCGCGAAATCATACACAAAATAATAAAATAGCACGGGCCCGAGGACAGAACCTTGAGGGACACCGGCCTTTACAACACGGGGCGTAGAGAGATTTTCTCCAACTTTAGCTTGGTAGGACCTGCCGGTGAGAAAGGATTTCACCATCAAAATTAAATCGGAAGGAAACCCGTCTCTAATCATCTCGAAGATAAGGCCCCCATGCCACACTTGTTAAAAAGCTTTACTGACATCGAGGAAAACCACTCCGCAGTACCTGGAAAGGTTCAAGGGGGTGCTCAAGCCTTCTACGAGCCTCCATATCTGCATCTGACAAGAGTGGGCGGCACGAAAGCCAGAATGATCTTTCCGAAGTAGATCATTGGTGAGACAGTGTTCTTGGAATCTGACGAGGATCGTTTTCTCCAAAACTTTAGACATTGAGGGGAGCAAACTAATAGGTTGGTAGCTCAAGGGAATTGCTGGATTTTGTCCCTGCTTGGGGATACTAAAACAATAGATTGTTTCCAAGATGCAGGGAAGTAAGAAAATGTCCAGCAGTCGCTAATGATATTGGTGAGAAAGTCAATAAAGTTATTTGGGAGATTAATAAGGGCGTTATTGCTCACCTTGTCTCTTCCTGGAGCCTTCTTTTTCAGTTTACTTATGATGGCGGCGATCTCTGCAGCCTCGATGATGTTCTTCATTAAATGCTGCGGGATTTCATCAAAGTTGACAAGACCATCTTTCAAACGCTGAGACATGATTGGCGAGACAGTGGTCTTGGAATCTGACGACGATCGTTTTCTCTAAAACTTTAGACATTGAGGGGAGAAGACTAATAGGTCTGTAGCTCGAGGGAATTGCTGAATTTTGTCCCTGCTTGGGGATACTGTAAACAATGGATTGCTTCCAAGATGCAGGGATGTAAGAAAATTTCCAGCAGTCGCTAATGATATTGGTGTGATAGCCAATAAAGTTCGTTGTTGCTCACCTTGTTTCTTCCTGGAGACTTCTTCTTTTTCATTTTACTTATGATGGTGGCGATCTCTCTGGCCGCGATGTTGTTCTTCGTTAAAAGCTGCGGGACTTCATGAAAGTTGACAAGACCATCTTCCACACCCTGAGACATGATTGGCTCTCGGGATAGTTGTTATAGGAGTAACAAATTGCATTTCTAGTGAATGGGCAATGACTTGGGCAGTCAGTGCCCAAATAGTCACCTTGTGGTGTACGGAGTGGAGGAAGCGTATTATTCTTCTTCTTCTGTAAAGCTCTGACCATTCTCCAAATGGAATTGTTGCGAGCCGACAGCTTTTGAATTTGTCATTCCCTGTAGCGTCGCGAAGCTCGTTTATCTACTCTTGGACTCTTCACACTAGCCTGTTGTACTTGGTTTTGAGCCAAGGTTCATGATAGCGTTGCCATAGTCTGCAGGTCCTGTTTCTTTCAGCAATTAGGCGTTGGATTCCATGTGTGAGTTGGATTCGATGACGAGGTTTATTCTCTGATGGATAGTTACTAGCTTCTATAGCACTGTTAATACATCTGGTAATCTCTTCAACACGTTGATCGATGTCCCCCGTACAGTAGGCCACGTTGGAATGGAAGCCATATCTTTTAAGAATATCTTTGTAGAGCTTTCAGTCTTGATTATGTATGAGTTCTTCTCTGAAATTTATGTCGACATTGTCAAAGTTCAATGCCACAGGCTTGTGGTCAGAAGAAAGGTCATCAATCGTGAAGTTATTGTTGGGTTTGAAGAAACCCTTTAAGAGTGAGATGTCCAAAACGTCACTAGTAGGGGAGTGGTCGCAGTAGTAGGTGTCCTGTACAGGACCAGCAGCGATATCATCTTTTTTTGTATGTATCTATAGAGAATCATGCCGTTGTATTTCTGCGTTCTGGAGTTCCCATTTGGATTTTTGGCATTTAGGTCACCAGCCAAGACGACTGGAGTGTCACCACTGAAGAGTACATCATTGTTTAGGTTAATTGTAGAGCGCTGCGAACTTCAGTTCACCAAAGGAGACGCCATTGATAATGGAGGCCGATTCCCTACCTGCATAAGACTTGGAGACTAATTCTTGGTGTTGAATTCCCTTCGTAATGATGATCGCAGCGCCCCCAGAAGCACATCTTGCAGCATTTGAAGCCATACGATCCTTACGGTATGCACAATAGCCAGGTAGCTTGAAGCCTTGGCTTGGTTTGAGGATCGTTTCACAGAGGAAAGCAACGTCGATTTCTTGCTGTATCAAAAAATTGTGAAACTCGATACGCTTTCGGGGACTCCCCCTAACGTTCCATAAAACGCACCGAAGTTCACCTTTTTTGACTCCTATATAAAGATTTGCAGCCATAGTATAATTAGCTGGTCGTAAGAAGCCCACTGAAATGTGGGTAACTTTTGCCTAGATTAGAAAAGAGATGAAAGATACGTCCTGATTGAATGTACATACCTGGTAGGTCGTTAATGTTTGAGGCCTTTATCCTCCGGTTTAATGAAAATCATCTTGCATACTTACTTATAGCACCTACCTGAAATGATCCTTCTAATGGGTCCGCCTAATAATCACCAATAAACAATTATGTAATCCACCAGCCAGGGAACTGGAACGTCGCTTCTGACCCTGACTCGTGGAAAACCACTCCTGTAAACTATATAAAGAACTGTCAATGTTAATTTTATTTGTTACAATCTAGCCAAGCCTTGACAATGGTGTAAACGGAAACGCGTCGGCAAAATAAATAGTATCCGTATCGTTATTTGCACTCCATTTATTCATCTTGATCTCGGAACTATACTAAACCAATGGACTACTCAAAGATCATCCAACTGTACTACTACAAACACGTTAAATTGACGACAATTGTGAACATATAGTTCAACAGGAGGTGCTTACAATAGGAATCACCCTGAAATGCGCCACCATCAAAACGAAGGATAAATCACCTCCAGCCAAACGAACCAAAGCTTACGCAGAACGAAAGAGGATCAAAGAGGAAATAAGATACCTGCAATACAAAAAAGAACGGATAAACAAGATACTACCAGTAACACACAAGAAGTTAGCAGAAGCAAATACTAAGACGGTGCTATACGCTATTATCGACCCAATTAAACGAAGCGTCCAAACGATGAAGGACGACAAATACGAGAGAATGGCAGCTAAGATAAGACGCTTAACAATGCAGCAAGTAAAAAACAAGGTCAGCAAATTTAAATTTCATAAAAAAAGTCATTAACCTTACTGCTACTGAATTCAGCGAAGAGGAAAATATACTAAATCACGGACCAAAATGCAACATGAAAAAAACATAAAGAAAGGAACTTAATTGACACTGCCATCGAAATTGAACAAGCAATCCATTAAGTAGCACCGATAGACGGGGAGAAAACCAGAATTTTGGCCACAAATGAACTAAACAAAGTCAATTTAAACAACATCAAGAGAAGAGACATACAAATACTAAAATCGGCGAACAATAAGAAAAAAACTAGATGAGAATGAAGCAAGAATACTCAATGCCGACAAAGGAAAGGCCACCGTCGTCATATATGACCGGGAATACAATGAAAAGCTCAACCAATTCATAGACGCCAATGGTTTCCAAAAAGTCACAAAAGACCCAACCAGCAAATTCATCGAACGGGTCAAAAAGGTAATCATGAACCTAACCTCAGAGAATATCAATAAACAGAGCCAATAGGATGTGGAACAACGACGCAAAGGCTACACGATTACGCGCTGTGATTAAATTACACAAAGAAGCACAACCGATCAGACCAATCGCTAACTCTAGGCAAGCACCATTCTTCCCCATAGCTAGTCAAACGTCCGATATATTAAAGAATGTATTCCCCCTAGAAAATAGATATGTCGTCAAGAACTCCATAGAATTAATTAACAAATTCAAGAACGTAACCATCAATGAACAAATAATAATGATATCCCTGGATGTACTGAATCTTTACACAAACACTCCGTTTAAAGAAACCATAGTTATCAGCAACGACAACATAAAAAGAAACGACATTAACAAAAAAGGAGAAGATATAATAAGTTTCCTCCAAATGATACAACAGCAAAACTACTTCAGTTTCTACAACGAATGCTATATGGTTACCGACGGTATTAAAAAGAGATCACCGGTTAGTGCAATACTAACAGAATTTTTTCTCCAGCTTTAAAAGAAACCCACATGCAGGAAATGATCCAACAGAATAGGATAGAGCATTACTCGAGATACGCAGATGATACCCTCATCATTTTCAATAAAAACAAATGTACAAAAGAAGAAATCCTAACAGAATTCAACACATTCCATGAATCGATCCAATACACAATAGAAGAAGAAGATGAAAATGATAATATCAACTTCTTCGACCTCGGCATCAAAAAGAATAATACAACCAGTAAACTTGAATTCGGAATATATAGAAAACCAACTACCACGGAGAACATTATACCATATACTCCAAACCTCCCAATGCAGCACAAAACTGCTGCAATCAGACACTCATTCCAAAGAGCAATCACCTACCTCATCACAAAAGAAGCCAGAAAAAAGAGAAATCGCCACAGCTTACGAACTAGCGAAAAACAACGCATTCCCGACAAGAATAACGGACTCCATACAAACGGACATAATAAGAAAGGAACGAATACAACAACCGACCGATAACAAATGTGAGAAAGGATACACAACGTTCACATACTACAACCCGCAAATCAAAAAAAAAACACGAATATATTCCGAAAGCAAGCAATCGGAATCGCTTTTAGAACACAAATCTATAGTAGAATTATGCTCAACCCAAAAAAGAAGAACGAGGGAGGGAATATCTACCAAATGGCCGGAGTATACAAATTAACTTGACCTGATTGCAACGTATTTTATGTCGGATGCACTAAACGCTCCTTTGCAACCAGGTATAGAAAACATCGACGATCATGGGTGAATAACGACAATAAATCAGCATACGCGGAACATCTAGTCAACAACAAACATAAAATGATGGAAATTGAAGAATGTATGGAGATAGTATGGATAGGCAAGGACCCCGCACGAAGATACATGAAGAAATGGAGATAAGACAATACAGAAGGAATGAACAAGAAAATTTGCTAAATAACCAAACTTCGTTTGAAAGAGACGCGTTAATCGATTTCTTGATAGACATTCACAAAAAGAATGAAAATCATCTTTCCAACGTAATTATGACACCTGTCAGAAATGAGCCTTCTAATAGGCCCGCGTAATTATCACCAATAAGCAATTATGTAATCCACCAGCCAGGAAACTGGAACTTTGCTTCTACCCTGACTGGTGGAAAACTACTTCTGTAAACTATATAAAGAATTGTCAATTTTTTTTTTACTTGTTACAATCTAGCCAAGCCTTGAGAATGGTGTAAACCGAAACGCGTCGGCAAAATAAATTGTATCCGTATCGTTATTTGGACTCCATCTATTCATCTTGATCTCGCAACGATACTAGACCAATGGACTACTCAAATTTCCTTGTATGCCAAGAAGCCACCTTGCTGGAAGAGCAACCCAATTTTCTTTCCCCCATATCTCTAAAACGGGGGAGTTCTGACTCCATGTTGATAGAGACAAAATGTTTCAGAAAGGTTTGTCAAGAATGAAATACCATGTACAGTTTTAGTGGGAAACAATATTTATCTTATAAACATGAGTCTGGAAATGCATCCTTACAGAGATAATGCAACTTGTACGAGGTAGGAATGGATGCACGTTACCCAGACGGCAATGGTAAGGTCCATGTAAATTAGGATCTAAACGTAAATTGTTCGTGTTCTCTCCTTTAAAGACAGGAAACGAAACATCTAACTCCATTGTCGTACAATGGATCACTTGACTAATGCAGAGCTGGCGGACATGCATCTCGTCTACGGCGAGGCACAAGGTAATGCTATTGAAGTGGAAAGGATGTACCAACAGCGTTTTCCAGAACACGATCACCCACATCGCCAGGCGTTTCAAACATTGTACTAACGAATTTGAGACACAGGGTCGGCATTTTGCACCCCTACTGTAATGTCATTTTTATCTCATACAAGTTGCATTATTTCTGTAAGGTTGCATTTTCGGACCGATGTTTATAGGAAAAATGTTGTTCCCTGCTACAAAATTTCATTCTTGACCTACCTTTCTGAATCACCCTGTAAAAAGATGAGTGTTTGTGGGTTTGGATGTTTCTTATACAATTCTACAGATTCATTCAGATCTTGATGAAATTTTGCACACTTGATCTTCAAGGTCACTGTCTACCTCAGATTTCGAAAAAATCTTAATTATCGATAATGAATCTATATTCATAATGATGGCAGGGCATAATAATAAAATCGATAATGCAAGGCAAACTTTGTGCAACACTATTTATCTAGCAACACACAATTCACCAACACTATGCACGGACCAACAATAAATATCTCATGACCAACAATGCAAGACAACATTGTGCTTTATAAATAAGGTTCAATTTGTAACAATGCATAGAATACCTGTTGTTCAGGCTTTTCTTAGAAGTTATAGTTCTTAAAAATTAACATTTTTATGAAAATCTTTAAAAATGAACACTGACTGGAGATAATGGAGATTTAGCAGAATATGAGAAACTATGCAAATAGTGAGTGAACAATTAGTCATCGAAGTTCCCAGGCGGCCCTTGCTGATGCAAGCGAATGCTGGTTGACACAAAGTGATGAATGGCCAATTTTGCTTCAGGACATTGAGAGCAGAGTGGGAGTTCAAAGGACAGGTTACTAAGTAGTGAATAAGCCCATTCAGATAGTTGGGATTGCAGAATACACAGACAGAAATGATCATGTTCATGTACTGCCAACCAAAAAGAGATTTTAATTGTCAACAGTGTACATATGATATAAGATTACCTGATCAAGAAATTATTGGGGTAACATACTAGCTGTGCCATACATACTAGGAGAGGTCCATCCATTGGTATAATTAAAAAAAAAATTTCGAATTTTCATTATGAGTTTTTACTGTATTAAATCTAAGCGTTATTATGTGTTCATTTTTAATGTATATTAACATTCAGACATTGCAAAATTTTTTCAAAAAAAGAGTCCGAGCGAGGCCGAGGATAGCACCTAGTTTACTTGGGAGCAAAACAGATTTCCTAACATTTCCAAACATTTCCTAAAAATACTTGATACATTTTGACTATATTCTGTGTGAATTTAACCGAGATGATTGAACGCTCATTTCCAACAATTATTAACAATGACAGTACATAGATAAAGTAATGTCTATCGAGGAAACAAAGGAGGCACACGTGTCTTTCTTGAGCTCCCTAACAAATGTCCAGACTACTGGCGAAAATTTCCGTGTTTGGAAAGGATAGAGAACGAACGAGTATTGGTCAGAGAAACTGCAGCTCATAGAAAAACAGTTATCCGCGAGTTGGAAACATCTGAACAATGGGGCGTTCGTCTACAGCAGGAAATTGTAGAATTACTGAAAAACCAATTTTGAGTGTTGTTTTTACATAAAACTGTAATTATCCCGGGCAAAGCTGTTAGTATATATATAAAAGAGTGTTTGTTTGTGGGTTTGTTTGTGGGTGTGTTTATTTCTTATACAAATCTGCAGTTTTATTTCGATCTTGTTGAAATTTTGCACAATTGATCTTCAAATCAAGAAGAATGTCACTGTCCACATGAAATTACGCAAAAATAATAATTGCTGATAATAAATCCATATTCATAATGATCGTAGGTCATATTAGTAAGAGGTATCTCGTCGCCAAAACTGCAAGGCAAAGTTTGTGATTTATAAAGAAGATTCAATTTTAACAATCCACAGAATTCTTGCTTTTTGGACATTTTCTTGACAATCTATAAAAATGAGCACTAACTGGAGATAATGGAGAGACTGAGCAAGTGATGAGTAATGAGGAACTCATCCAACTTCCCAGACAGCCCTAGTAAGAACAGAAGACAGGGCGACTGCTAGATTATACACTGTGATGAATGGCCAAGTTTTGGTTCAAGACGAGAGGAGAGTGCGAATTATAAAGGGAGATTACCAAGTAGTAAATAACCCCATTCAGATTGTTGGGATTGCTGAACACATAGACCACAAATAAACATGTACATCCACTGCCATCCAGCAGGGTGAGTGTACATCTAAAGTAAAATTACGTGATCAAAAGTTATTTTGACTAGCTGTCCCATACTTGGCGAGGTCTATCCATTGGTAGAAGTTAAAAATTTTACTCTTATTAATTCTAAGCTTTTTCATGTATTCGATTTTACTGTACATTTATTTTCTGTTATTGCAAAACTTAATCAAAAAAGAGTCTGAGGATCGCCAGGGATCACCTAGACAACTTTCGAAAATTTGTGTTTGGAAGAGAAAGAGAAAGAACGAGCATTGATCAGAGAAACAGACCAAAAAACAATAAGCTATCGAGGTATTGGAAACATCTGAACAACCGGAGTTTGACTAGAGTAGGAAGGTATAAGACCTTCTACGTCAAGAGCAAAGGAACCTACAACGGAAAGGTTGGTATTTCCCACTGGTGTCCAAGAGCAATGCCTAAAGTATCCAGAGATATTCAAGTACCCGTAGTGAAGATGAATGTCATTTTAACATAAAGAGGTTAAAGAAAGTCCTGGGAGATGCCAGGTTAAATGAGCACTAACTGAAGACAACGGAGAAAGAGTTGACTAAGGAAACAGTCCTTTCACTGGGTAGTGTATTGGTTTTGCCAGCACACATGATTGACCGCGTGTCTACAAAAAAAAAGATAACTGATAGACCGCGCAAAGTGATGAATGGCCACTTTTTACTTCAAGACATCGAGAGCAGAGTACAGTGCATCAACAGATAACAACGTAGGGAATAATCCCACATAGATTTTTGGAACTGGAGAAGAGACAATAATCCCACAAACGATCATGTACATCCACTGACACCGAAGAAGAAAGCTCTTTCATCGAAGTTATTTTTAAGAAAAATTTCCACATTAATGATTGGTTAAATATTTTGGCATTGAAAACCGATGTGATGATGATGCAATAATATTTTCAAAGCACAAGCAATGATAAAATGTGCTGTTGCCTTGGAAGTAGAAAATTTGTTTTCAAGAAAAACTAACAATGAGAAGAAAATGAGTAGAATAGCAAGGTATGTATAGGGCAGTCTCTTTCAAGCTGGCAAAGTTCAGCTCCATAACAAATGTTCAGTCGACAGTATATAAGGGCGCTGTCCGTCTCGGGCGACATTTTATGGCATAGCCGATAACAAAGAATGCATAACTCGAATCAAAGTATTGTGCTATTTAATAATCGCTCGAAGGATATGATTTAATTTATTTCTGACGAAATGCCACTGAAGAAAATTGTAGTTATTACAAGTCTTCAGCAGGGAATTGTAAAATTACTGAAAACAATTTTGAGTTATTATTAAGTAGTGGAAGAATGGAGCTACTTATTGTTTCACAATGTCCGTCTGTCTGTCCGTCCGTCCGTCCCTTTCATAATTTCTACATTTTTTGAGGTAGAAGATTGAAATTCGGAATGTAGCTTACTATGGGCATGTGCACCTTCACTATTTAGTTTGGTTTGGGGTCAAAGTTTTAGGGGCGGAAATTAGAGGGGACCAAAAGGTCTACGTGTATTTATGCATATAAAGGAGTGAAATTTGGTATAATGATTCCCCTGAGCAATGTCAGTATTACTGTAAAGTTTGGGCAAAATTGTCCCAATAGGGTCGGAGTTGTGGGGGTAGAAATCTCTTGGTCTTAAGAAATTTATGGTAAAGCTTAATGAACTGTAAGGGGTGGTTTAACACGAAACCGAAGTGGTTATACAAGAAAACCGAAGTGGTTAAACAAGAAACCGAAGTGGTTATACAGGAAAACCGAAGTGGTTATACAGGAAAACCGAAGTGGTTATACTAGAAACCAGAGCACTGCGACTCTCTGAGTCTATTGTACTATCCCCAATTAACGACTGCCACGGGAAACAGTAGCAGCCGGGACCGACGGCTTAACGTGCCCTCTGAAGTACGGGGGGCGATGGATGTTTCCAGGCGGTCACCCAACCTGTAATTAACCGCGCTCAAGGTTGCTTAACTCCACCAATACGTTAAGAAAGGCGAGACAACCGAGCTACACCTGCCCCCAATTTATGGTAACATATAGGGTGTGATATATCATTCGGTCGAAAATGATAAGAAATGAAAAAAGATAGAGTTCTTTTATATTTTCTAAATACAAGGTTCGAGAAAATCAATTTTTGATTAAAAAAAATGGGGGTTAAAAAGTACAGATGAAGGAATAAAAAATAGATGAACTCAGGGCTTCCGCTACTTTCCTATATCTTCCTCGGGAGGCTTAATTTCTTGAGATTGTTCTGTTTACATATAACAGTAATTATCCCGGGCTACGACGGATGGCTCTGGCAGGGCATATTAATAAAACGTATCTCATGACCAACCACACAAGACAAAGTGTGCATTATAAATAGGTTCATTAAGAATGAAGATTCCATTCCACCTCTGCGCATTATAAAACAAAAGTAAATTCGAAACAATACCTAGAATTCCTGTTGTGCAAGTTTTTCTTAGAACTGATAGTTATTAGAGCTTAACTATTTCTTGAAAATCTTTAAAAATGAACAGTAACTGGAGCACAGAGGAATTGGTGAGGGAGTGGTGAGCTTGTCAACAGAAGAAACGGCCACTGCTAGAAAACAAAATGATAAATAGCCAGACCTTGCTTTAAAAAAATCGAGAGCACAGAGCAATGGTAACAGCAGTTTCCAATTAGAGAATAGATCCACTGAGATTGCCAGGATTGCAGAACACACAGAAAGGAATATTTTGCCTTCAGCATCCTTTTAAATTTTCAGACGGTTTGTTTGCTTGGAATCCTTGAACACTCTAGAATCCTCCAGACATGACAGCAGCTTGCCCTTCTTCTTTTGGTATCTTAGGTATGTCAGGACGCCTGTTACTCTCAGGTCACTGTTTACGACATAACCGATAAGAAAGCATAAATCAACTGACTCGTCAAATCAAGAAGCTTACTGCTTTATGCTTTATAACAGGGGTCTCCAACCTTTTAGCACGAGGAATTCTAAAAAAAGTTAGGTTACTCTCATCATTATAGCGGGCCACAGTAAAAAAATAAATTACTCAAAATATTATTTCTAACAACATAAGTTTTATTACAACTAGAAAATTCTATAAATTTATTACTGACATTTTTAACAACAATATACAATAATATTAATGTGAATGATGTAACTGTTTTTGCATTTATAAAATTTTATCATATTCAGGTTGTAATTACGTATAAGCAGTGAGTTCAGATGTTCATCAGATAAATTTGCTCTTTATTTTGACTTGATATATTTCATCCGGGAAAAAGTTTATTCGCAAAGCTATGTTATACCAAAACTAGATAGAAATTTAAAGACAAACTGCTTCAAATTTGGAAAGTGCTCAGAATGCAAAAATTTATAAAAATCAAGTTTACTTCACTTTATTTATCTTTAATATGCTTATTCGCCTACAGTTCAATGATCTCTATTTAAAGTTTGGCTTGGACATGCGCAATATCACAATCAAACAGATTTTGAAACAATCTAATGTTTTGCATTGCTATCCAAATCACCAAATCGCTTTTGATATTGTTGTTTAAGATCTGAAATGACTGAATTTGCAAACGAGAAAAGAAACTCTGCTTTGCCCTTTTTCTCCAATTCTGAACAGCATAGGAACGAAGTAAAATAAAATAAAAGAGAGTTTTTGTTGTGGTGAAAGAGTTTTTTATTTCCTTTATTTACTATTATCCACATACTTATTTTTTCCTTTTTTGTCATATTAGTACACATTCTGTTTACTTTTGTGCCTTTATTCCGGAAAATTTTTCACTCTGTCACCTGCTCTCCAAGAAATATCAATTTGTTCTGAATGCCTTGGTATGAGTGAATACATCACAAACTAAATTATTTTTTACAATTTTAAATTCAGATTGTTTATACGGTTTACCAAAACTGCAAAAAAACGCACTTTGGTGTCTGATAAAAGTGGTTCTTGGTGGGTTTTTTTGGAAAGAAATACAGGGTGAGTCAAAAGTCTCAGTACACCCTGCTTTTTCGAAAACCTTGCAGGAAATGGGAAATCTGAATATTCCAGTAATGTATGGGTGAGGTGGTCTATCTTTTACGATATATACCAGACACAGATATAGAGGAATAGATCGGCAATGCCCATACCTTTCTCATTGGCGCTCGTGAAGTCGCTGCCGCCATCTTACCGTACTACACGTGTAAGCAGCAAGTACTCGATTCATATGCTTTTTCTTAAAATATTTAATGTTATAAAGTTAATTAAGTAAGTTAGAATAAAATACAAGGTAAAATGGTAAATACGTGTGTGGTGTTTGCTTGTAATTTTTCGTATTCTATAGTGACCTAAGATGGCGGCGGAACGTAAGCGAGGCTTCAACGAACACAATAGCATTGCCGATCTATTCCTCTATATCTGTGGTACCGAACATGGCCGCCATCTTGAAATCGGCCATCTTGAATCTAAGTCAAGTTTTTTATAAATGGAAAGAGGGTCGTGTGATATGTCAAATAACATTAGCATTTTCTGACAATTTCATTCCTGTAAACAGATTTGATGTGTCAGTTATGGTTCAAAAGTTACAATACATTTTGTTTGGAATTATAGGCTGGCCTGTTCCCCATAAAGAACAGTCATTTAATGTGTTTAACATGGTGTCCCTCTTGGTCAAGGCACATTATGAACGCACTGATTCCAATCGTCATGCACTCGTAGAAGGATATGCGAAGAAATGCTGGCACACGCTTCTTCAATGACATGGAGATGGTATCTGTTTCTGATTTCCTCTGCATATACGAGCTGCTTTAAATAACCCCACAGATAAAAGTGGTGTGAGATCAGGTAATCCGGGTGGCCATTCCACAGCACCACATTGGCCAATCCAATGACCAAGAAGTTGAACATCTAACCACTGACGAACATCTGCACCGCAGTGTGGTGGAGTCACATCCTGCTGAAAGTAAGAGGGAAAGCTGCCATCTTCATTCAGAAGTGAGGGAAGCACTACTTCTTGCAGCATTTCCTGGTAGCATTGAGCATTTAGGTTCTGGTCAATGAAAATGGGTTCAATTACACGGGTACCGCATATTCCACACCACACAATAATCTTTACATCACCAACTACCTTGGAAGGTTCCATCCAGTGTGGACTGTGGTCACTCCAATACCTGTGGTTGTGACAGTTGACTTCACCACTAACATAAAAGTTTGCCTCATCACTGAACAAGATAATTTGTGCAAAAAAGGGATCATGTCAATGTTGCTCTATGGCCCACATGCAAAACTGCATACGTTTGTCTAGGTCATCCTCTGCTAGATGCTGGAGTATCTGAATCTTGAATGGATGCCATTGATGGGCATGAAGGATTCTTATTATCTATGACTGGCTGATTCCACATTCTGCTGACAAACCTCGTGTGCTGCGTTGTAGGCTCTTGACGAAGGACGCCAAAACCATTTTTGAGGTTGTCTTGTCAATAGCACTTATTGAACGCCACTCCATGCCTTGTCAACCACAGTCCCAGTTTCTCGGAATTTCTTAATTAAGCACCTGACAGTGTTGTGTGAAATTGGAGGTCTTTCTGGGTGCCAGTTGTTAAAATCTGCAGCTATGACACGGAAACTTCAATCTCCACACATCAAGATGACCTCAATTCTCTCCGTGGTCAAAGCCATCTTCAGTTACCTGCAACAAAATAAAACAAAGCGTGCTGTAACTTTTGAACCATACTGCTACATAAATCAGTTTACAGGAATGAAATTGTCAGAAAATGCTGATGTTATTTGATATATCACACGACCGCCTTTCCACTTAAAAAACTTGACTTAGATTCAAGATGGCCGATTTCAAGGTGGTGGCCATGTTCGATACATACCGTAAAAGACAGACCACCTCACCCATACCTTACTGGAATATTTTAGGGGTGGCCGCAGCCTGGTTGTCTCGTCGGTCAGCTCGCTGATCGATGGAGTTAAGCAACTTCAGGTGCGGCCAGCTGCTGGCTAAGTAACAGCCAGTGGCTTGAGGACCACTGCTGGGTGGGGCTGCTAATTTGGGCACAGCTGTTGGGGGACTTTAGTCTGACCCATTTGCTGAATGACCAGTGCTGGATGTCCATCAGCTGGTGATAGCCACTGGTTTGTTCATCCGCCAGCAGCTCTTCCATCATGAACCCCCCGTGCTTCGGAGGGCACGTTAAGCCATCAGTCCCGGCTGCTACTGTCATCTCGTAGCAGTCGTTAGTTACTGGGATGACGCAAAACTCCCTCGAAGGATTATTATTCTGTGTACAAGATAGATAGATACTGGATTATTCAGATTTCCCAGTTCCTGCAAGGTTTTCGAAAAAACAAGGTGTACTGCGATTTTTGACTTACCCTGTAAAAAAATCTGGCTCTTTTTAAGTCAGAATAAAGAGCTTGTTGTAAACCGTAATGTTGAAACTGCTTTTAAAATCTCCACGCACTGTCATATTTGCAAAAAAGAATTCTTACCGACAGAAGTGAATGTCAAACATCATGACCACCTCACTGGATGTTGGAGAGGAAGCGCTCACCACAGTTGTAACTTAAATTATACACATAAGAAAACTCTTCCAATTCCTTCCATAATTTTAAGCCTTATGATTCACATTTATTAGTTCAAGGGTTAAAAGATGCAAACGTCAGTGTCATTCCACAGTCTAGTGGAAAATTTATTGCGTTAAAAATTCAAAGTCTCTTTTTTTAGATTCCTATCATTTTCTACCTTTGTCTTTGGAAAATTTTACATTAACATTAAATGAATTTTCGATTTTGAAATCATATTTTCCGAAAAAGGAAATCTATTCGGAAATGAATTTATCTTTACGAATACATGGACAGTTTTGAAAGATTTAATGAAACGACTTTAACTCCTCAGGAATGTTTTTATTCCTCTTTGTCACATGAAAACATTTCCGATGAGGATTAAGAGCATGCAAAAAATGTGTGGTCAGCAACAAAATGTCAAACAATGGGTCATTTTCATGGTATTTTTTAATCACAGACTTGGTTCTGTTGGCTGACATTTTTGAAAACTTTTGTCAAGTCAGTGTTAATTACTATCGATTGACCCTGCACATTATTTCAGCTTGCCTGCATTAGCTTGGGAGGCAGCATTGAAAATGACAAGAGAGAAAATTGAACTGTTGCAGGACATTGACCTTTATATGTTCTTTGAAAGAGGCATACATGATGGCATATCTATGATATCTCATCGTTATGCTAAAGCGAACAATCCGTAGTTACAAAATTTTGATAATCAGAAAGAGAAAACGTATATAGTATACTATGATTCGAACAATTTATATGGATTTGCATTTTCCCAATCATTGCTATTTTCAAATTTTAAATGGTTCAATCGCAAAGAGATCGACATGTTTAATGTAACATAGGTAACTGATGAATCGGACATTGGATACGTTTTGGAGGTTGATCTCGAATATCCAGATTATCTCCATAAGCTTCATTCGGATTATCCATTGGCATGTGAATCCATCGAGATGAGAGCAGACATGTTTATCCCCTTTTAAAAAAAAATTAAATGAACAATATAGTTTAACCAAAAAGACTAGAAATTTAACACCAACATTAAATTCCAAACAAAAATATGTCTGTCATTACAGAAACTTGAAATTGTACTTGGAATGCGGAATGATTTTGAAAAAGATTTGGCGTGTTGTGTCTTTCATCCTAAAACCGTTCATTGATTTTAATACAGATAAGCGTTCACAAAATTCGAAAAAGATTAACAGCATTTATGGGAAATCGATCGAAAACGTATGGAAAAAAATTAATATTCAATTGGCAACAACATATAAAAAACTGAAAAAATAGTAACTAAACCTAGTGTTACATATTTTGAAATTTTAAACGAGGAAGTTGCATTGTTAAAAAAATAATTATATGGAAGAATTTTATCTAACTTTATGGGACCACCCAAGTCTGGCGGATATGTGTGTCACAGAGAAGACCCCGTTCGATGATCGGGCAGATTTTGTCACGTGATATAAACACAGCTTTCACTTCTTTTCCTTATACGTTTTTTGATTGTTTGTGCTGTTATAACAATGCATTTCCGCGCGCCACAGCTTATATAAATTTGCTTGCGCGTGCGTTGCTAAGGGTGAAACAACTGCCAAGCAATAAAACATCATTGCTACAAAATAACTTATGGCCACAAATGTTATTTTATCCTGGTCAGTAGGAGACTGTGGAAAGGATAATTATGAACTTTTATTGCCAACTTGAAATGTTGCAAGAAACATCCAAAGAATTCGAAGCAGTTGCAAAACATTGAAAATACAAATTTATTTGAAAAAAATTTAGCTGCATACGTTGCAGGCTTTTTAGCCAAAAAAAAAAATAATTCTTGAAAAAAATGAATGCATTGACTGTAAGAACATCTTAGTTGGTGATAAAAGTTTATCGGATTCTAATTTTCCAATGATTATAAAATTTATAACCATATTTAATGAAATTGATTAGACTGTCTAATTTTTTGTGGTGTCTGCTTTTAAATTACTTTTAAAAAGTAAGTGAATAAAAGTCATGCTAAAATAAACATTTGTTTTCTAAAATATATTAAAAAATTACAGACTTTAGAAAAAATTACAAGATTTCATTATAAAATAATGTTATGGATTAAAAAAATTTTACTTTCAATATAATAAACCGTGTCAGTAAATAAATTAGAAAATAAATGAACAAGAATTTAATTTAACAATTTAAAACTAAATAAAAAATGAATGCAGGTATAGCAAAGCATTTGCTGCCCTGTTTGACAATAGCAAGAGCTTCTCTATGCATACCATTTTCCTACCAGGCTGTGGCGGCACTAGGATTCAAACGCACACTAAATCAAGCAGAGCTTCCTTTCTTTTCCTTAAAGTAGCTAAGTACTCGATCGGGGCACATACTAATGAGGTGGGCGTGGCCTAGGCGCCCCGATTTCAACCAATCAGCGTGCAGTATTCGCGTCACGTGACCACCCACCCCTCCACCCCCCCTCCTGATGTCACAGGTGTTCAACCAATCAGCGTGAAGAATGCGACTCACGTGACCAACCACCACCTCCTCCCCTCATTTTCGTGTCACGTAACCACCCAACCCCCTCCATCCCCCCTTCCTGACGTCACAGGCGTTCAACCAATCCGCGTGCAGAATGCGACTCACGTGACCACACAACCCCCTTCCCCTGTTATGGGCGTTGGTCTTTATTTGGGCGGTGGTCCTGTTTGGGCGTGGTCTTTTTTTGGGTGTGGTCTATTTTTTGGGCGTTGGTCTTTTCTGGGTGTGGTCTTTTTTTGGTGGCTTTTGACACCAGAGGGCGACACAGCTTGTTGTGCACGCCCTTCTCTGATGGTAAGGTAATCACGTGATGGCTGCCATGTTCAGGTGGCCTAAGGCTGAAATAAAATTAATTTTATAATCCTCTGATGTACTCCTGGTGCTGGTGCTCAGAGGATTAGAGAGGTCCTGATGCTCTCAGCAAAATCCACTTAGGTGATTCTGTCTTACAAGTGAGCACCTGTTGATTCGCTTAAATACCCACCTAACTGGGTAGGGGTTCGTATACTGGCCCCTCAATTTGATCACCTAATTACTAATTCACTATTGTTTCTCGGGTAACCAAATTTTTTCCAAGCTCTTTTACAGTTTCTTCCATGACTGCTGTTTCAAGGTGTATTGTTTTGTTTTTAATTTTCAACTAATGGTTACATTGTTTCAATTGACAAGTATGCATCTGAGTAGGGACTAATGCTGTCTAAAAGGATGGGTCTGAACTCTCATATAATTGCTTATAAATACAACTAGGTCACACAACCTGATGAAAGGGTCATATTCATTACCTTTTTAGCTTATTTTAAAGCTAGGGTGTTTGAAATTTGTTTTATTTTCATTTTTGCCTCTCTCACTGATTGCCTTTGCTCGTATGAAGGGTTGTTTTTTTCTTCTGAGGGTTGAACCTGGTTGAAATGTTAAATAAAAATACAAATTTCTCAATGTTGCTGAGGCATACTTGACTCTCTCTCTCTATACAAACTTGCACAACTTTGGCTCACAGAGGTTGATAAACGCATTGTTTGATTCCCCAACCTCACAATATTCAGTCGCCCACCCCTCTCTCTCTCTCTCTCTTTCTCCCTCCTCCTACATAACCAATACAAGTTTGCAAAAGGTTGTTTAAAATTGTATTCTAAAAATTGTTTTCGCTCTCTCTCACATACAGTATACAACTTTTCTGTTCACTTATGGTATTAGGATACGAGAGTGATATGCTGCGTACTCTTTATTGTGCAAAAAGTCTGTATTCAATTTAAGGCTATGGTCACATGCGATGATTTAACATCACTCGTCACAAGTCGTTAAGTTCTCAAAGTCGCGCGCTTGTTGGTTTGTTTTTACAGTTTGATTTTTATAATTTTTACTTAATAAAGGATGTACATGGACTGTGCTTTCGTTTTACGTCACTCTACAATTCCCGAGCTGGTGACGTTCGCGTATGCGAGCATCGTGATTCCGGGGTAGGCACTCATGGCCACGTTGCTTCTCGGGCATGCTTTCTCAATGACATGTCCTTGATGGCTTGTTTTTTCTATCTAATTACACTGATTTTTACTTTTAAAGGTTTGTCATGGGGTGTATGTTCGTTTCACTGCCCTTTTACGATGTGTTGCAAGTTGATTGATGTAGCGCCTGTGTGTACTCCAGCGTTGGCGGTGGTGGTTACTGCTAGGCCACGCCCGCTGGGGCGTTGTTGTCCAACTCGTTCGCTCAGCGTTGCATTGTTCACGTGTTAGTGTATGCTTAAAAAACACGGTGTCTTCAACCAAAGATATATGTGATATGTTTTTTCTGTACTTTGTTAGGGTTACACGGCTCTTTCATCGTTTTTTTTTTCGTTTTTCTCCTAATTAAATTCTCTCCCGCTAACATATTTGCACACAGATGATGTCGAGGTGTTCGCACGAGGCCTAATAGCCGTGTACAGCGCCGTCAGTCGCTACTTTCGAAACGCAGGCTAATTTAAGCTAAAAATCTACGTATCTGACAATTCAGGGTGTTTGAAATACGTTTGTTTGTGCTGCATTGACGTTTTCACATTACTTTCAGAGTTTTTTCATCTAATTAAAATCTGTCGTATTAACAAAAAAAAAAAAAAAAA